>OZ021707.1:18534108-19140543 GCA_963978555.1 Galerucella nymphaeae | reverse complement strand
ACATGAATGGTGCATTATTAGATTATGCACTGAGAAAAGAAAGAGTTTTATTGGAATACAATAAATCAATGGATAGTCGCACCTTGATAGATTTAATCGCAGTGGGTTTACCGGACTTTATAATAGACAGGATCGATAGAAAAAGTCTAACTAATACAGAAGATCTTTTCAATGAATTGAGAAGTCTAGAGCATTTGATTAAGAGAAAAACGGTAAAAGAGAAGAATAATAGTAGCATGAATATAAAAGAAAAAAAACCTTGTGAACTTTGTGAAAAGCTTAACAAAAAAAATCGTTTCCACTCTGAATCAGCATGTTGGTTTAAAACAAAAAATAACGAAGATAAGAAAAATGATACAATAAGATGTATTAATAATTCAGAATTGGAATGTGAATTGATAAAAGAAAATCCAAAAAACTAGATTTGCCACCATTGATTAAACTAAAAGTAATTCTTAACGATACTATAACCGTAAATGGAATTTATGATTCGGGATCAAACGTATCCTTGATAAATTCTAAGTTAATTAAAATGGAAAAAGAAAAAATAATTAATAACAAAAATATGAATTTAAAAACGATCAATGGTGTAAAGCAAACAGATGGACTAATATGTATAAAAGCAAAAATTTTTAATATAGAAAAAATGATACATGTCTTTGTAATAAACAGTGAAAATTTCAATTATGATTTCCTGATAGGCTTAGACTACTTGGAATTTAACAAGTGAAGAAGTAACAAGAACCAACCATGATTTTGGAAGGGGGTATTATGAAGAGACACTAGAAATTGAACAAAATATACAAGACCCCATTCTAATAAACTTTAATGAACATGTAATTGAAGAAAACTTTGTTTTGGGTACAAATCATCTAAATTATGAAGAAAAAATTGAAATTGATAGTTTAATTGAAATGTATAAACCGCTTTTTGCGAAAGACAAATTTGATATAGGAACAGTAAAAAATTATGAAGCTCACATTGACATATTAATTGATAAATATCCAAGTAAGAGACCGTATAGATGTACGATAGAGGATAAAAAAGAAATAGAAACACAAATTTCCAAATTACTGGAAAAAAGATTAATTGAAGAATCCTATAGTCCATTTGCTGCTCCAGTAACCTTGGCATACAAACGGGAAGAAAATAAGAGATCTAGGCTATGCATAGATTTTCGTGATTTGAATAAAATTGTGGTTCCTCAATCACAACCATTTCCATTGATTGAGGATCTGATGGAAAAAACAAGAAATTGTAGGTACTTTTCCACATTGAACATAAACTCAGCATTTTGGTCAATTCCATTGAAAATCGAAGATAGGAAGAAAACGGCATTCGTAACACAGGAAGGACATTATCAATGGACCTGCTTACCCTTTGGATTAAAAACATCGCCAGCGATCTTTCAAAGGATATTGTCCAATATTATAAGGAAAAATAAATTGACAGATTTTACAGTCAATTATATTGATGACATCCTGATTTTTTCAAAAACATTTCATGAACACATAGACCATCTAAAACATTTATTAGAAGCCATATTAAGAGAAGGCTTTAGATTGAAATTTTCGAAATGCACTTTTGCTGCAAACTCAGTAAAATATTTGGGTCATGTAATAACTGATAATTCAATAAGACCTATAAAAGATAACTTGATATCAATAAGAAATTTTCCTGTACCAGAAAAACAAAAACACGTGAGACAATTTTTAGGGAAAATTAATTTTTATAATAAATATATAAAAGATAACGCAATTATTTTGGATCCTCTTCATAATTTATTGAGGAAGAATCAAGAATTCATTTGGACAAAACAGTGTCAAGATTCGTTCAACAAAATAAAAAATTTGCTTTGTTGTCAACCAGTATTAGGAATATTCGATCCAAAATTACCAATAAATATATATACAGATGCTAGTTTGAAAGGAATAGGTGCAATTTTCAAACAGCCTCAAATTAACGGGGAAGAAAAACCTGTTGCATATTTTTCAAAAAAATTAAACGAAGCACAAAAAAGAAAAAAAGCCATCTACTTAGAATGCCTGGCTATAAAAGAAGCTGTGAAATATTGGCAACACAGACTCATTGGGAAAAAGTTTACGGTTTTTTCAGACCACAAACCATTGGAAAACATGAATATAAAATCCCGAACAGATGATGAGCTAGGAGATCTGACGTATTATTTGTCACAATACAACTTTGATATCAAATATTGCCCAGGAAAATATAATTTAGAAGCCGATTGTCTGAGTAGAAATCCGGTCTTAGAACCAAATGAAAATGAGGATGAACAATTGAAAATTGTAAATCTAATAAAAATAGAAGATATTCTTAACGATCAGAAACAAAATGAAACTTTGAAAAATGAAAATAGAAGACTGATTCAAAAAAATGGAATATACTACAGAAACGTTAGAAATAAAGAAAAAATTATATTAACGGAAAAATTTAGTATAGAATTCATAAAGTCTGTACATGAACATTACTGTCACATAGGTATAGAGCAAATGAAAAGCAAAATTTGTCCATTTTATACAGGACAAAATTTGACGAGCAATATAAAAAAAGTATGTAAAACATGCACAATATGTATGAAAAATAAATCAAGAGGCCAAGAAAAGTACGGACTAATGTCACACTTGGGACCAGCAGAAAATCCTTTCGAAATTATGTCAATAGACACGGTTGGAGGCTTCGGAGGATCAAGGTCGACAAAGAAGTATCTACACTTACTCATTGATCACTTCACAAGGTATGCCTACATATTAACGTCCAAGACTCAAAATGCTGATGATTTCATAAAACTTCTGGAGAATGTCGCGAAAAACAACGAAATAGGAATGATTTTGACCGACCAATACCCAGGTATAAATTCTAAGGAATTTAAGAGATACTTAGAAGAAAAAAACATACCGATTGTGTTCACTGCAGTAAATGCGGCTTTTTCGAATGGACTCAATGAGAGATTGAACCAAACATTGGTTAATAAAATAAGATGCAAAATACATGAAACTAGAAAAAAAGTAGCATGGACAACCATTGCGCAGGAATGTACGAAAAAATACAATCACACAGAACACACGATCACTGGTTTTACACCCATTTATCTACTAGAGGGTGAGAATACAACAATCTTACCAGAGGAACTAAAAAAAAAAATAACACATATGGATTTATTGAAAGACAGGCAAGTCGCCCTTCAGAATACCATAAAATCACATAACTACAACAAGAAGATATTCGACAAAAGCAGAAAGCCCTGGGAATTTAAGGCTGAAGATATGGTTTTTGTAGAAAATGGTAACAAACTCAATAGAAAAAAATTAGATGAACTAAAGATTGGCCCTTACAAAATTTTGGAAAAAATTTCCAATTCCATATACAAAATAGATACTGGTCACAGAAAATCGGAATCAAACCTTTTCCATGTGACAAAACTCATCCCGGTTATCGACAATGATCCCAATGTTTTTGTACTTTGATGGAATTTTTGCAAACAAAAATTTTTTTTGGAGGGGAGATGTAAGAAAACTCCTTATATTTTCTTAACCTTGTTTTTATTCACCCGTTCTATCATGGCGAGTGCTGATAGATATTACACTGACATACTTGTTAATGTATGACAGTAGAAAAATATTATGTCATAATTTCATTGTGAAAATTTATATTATTTGTAATTGGAGAAAAGACTAGAATAATAGACATTTAATGTCGTTTCTCTTTTTACAGGTAAGATTTTGTTAATGATTATGTTTGTAATAAAAAAATAAAAGCTCTTTTTACAGGAGAAACTCAATAGTGTCTTTATTCAGTAGAAGATCATATTATCTTACATATATCCCATTCAAGATGTGATCAAGAAAGTTTAGGTAGGTTTCTCTATGTTCATATTATTGAAACATAGAAGTGGTAACGGGATAAACCATCAATTAGTCATGCAGCTTCAACGTCTATAAATTCTCGTTAACCTCCAGTACAATTTACAAATTGTACAAACTGCACAACGAATGTAAATATTGAAATAATCAATTCAATAATTATCCGGTGGGATACTTGATAAATGTCCACTAAGACACCAGATAGATGTTCACTATGGAACATCTCTTCTGCGACACAAGATAAGGTAGTTCAAGGTTAAAGATAAATTTTCATGTGCCATTTCCTACAGCACACAAAAACATAGGCAAGGTAAGATAATTCAGTTTGTGTCATATGACACAATTCAACTGTAAAGATAAGATATTTCAGTTTGTGTACTCGACACAATTCAACTGAAACAAGATAAGGGAAGGTAAGATATAGATATAACAGTGTGACCCATTTTTAATGGAAACACCCTCCTAAAATTTGAAGTTGTGAACAGATTTTAATAATTTTTTTTTAAATGTCGAGTACTAGGTCTACCTTGGGAAAAAATTTGGAATGTTTATTCCAATTTTCAGGGCATACTACGATATTTTTTCTTAGTCGAAAATCGAGATTTTTTATTAGCAATTTTTTTATTGAAAAAATCACTACACCACTGGATTCAGTGTGCCTCTGAACAGATGTGACCAAAATTTCATGGAAAAATATTCATTAATAACAAAGTTATACCATACTCAAAAATTCGAAAACTCACACAGCTAATAGTCACAAAAACACCCCATATCAACAGATTTGGCCATGAGAATATTTTTTTATGATTTCAACAATAAAGTGCCGCCAGATGAAAACAAATATAGCGTACATTTTCTGTAATATCATTTCTAAGATTTAAATTGAAAAATCAATTAGGTCTTAGTTCTAGTTAATTTACTTGAATGTAATTCCGTTATTTTGATTAAAAAAATTAGTTATTCGTTTTCTTTTTTATCTGGCGTCACTTTATTGTTGAAATCATAAAAAAAGATTCTTACTGTGTGAGTTTTCGAATGTTTGTGTTATCATAACTTTGTTATTAATGAATATTTTTCCATGAAATTTTGGTCACATCTGTTTAGAGGCACTCTGAATCCAGTGGCGTACTGATTTTTCCAATAAAAAAAATCGCTAATAAAAAATCTCGATTTTCGACTGCGAAAAAATATCGTAGTATGCCCTGAAAATTGAACATTTCAAATTTTGTCATAAGGTAGACCTTTTAGTACTTGACATTTCAAAATCTGCTTACAACTTCAAATTTTATGGGGGTGTTTCCATTAAAAATGGGTCACACTGTATAATATCATCCAACATTAAACTTTTTTGTTTCATTGGGTTGTTTCATAGTATTTCATTGGTGCTCAACTTGAACTTTTTGTTTCATCTGAACAGCAACAGGGGAGAGTGCCAATGTTCATGGAGAGACACAAATCCAATTGGGAATTGGTGTAGAAAAATTCACGCATAAGGTAATCGTAGCGAAAAAAACGTGATTCTGGAAATTAACGTGATGAATTTACATAGTTTCCAATCAGACTTCAAAAACAGAACTATCAACGTGGGTTCCGGATAGGTATTCCTTCATCAATATGAGAGCAAATCGGTGTTGGTAGCTGTACAGGAAGATACCGTTCTCCCTGCACGAAGCGGAACCATGATAGTAGCGCGGCTACAGGGAGTCATGGACACCGGTACAGGTACACCGATTATGAAGGAGCTTTGGAACCACGACGAAGGACTTGGCGAAGGACAAGTAACGTTAGTTGGGATCACAGTACTTGCCATAAGTGTGAACGCCGGAAAAATGTCAGTTATTCCAAAACCATGTCAACTATCTGGGTCACATTGTGAGTAACGAAGGAGTGGCAGTAGATCCAGAGGAACCAACATACATCAAGTCAGGAGTTTTATTTGACTTTTCAAAAGGATGGACGTAGTACATGAATTTGATCGAATGAATATACAAGTTGTCAGCGGAAAAAACAAAAAAATGATACAACACGCAAGCTACAGGAGGCAGTTTCAAAGAAGGGGACAAAGTATGGTTACACAACCCAGCGAGAAGAAAAGGCTTTTTTCCAAAGCTACAAAAATCCTGGGAGGGTGCATACTTAATTGAGAAGTGAATCAACGATGTCATCTATCGCATAAGTATAAGCAGATCTCTAATGGAAAATCAAAAGTTGTCCACTAAAATCGACTAGCGCCATTTGAAGAAGACCATGACGAAAAAAAAAGAGTGAACTATATTCGGGAAGATACTGATCCTGCCTCCGCAGAATTCATGAATGCATGGAGGCACCGGTAAAGCTAGATTTTGAGTGACTACAGAGCAACGGCAAGATTTGTTCATGCTCCCGGAAGAATATTCACTGGCACACAACACCCCAGCCAATACCAAAAGTGCACAAGATTTGACATTCGTCTTTCGCAGGAAGTTTGGACAATTAGAGAAACTTTTAGAACAGATTACAAGATACGAATTGGCAAAGCAAGACATGGCAAGACACTGAGACTTGAACACAATTCACAACACATCTAATCTGGTAACCAAATCTTCGAGACCACATGCTGGAGTACAATGTGAAAAAACTAGCGATGCCCAAAATGGAGAGCAGCCAGTTGGATTGGCGAGTCATTAGGAATATGGTGGAAGTGATCTCCAACGTAACTGATCAACTTCAAATTCAAATTTCAATTTGCAGCTATTCCTCATGATATCAGTACCCAATATAGACAGTGCCCTGTTATTTCATACGACCGGAAGGTTTAGGAATGGATCCAGTTGCCGATTTAAACATGCAGTCCTGGCTACACAGGAGTTCCAGGAGCAGCTCACTATTGAGGAGGTGGAAATGTTACGAGCTCAGTAATTCGGAGGCTGGTCCTGTCGTGATTTTTGATTGCAACCTTCCTCGAACGTTCCACGATAGCAATGAAGTGGCTTGCTCGTGAATATTCTGGAAACGTAGAAGGTGGAAGAATAGAAAGTTCTAGCTTTGCGAAAGACTATTCATACGCGGGTTTCCGAGTGAGTCGAGCAGTTCTCAGTATACAACAAATTGGTGAACAGTTTTTTTTTCATTCGGTTATTTAACGTCGTCCTATTTCTGCGACTGAGGCTAATCACCGACGCCAGGAGCACTCTACCCCTAACCGGAAATTTTGGCGAATCCACCAGTGTTCCAGCCAGTGGTAGCGTTTTTTAACGAGCCCAACATTCATGGACTCGGAACCTAGGTTTTATGTCTCCTCCGAAAGACGGCATATTTACATTATACCTCGTGCTCATTGGTATAATGCCTGCGAACTGTGATATGTTACCCACCCTAGTGGTCCAAAGTGCACCCTAGTAGTCTAAAGTGTTTCGTTGCAGGCTGTATGAGCCCTATACGATGGTTTTCCCTAGCACGGTCACCCATCCAAGTACTAACCATGTCCGACAGCTTGACTGTAATTATCGCATCAAATGTGTTTCACTACAGTGCTGGGTCGTCGCCCTGGTAAACAGTTAGTGAAACAGGGATAAATATGAATAGTGCAATATTGAAGTGTAAAAGATTAATAAAGACGATTATTATACCAAGTGTAGATAAATTAGTAGACATTAAGTAGTGTGTATATAAATTTAGTTCATCATAGTGTGTGATTGTTTTTCCAATAAACCAGTAGTAATTAGCCATAGTGAGTGTATAATTTTATCCCAAGTTGAGAACAGTTTAGATAATTGAAAAAAAAAACATTCCAATATCGAATGGGCATTTGATTATACGTGTCAATTGGGTATACTCGAACATCAAAGATCTATCACCATTTTCCATTGAAAAATTTCATCAAAAATACCCGCTAATGCTTCTGTTGACTTTCACTTCATTTTGAATTATTTCAGTTATCATTTTATTCCGGAGATTAAAAAAGGTAAGTTAATGTCACCATGAAAATACATGTATAATCACAATAACATGAGCACCACCGTAGTGCTGAAGTTATAAAATAGACCAGTCATAACATCTTGCAGTATCACCATTATCTTCGAAATACTAGAATAGGTATGTCCTCCAGTGTTTTCCATTCATTCAAGTTGATAACCCGGGTGCCGATTCTCAGACAAGCGAACAGCGCTCTACGAGAGAAAAGTTTTTCTGTCCTTGTCTCTGAAATGACAGACTAACCAAGCGAAATAAAAACAAGAGATGTGTTCCTTTCAAGAGCGCGGTTCCCTGGTCTGAGAATCGGCACCCTGTTCCATATTTCCCGATATGCCCAATTTGTATTAGAGACATTCATACGTAATCACTTGTGGAAAATTTCAATCATCTATAGTTAGCGACTCCTAGCTTTTTTCCTCCGATTGCGATATTACTCTTAAGTTATACCTTATCAACTGGTGGTTCCCAAAGATCATGGTATCAACTGGTGGCTCCCAAAGATCATGGTCATTGGCTCACCAGGATGAGTCAATTGTCAAACACAACTTTTCATTATCTGAAATTGACGGACTACAGTAAATGCAGGCTTTTGGAGCACCAACGTGATTTATTTATTGTGTCTCTGACTACTATTCAAATGTGATACATGAAACTCAATTGATTTTTTTATTTGATTTGTTGCTATTCAAATTGTAACAAAACCTTCAATATCCTTCGTATGCTCTTTGTAATGTATTTTTATTTTTTTCCTGTTAATTTGTTGGAAAATTCAATCTCAATATTTTTTTTATATTTTTTTGACGTATTGGTAGCGCTCCAGCTACCGTTATCAAGAATAATTGAGTTTTCGAGCTGTTTGGTTTCTATCTGTTACCATGCCACTACGTCACAACGAAAATATTCGGCAATTACCTTGTCATTAATATATAAGTTGAAGCAAAAGGAAAGAAGAAAAAGAATGATGGAAAAAATAGTTTTATTGGCAATTGAGCAGAAGACGGAGAAGAGTTTAAGCAGATCTACTCTACGCTGATATTTCCATGAGTGATATAATTTTTTGTTAGCTAAAATATTTTCAAGAAGAAAATGAAAAGTTGAATAAGTTACAATTATTAAAACTCAAGCAAAAACATGTGCATATGGCACATCACATTACAGCTTAATAAATGATAAAATCGTCTTTGGAATGCCACAATCGAGCGTAACAGAAAAATTGTCAACAAAAGTAGATCTAACCTTAGGAAAAGCTATTCAAATATGCGACGAACAAGATTCCAAACAGTTGAGAAACATTTAAAAATAACAAAATTGGAACATTCATGCTAAATAAATGCAGAAATGGGAATTTAAATTGCAAATGGTGTGGATGAAGAGAGTGCTCAGCACATAAGCAAAAATGCATCAATTGAAATAAAACTGGTCATTACAGCGGTAAAAGCTTCTCTGAAAATGAAGTTAGGTCTGTTATTTTCGACGTATTGCAGTTAATTTTTTTCCTTTTAAGTATTGAACGTAGTTGCTGCAAAGGTGAGACATTTTGGGAATTATGATTTCAATGATAGGTGGTCTTTTGTCACGGTTTGAATTAAATATTTTTGAGCCACCTCGTATACATGAATTATAACTTTCAGTATTTTAATATAATCTTGGTATATATATTTGAGTAAAATTTCTTGTTAGTATATCCACAACTGACTACCTATTATGCCCAGTTCACATTTCACTTCAACTAAATAGTTATTCAATTTTTTTTTTATTTGTTTACCTCTATTGCTTCGTTTTATGGTAATTGCATATAGGGAAATGGTATTGTGTTTTGCTGAAATAGTTCGGTAAAACGAAGGGTTTTGTAATAAAAATTATAATCTCTTATTACTATTCCATTATTTTGAATCCATGCGTGTGTACAGGCCTTCACATACTTTTATATACCTTCGATAGTATTCGAGCGAATTAGTTTTTGCCATCTAATGTTTCTTTCTTGGTTTGATTTTTATCACTGTCAAGTAGAATAGAATATGGGAATTTTACATTGACTTCACTAATGAAATTGTGTTCGGCTGGTTGGAGATTTGAAACCCTCTATTTTGATCACTTGGTTGTGGATTTGGGGTTTATTCTCCAGAAGTAATCTTCACGGCTATTATTGGTATTAGTATTGTTGGATGCCAGAAGATTCACCTGAAAATGGATTTGAGGCCACCGATAGCACATTTCTTTGAAAGTAACCCCTATAAACCATCTCAGGGTAAGCTATTACGTTTCTTTTTACTTATTCTGTTAACTTGTGTTCATTAGTATGTATTATAGTTCCGGTTTGTTTTATTTCACACCGGATCTAATTAATTTTCTGCTTAATCAATTTTTGGGTTAGTTTTGACACGTGGCGATTAGGCTGATTAGGGGTAGAGTGCGTTTTTCCTATTATTTTACATTTTAATTTAAATGATCCAAATTTATTTGCTGTTATTTATTACTGGCTAGGATTATTAAACACATTTTCATAATTTGTGGAAAATATAGTAAGTTTATTTTTTTTTCCATGTGCCAAATCTCAATTTCTTTTAGGACACGGTTTTCTTATTTCATATAATTAATTCATTGAGAACAGAAAACTGTGTGCACTCGAACAGACAATGACGGTACAATTTTTTTATTATGATTATCAAAACTTTTTTTTAGGCTCTGTTCAAAAACTGTATCTTCCTTTAATATTGTATTTAGTATCTGCATCAATTACTAATGAATGATCATATACCTACTAGATATTAATTTTTTTTTGTTGTTACTCTGATTTAGGTCTATTAATTCATTACCTATTTATTACTTGGTGTTGTGTAACATCAGGTGACATAATTTAAGTCGGTGTAAGTCATTTTGGGGTTTGTTGGACAGACATTTTTTTTTATTGATTTTATATATTGTTTAATTTAAGATCCATTCAATTTATTACTAATTCATTGTGTTACCCCTTTACTGTTAATTCAGTTGTTCGATTCGATTTTCCTAGATACGTATATATATATATATATATATTTTTTTTTTTTGATTATATATTGGCTGAGTTTACAAGCTTCAGGTATATGAATTATATAATAGGAGTTTTTTTTTAAGCCATTATATTTTAAATGGATACTTATTTATAAGTAATATATTTAGAATTTTTGTTGAAAATTTGGGACTCTAAGTACATAGACAATATTAAATTAAGACTATTTTGTTATTACTGAATTAACTTCGAGCATGTCAAATTATTTATTATTTTTGGAACCTTCCTATAACATTTTATTATTATTATTGGTAGCATAATTAGTACTGATTGTATTGTAGGGTTTTGAGTACGGGCTACAAGTTTTGTAAAGGCCAGAGAGCCTATACCAGGTAGCAGCTAGTCACTCCATTTTCAATACTCCATTCCACTATATAACTCTACTAGTTTAACTGCTCGGCTAAGGCTGGATATTGGGGCTCGGAGTACTGGCTACAAGTTTTGTACAGGCCAGAGAGATTATCTCGGGTAGCGGCTAGCTACTCTGTTTGTCGACACATCACTTCACCAGTTCACAGCAATTTTGACCATCGGCTACAGCTGGATATTGGTGATACTTTCTTGTTATTATTGTTTCTGTTTATATCTTTATATATATATTTTTTTTACTAACATCTCTGTGAGCATATAGATATTTCCATTTATTTAAATAGATCGAATTTAGAGTTCTACTCTGTTGTTTCATTTGTTCGTCGCAAGACCTCTGCTTTAAATAATTTAGGGATCATTTACTATTGATATTGATCATTTACTATTGATATTTTTTTTTAATATAAATATTTTATTCAACTACATATATTTTGATAAGTAAACTGATAGGTAGTTCCAAGACAACGTGGAAGGCCTCTGTTTTGGCTTAGCAATAATAAAACAGTGGCGCCCTTTTCAATTTTAACTCGCACCTCTATTCTTTGGCATTTGAGGTAGTTTGGCATAATTGCACGCTCACTTCGCTACGATCTATCAGCTTAACTTTTACTTTGTATTTTCTATTTTTTTTAAGGACTATTTCACTTAACTATACATTAATCATTTTTCATTAAAATAATTTAACAGAAAGAAAGCGCGTGGCACTTTTCTATAGATTTTAGTGAAAAATTCAATGAATGAGATTGAAAATTCCATATTCACAGCAAGCTCCAGTAATATCGTTGTTAATCGAATATATGTAGAAATAATGAAAATTCATACAATTGATTCTTGATAATATTCCGGTATTTATTTCCAATTCCCATTCCACTTTTCGTTTGAAATGATAGGTCGAAGACGTAAATCCCGTTGTAATTGAATTCCTGAGGAGTGCCAGGCACCTAGCTAGGGTTCTTTGATATTTCAATCACAGGGCCGGATCTTTTAGCAATTATTACCGATTTCACGCCCTCTTTTCGTTTGAAATATTAAGGAGTGCCAGTCGTCTAGCCAGGACTCTGTACTATTTCATTTTCAAAATATAAATTCCATTACAATCGAAATATTGAGGAGTGCCGTCTAGCCAGGGCACTTTGATATTTTCATGCCAGTGTCAAATCATTTTACATCTCTCCTCGATTTCGCATTCACGTTTGGTTTGAAGTAAGTAGTGCCAGGCGTCTAGCTAAGGCTCTTTGGTATTTAAATTCGAAGACAAAAATTCTGTTCAAATTGAAATCTTGAGTGGTGCAAGGGGTCTAGCCAATGCCCTTTAATGTTTTGATTTATTGGGCCAAATCATTCAGCATTTATTGCCGATTCTACACCCACGTTTCGTTTGAAATATTGACGAGTGCCAAACGTCTAGGCGGGGCACTTTGATATTTTAATTCTAGTGCCAAATCATTCATAATTTATTCCTGATTTTACACCAACGTTTCGTTTGAAGTAGTGCTAGGTATCCAGCCAAGGCTCTCTGGTATTACAAATTCGGGGACATGAATCTCATTTCAATCGAAATCTTAAGAAGTGTCAGAAGTCTAGCCAGGGATCTTTGATATTGGAATTCACGGGGTCAAATCCTTCAGCATTTATTCCCGATTCCACAACCACGTTTCAATTGAAATATTGAGAAGTCCCAAGCGTCCAACCAGGGCTCTTCGGTATTTCGATACGAAGACATAAATCTCGTCCAAATTGAAACCTTGAGGAACCAGATGTCTAGCTCCTCAATATTTGAATAACAGAGCATGATTTCCCATCCTTATTACCGATTCCACACCCACGTTTCATTCCAAATGTTGAAGAGTGCTCGGCGTCTAGCTAGGGTTTCCATTTGATGAGCGAAAATTTATGTAGTATTCCAGAGTAACATTTTCATCGTTCCTGAAAATTCTGGAGAGTGCCAGGCGAGCCAGCCGGAGCTTTTCGACATTTAATTCAAAAGCCGGAATCCTTTCAAACTTTTTTCCCCGATCTCCGAATATTCTTTGATATTGATGTTCATTTCACATACCGGCTGCATCAGAAGTGATTTGAAAATTTCCATCAACCCATGAAATGTGTTATTTTTAATTATCAACCTGTTAAATGAAAAGACCGCTTAAATTCAATCTTGCTTCCACCGCTTCTTTTCCATATAAAAGGTAGAACTTAAACAGCGCTTGAATTTTAGTAGTTGATGTTCACTTTTTCTATTACATTTGAACGTGGTGCTTTTCGATTGATTAATTTGTTACCACATAATATTCATTACTTGAAAAAGTAAAGAGATGTAGATGTACCAAAACCTTTGATGTAAATAACATATAGAAATGTTACACACACGAAAATTTCACTTTTAAAATAGCTTTAATTTGAACAAAAATAACTAATTGCACTGACAGTACAGCATGTTTTGATTGATTGTCCCAAATATACAATTAGCCGAAGACAACTAGGCATACCTGGAAACATTAAGGAAAGCTTGAATAGTGAAAAAATGGCAAAAGTAGTACTTACTTTTCTGAGATCAAATAACCTTTATAAAGATATTTAAATAAAATGGAACTAGATTCATCTATGAATGGGCTAATAATTCTAAGTAGTTGATGCCCATACAAAAAAAATTTAGAATTTATATAAAAATAGTGTCGATGTAGCATCTTCTTCTCCTGACGTTCACATTTCTCCTCCATCCTTTGGATTGACCTCCGTCCGCGAAGTCTCAGGGGTATGTTCAATAATTTCTTGTAGAATTTGGACTTAGGCAGGTGACAATTTCGGTCCAAAAAGGATTTTAGATATTCTCTTTCTTTTCTTCATAAAAATAGTTACCAAAAAGACTGAAACAAATATTATTAGTAAAAGTACAGTAATGCTGACTCCGGTTGGAATAGGCGGTGAAACTCCGGTTTCTTCTATCGTTTGTAGTTGACCATGGGTTTCAGGAATGTCAGCAATGTCTAATCTATGGTCGGGCATCAATTTGATGGGGACAATATCTGGTAACGATATTTCGTGAATAGTCTTCTTGTCGTAAATATTTCCTTCCTTCCTTCTATTGTTATTTGATCGTCAGACATTAGGAGACTGCTGACTTTAATTTCTTGATCTTGAATTTTGGTTGGGTGAACGATACCTAACAAAATCGCTCTGCTAGATTTTCTATAAAAGTTTTCAGTTACAATAGTTTTCGTGCAATTTTTAATATTGGGTAATTGACATCTGGATTTGATGAATTTTGTACAGACTATGTATTCCGCTTCTTCTCTACATTCTTCGTACCATTAATCATTGGCGTAGAAAGATGTAGGTGGTATAATCATAACGTGTTCATTATTAGGGATGGGGTAAATTCTATGGGTGAGAAAGGTATTGGTGGGGAAAATTGGGATTTTTATTATTATGCGCATTGTGTTCAGAGTTACACAGATTAATGTCCTGGAGGATTCTATTGGTTCGTAGGGGTGTTCGTCATTTATAAGTAGGGCGTTTCTAGAATAGATTTTAATAAGTTCAATTTCATTCAAAGTAAATAGCTCAATATTTGAAAGATTTAATTGAGATAAAGTAATGGTTCGAATGAGTTTCAATAAGAATTCATTAGTATTATCAAGATTTATAATTTAATTATGAAAAATGACGTAACCATCAAAATCATCTGATAATTTATTAATTGCAGCTGAGATTACGAGATTATTATTATTATTAATTTTTTCTAATAAGCTATTGAATCTCGTATCAAGAGATTGACCAAAGGATATTTTATTTTTTTTTTATTTTTTTTTTTTTTTTATTCAGCTTGAAGTGCTTTGTGACAGCTCTGGCCATTAGCACTAGGTACAATACATATAATATGTTACATGAAATAGATAAATGAAATGTAATTAAATTTTGTTGAATAGATGTTCTTCTTTCAGGAATTGGATGACTGTCGTTATTTGGTTTGGGCAGTTTAATATTTCTTTTATGGATGTTTTCATTCCCAGCTGTTGGCGACGTTTGGCATATAATAATAATTCTATAGCGGTTATATGTGTTTTAAGTAGGTCTAGGTCATTGTCGTCTGGATTACCGGTGACGTATTTGATTGCAGTACCTAGGAAGTTGAATAAACCTTTTTTCTGTTTACTCGTGATTTTATGCAAATTATCTTTTGCTTCATCGAGTAAATGAGAATTAATGCTGAAAGAGGGCTATTTTTTAGGGGAATTTTAAAATAAGTTTCAGGATTTACGGATAAGATTTCTTCTAATTTATCCAAGTTCATGTGTAAAATGTGGCGGTGATAGTGGGATATTTCTCTCGAAAATCCGATTTCTTCAGCATAGTAACCATTGTTCGGGATCTCATGGATTTTGAGAGGATGTCTTAGGGATAGGATTGTCCTCCTGCAAAAAATTATCTCCTCGAGAATTTTTATTCCTTATTTACGTAATAGTTTTACATATTTCAAATGAGTACTAGTTTGGTTTCGTTTGTTTGTTTCACCTATATTTTCTGTTTTGTTTTTTAGTCTGAATTTGAGTATAGGGGGCTTGTAGTTTTGATTTGTGTTTTTTCTTTGTAACGTATATGGTTTGTGAAGTATTAATGTCGGATATAGTTCGGATATAGTTGACCAGGTTAATGAGGCAATCTTGAATGCCTACCGAGAAAACTGCCCAGAACGAACAAGGCAACGCAAAAGGAACACAGTTTGGTGGAACAATTACCTGGAGGGCTTAAGAACCCAGGTAAGAAGGTTATTTAATAGAGCCAAACTCAACCAAAACTGGGACCTATACAGGAGTAAGCTCACTCTATACAATAAGGAGATCCGGAAGGCCAAAAGGGACTCATGGAGAAGATTCTGTGAGGAGGTTCTAGAGACCACAGAATGCTCCCGAATCCACAAAGTTTTGTCCAAGGATGGCTCTAAAGACAAGGTGAGTCTCCTCAAGAAAACGGACGGAGACTATGCAGAAACGGCACAGGAAACTTTGGAGCTGTTGACAAAAGCACACTTTCCTGGAGCCACCATTGATCTAAGTATGCAGGAGGTAGTCAGCAATCCCCAAGAGGCAGGTAGACCCAGTAGGGAAGACTGGCAACTTGCCACTGACATTACAAGACCAGATAAGATAAGGTGGGCCATAGACGAATTCCAACCCTTTAAATCACCAGGGGAGGATGGAATCTATCCGGTACTACTGCAGAAAGGTAAAGAGGCATTAGCGCCACAACTAAGTAAGATCTTCAAGGCTAGCTTAGCTTTAAGGCATACTCCGGTAATATGGAGGAAGGTGAAGGTCATATACCTTCCGAAGGCAGGTAGAATTTCTGACCAAACGCCCCAGTCATATAGACCAATTAGCCTAACGTCCTTTCTGCTCAAGACTTTGGAAAAGCTAGTGGATAGGTACATAAAGGACAACGCTCTGAAAACTCGCCCTCTAAGCGAGAGTCAGTATGCGTATCAACAGGGTAAGTCAACAGACTTGGCTCTGGACGATTTAAATAGGCTACTGTCCAAGTCGATCGACGACAAGGAAATAGCAGTAGCTACTTTTCTGGATATAGAGGGAGCATTCAATAATGCTTCTCCAATATCTATAACAAGGTGTATGGAAAGAAGGGGGGTCGAACCCATCATCTGCGGGTGGCTTGCAGCTAATCTAGGGAATAGGATAATCACATCCACCCTGGGGGAGGCAACCATCACAGCGGGTGTGGAAAGGGGTTGTCCTCAAGGAGGCGTTTTATCGCCCCTTTTGTGGGCGATCCTAGTAGACACGCTTCTAGTACGGCTATCAGACAAAGGTATTCGGTGCCTGGGGTATGCGGACGATCTTGCCATCGTCATAAGAGGACGGTTTCCAGACACAGTATCGGAGCGCACCCAAATGGCGCTTGATATAGTGAGTGGCTGGTGTAGGGAGGAGGAACTAGCAGTGAACCCCTACAAAACTACACTGGTACCGTTTACAAAAAAGAGAAAATTGCAAGGACTACAAAAGCCGCAAATCAACGGAGTGGAGATTCCATTTGCGAATGAAGTTAAATACCTAGGGGTAATATTTGACCAGAAGCTCAATTGGAACTCCCACATTGAAAAAACCGCACATAAGGCCAGAATCGCTCTTGGAAGATGCAGGCAAATGTGTGGAAAGAATTGGGGATTGAATCCTAGCATGACCAAATGGTTATATACACAGGTTGTGAGGCCAATGATAACCTATGGATCAGTTGTTTGGTGGCCCAGGACACTGCAGATCGGAGCGCAAAGGCAGCTAAGTGGTATTCAAAGGCAGGCCTGCTTGAGTATCACAGGGGCCATGAAGACGACTCCGACAGCGGCTCTGGAGGTGATACTAAACCTACCACCACTGCATATACTTATTCAAGGAAATGCAAGATCTGTTAGCCACAGATTATCACAGGGACCTTCTCCGATAAGCCAAGAACACGGTAAGGTCTACAAAGAACTGTATGATGGAATAAAGGCAGATCCAATACTGGGAATGCCAAAGGATCAGATTGCCCCACAATATAGTTTTAAAAACGAATATACAATCGTAATTCCAGAGAGAAAGGACTGGGAAGCAGGGCCTCCCATAATGGCGAATCTCAACTGGTACACTGATGGCTCTAAAACAGACTCTGGAGTAGGAGCCGGAATATACGGGGTACAGGAGAAGATAGCGATCTCTCTAAGCCTAGGGAAACATGCCACTGTCTTTCAGGCAGAGGTAATAGCGGTGCAATGCTGTGCAGAAGAGTTGATAAGACGGGAGGTGAATAACCAAAGAATCGTCATCTACTCTGACAGCCAAGCAGCACTAAAGGCGATACGCTCATATAAGATAACATCGAATCTGGTGTGGGAATGTCGCAAGGCCCTCAACAGACTAGGTAGTCATAATAAAGTAACCCTAGCCTGGGTACCAGGCCACCAAGGAATAAAAGGCAATGAAAAGGCCGATGAATTAGCCAAGCAGGGAGCAGCGGAGGTCATGATAGGGCCAGAACCTTCCTGTGGAATTGCCAAATGCCTAAGTAAAGGAAGCATCCACAAATGGATAAACAACCAGGCGTTGAACTGGTGGTATGGAACCCCAGGACAAAGACACGCTAAATTATTCCTTAAAAGCCCTTCGGCCAAACTGTCACATGACCTACTACGCCAAAGTCGAGAAACGACGAGGATAATAGTGGGAATGCTCACAGGGCACTGTAGGCTAAGGAAACATATGCACACAATTGGACTAGCAGAAGACAGCCTATGCAGGTTCTGCCAGGAGGAAGAAGAAACCGCGGAGCACGTACTTTGTGAGTGTGAAGGCCTAGCAAGGTTGCGGTTTCACTTATTCGGGGAAGAAAAACCGAAGGCAGAGAGCTACGCAAAGGAGGCGGTAACCAGGCTATTAAGTCTAATAAAAAGAATAAAGCTGGATATCGAGCTCTAATATAGGGAGGACCACAATAGATCTGCAAAGGTCGCAGTGGGATAGGACAAAGAGCCACTCCAATTTTAATCTAATCTAATCTAATCTAGGTTCGGCTTTTTGATTCTGCTTATCTAATATTTCTTGCCTTTTTTCTTTTTGTTTTTGGTATTAGCTAGCTAAAAAGGGTTATGTTTTTAATTATATGTTTCGTAAAGGGGAAGATCAAAGTCAAAATGTATCTCTTCGGCATAGGGTCCATAAAGGATAGAAAACGGAGAGAAATTTGTAGCACTATGTATCGATTGGTTATAGATTAATACAGAAAGCGTGAAAGTATCGTCAATGGGGTCTTGGGGATTCTGTTCAAGTAGAGTTCTAAGTTTTCTATAAGTGTTGAATGGAATCTTTCAACAGGCGAGTTAGATGAGGAATTGTTAACTGTTGTAAAGTGAATTTCTATTTTGTGAAGTTTTAAAAACTCTTTTATTACTGCAGAGTTAAACTCTGTTCCATTATCACAAACGATTTTTCGGGGGTAATTATGGTACGAAAAGTAATGCTTCAATTTAATTAGAATTGAAATTGATGTTTTATCTGGAACTTTGTAACACTGAGCGTATTTAGAAGAGGAATCAATAATTGTGAGAAAAATATTCTTATTGCAATGAAACAAACCTAAGTATAAGATGTCGAAAGGTTTTTGACCAAGAAGAGGTCCTAATTGGGGTAATTTATAAGGATGTCTTTCGTATTTATTTTTTAGACAGATTTCGCATTCATTAATGAAATCGGAAATAGTAGTTTGCATAGATGGTCAATTAAGTTGGGATTTTAGGTGTTTATAAGTTTCTACAATTCCATTATGATTGTCGGTGTGATGTTTCCTAACACATTCTATTTGTTTTTCCTTACCCTCAATATCAGATAAAATTTTATTACCAAATATAGCTTTGACAGTTGAATTAATGTTTTCCCTTAAGTAATCACAAATAAAGGTTTTAAAATCATGAGGTGATTTTATTGCAAACTTTTGGCTTGGTATTAAAATTTGTTTGAAGGCATCTGTAATTTCTGATTTCCAGTTATCTGTAACTGTTATAACGTACCTATGTTTATTAAATATTTTTTTGTAAATTATTTCATAAATTTGAGATTGTGGTATTTTGTGATAAAACAGAACCGATAGCAATGTTTGATGCATCGGTAGTAAGTGTAAAGGTTTTTGAGAAATCAGGGTATTGAAGAACAGGGGAATTACTTAACAACTGTTTGCATTTTTCAAAACATTATAAATATTGAGAGTTATTAATATCGATTACAGCTCCTTTGCGGGTGCATCTGGAAAACGGGGAAGTAATTTTTGCAAAGTTTGGGATGAATCGGCGATAATAGCCAATAAGTCCTGGAAATGATTTGATTTCTTTAATAGTTTTTGGAAGCGGAAACTTTTGTACGGCTTCTAGTTTGATAGGGTTCGGTTTTATTCCTTGAGGGGTGAAGATGTGACCAAGAAAGGCAACTTCTTTAGTAAGAAATTCATTTTGTTTTTCGGAACACTTCAAAAAATTTGGCAATATGTACGAGGTGCTCGTGTAATGATTTGGAAAAAATCATAACGTCATCCATGTGAACAAAACAAAATTTGTAAAGGAAGGGTCTGAGGATTTTATCCATCAATTTTTCGAGAGTGGAGGGAGCATTCTTCAATCCAAATGGCATTCTTAGGAATTCAAAATGGCCATAAGGAACGGAAAAGGCTGTTTTTTCTATTAAATTTGGGTGGACTTCAATTTGGTGAAATCCCTGAGCGAGATCGAGGGTTGTAAAATAAGTAGCTTTACCTAAATTGTCAAGGATTCCGTCGATTTTTGGAAGGGGATACTTATCATCTATAGTGTTCTCATTGAGTTTACGATAATCGATTACCATACGAAATTTCTTTTCTCCGGATGCGTCTGCTTTTTTTGGTACTATCCAAACTGGAGCAGAATAAGGAGATATAGAGGGTCTAATTATTTTGTTTCCTAATAGAAAAGATTTAAAATTTTTTGTTCTTCTTCAGAATTCAAATGCTTAGTTCTTATAAGATTTTTAACATGTACAGTATCAGGTTGTAATGGACTTGGTAATATGATTTTGTCTACATAGCCATCAGTGACTGTGTGAAAAGTTTCAGGAATTTTTATGTTATTTATTTTAATTTCCGGTAATATTATGTCACCGTGTGAAATATTTACTGGGATTTTATTGTATAAAGTAGGAAAAGGAATTGTTATATTCAATTTTCTTAATGTCAGCGTTTTATTTTCATAGTCGATTAAGGCATTCAAACGTTCTAAGTCAAAATTTACGAGTAAAATATCAAAATCTTTACTCCAGTCGGCTATTCGAGCATCTATTGGTTCGTCAAGCCGAACAATGATGTTTTGATATCAAAAGAATATTTATTAGTTAATTTCATAGCAGTCAATAAAAATGGTTTTTCATATTTATGTAATGGGTTGAAATAAGTAGAAGCTTTTGGTGAAAAAATACTATCTGATCCTCCTGAATCAATCAGTACCTTTAAACCAGTTTTTGGCATAATGAAATAGGGTAATTGGGGGAAATTTTTTATATTATTCAAACTTATAGAGGAGGTGGATCGTTGGTTGGACCTATTTGAAAATCCAAATCCAGAATCTCTTCGTCATTTTCAGAATTATCTATAGAAAATTTTGGTTGTTCCTCTGTGGTAGTATTAACATAAAAATGGTGAGTTCTTCTGGTAGGAGTACTCATGGGTTCATTTCTAGAATTAATGGTTTGCACTCCACTCATCGGAGAATGGTATGAATTAATTTGGGGGTTCGTGGAAATTCTATGAAGTGGAGAGCAATTAAAAGATTGAAAATCATTATTTCGAGAATTGTTGGGTTAAAAATTATTCCTAGGAGCATTTGTATTGTTTCCTGGGAAGTTTGTATTATTTCTATAAAAATTTGTATTATTTGAAGGAGCGTTTCGGAATGAATTGATATTCGGTTGAGGATGACTATTGAAATTTCGTTGAGTATTATTACAAGAATAGTTAGGTCTGAAATTTAGTGGTGAAGCCAAATTATTAGGTTTGTTCGTTGACGAAAATGGTTTTTTATTTTGTTGACCTTTTCAAAAATTCGTATACTGCTGTTGGTTTTTGTGGTTATCATAAGCAATACATTTTTGAAGGGCTTCTCCTAAGGAAGCTATTTGGAAGTGCGATAAATATTCACAATAGGGTTCGTTAATTCCCGTACAAAAGGTTTTCAATCCAAGATTTTTGAAATGAGGAGTTTTGAAATTCACACTTGGTTCATTGTCATTTAGTGTTATGTGCTGCAATAAATCATTCAAATTATTTGATACTCTCTGGTGGTATTGGTTTTTTGAACAGTCGTAGATAGTTGTGTAACTAGTATGTCTTCGGATCGTCTGTCACCGTATTTAGAAAGTGAAGCAGGTCTTATGTCAGCCCAAATAGTTTTATTCGAATAATCTAGAAAATTTCTGGGTTCACCTTTGATACGAGAAACAATGTTTGCATTTAAAATGAAATCTTGGGGTGCAGTTATGTTTTGATCAATAAAAACGCGATTAAATTATCAACAGATTTAATGAATGTGGAAATATTATCGTCTTTTTTGGAAAATTCTGGAAGAGTTGCGCAAAGGCTAGCAATATCACTATTAGTTACAGGCATTTCTTTACAATCAATGTTTCGAGATTCTTCAGTAAATTTTTGAGAAAATCGAGAACTATTTGTATTTTCAGAATTGTTCAAACTAATATCAGAAATGTAAAGTTTCGTCAGTAATGTCGTTAAAAACGCTCATTAATAAGAGGAAAATTAGGATAAGTACTTACAATAGGGTGAACACGAATGTTGCCCCCAGCATGCCAATTTTCACTGAGTTAGATAAATCTTCGTTAAACAACTGAAGTTGACCAGGAATCGTAGGGGTTTCTGTACGAAAATCCTGTTCGCAGCGCCAGAAATGTTACACACACACACGAAAATTTTACTTTTAAAAAAGCTTTAATTTGAACAAAAATAACTAATTGCAATAAAATGATAAAATTTTTATATTGTTTATTTTATAAATGTTGTAAACGTAATCAAACAAATAAAAAGAACAGGATACACATGTTTCGTTAGAATTTATATAAAAATAGTGTTGATGTAGCATCTTCTTCTCGTGACGTTCACATTTCTATATAAACAATTATAAAACACGTATAATCGTGAAATTGAAGTTTAGAAAATATTGAACAAATTCAATTGCTTGGAGTAAATTGAATCGCCTGTAATACCAAGCGATTATGTGTGCTATTTCACGTTCTTGTTTGGAATTAGTTTGTGAATGAGCTCGTGGCCAAATTAAGCTTCGCCTCGATACTCCCCATCTTTTGTGGGTATGTATTGTGCAATGTAGCGACCGAGTTTAGCCTCCCTGACGACATTCGGTATTTGTGTTGTGTACATACTTTTAATCTAAATGCTGTTCAAATAGTTTCGAGGCAGGAAGGAATGTAATAAAACGATTGTTGGGAGACAAGGATAAAAATAATAAAGTTTTGTAAGTGTCAGGGTAACAGAGAAATTTTTTCGCAATATACGGAGCGACTAGAATGGCCAAAATAAGAATACTTGTAATTATTCCCAGGTTCCTATCCTATCCAGTGATTTCCACATAAATAATGTTTATTCTCAATTAAAACAATTTACAATCAAAACTATAGGTTGAAAATTAACTAATGATTAGAATAGTATACTTGATAAGTGGATGGACACTTGTTTCGAATAGAAATGCTAAAATATTGAAATTATATCATACAAAAGAAAATTAATTAACTAATACATGAGCATGGGTGATTACAGGATATTATTGAACGAGCAGTTTATGATAGCCATTATTCATTTTTTGTCATCGGAAATGGTCCAGCGATATCTCATGCGTTCCTTTCGGATGGACATCCAACATTATATTGTTCCATGGGAGCCTTTCTCTTGCGCTGTGGTCTTACACCAGCCCTTCACATTGTCGAAAGTGTTCATACACTGAAACCTCTCAAGGACCCGCTGAAGGGTTTTCTCCACTCCCAGATGACCTCCCGATGAGCTGTCGTGTAACTTTCTTGGTACCTCAGCTACTCTTGTTCTCCGTCTAACTATTTGTCGTTTATTCTCGGAACCATCATCGTGTTCAAGGACTCGTTTCAATAGGCCTTCTTTCAGGACAAGAAAGTCCAACTAAGCCCAATATGCTTCTAGTGTTGGTGAAAATCTTGACACTGCCTGCCAGGTAGGACGCTGATTTTCTTGCTTTCATTGCCGGATCATCTTTAGGTATGGATCATTCTCTTGATCTTCTTTGATTCTGGTGGGTGATCATTTTTCATTGATCACTGTAGTTCTAGAAACTGCAGCTTCCTTAGATTCCATCTTGTTGCAGTAGAAACAGTCTGGTAGGCCGGTCGTCTAGACAACGAGTAGGCATTTCGGTGACTCACACCAGCTTGTAGAAGTTCTTTGTTCACTGGAGTCCTAGTGCGTTAACAGGAGCTGCATAATATATGCCCTAGGCTGCTACACTTCCAGTATCTTATATTTTTCGGCTTTCGGTCTACTATGCTTTTTACCAGGTTGACTAACTGGTCAAATTTATCTTCGTCACCCTCTTCTCAAACTTTGTTGTTCTCTGAAGCCTCCGTGGCTGATTCATATTCAAGAGCCGTGGTCAATGCATCAACCAATGTTTTGGGATGGGTTGAACAAAGCGTCTTCTGCATATCAGGGTCACGTAAGCCATCAATAAAGGCCAGGATTCCTAGACATTTCAGCATATTTTTTGGTGCTGATTGATGAGCAGATCGGACTAGCCGAGCAATATTCACTTCATACACCGAGAAAAAGATTTCTTTGTGACAATTAAAATCTCATTATGTCAAATAAATGATGATTTTCCATATGACCTAACTAATATTTCATTTGTATTGAAGAAAGGATTTGTTCCAAGTTCGGAAAGTAATATTGCTGATGGATAAAAACATTCATTGTCAATAATAAAATGAATTATATATTGAAAATTATATTTATTCTTGTAAAAATGCATCATATTTGCTTTGAACATGATTTATTGAGGTAGAATGACAAAATAGTTATATTAATCTTTGGAAGCATTTAAATTGAATAAAGTAGTTTTCCAATAACAAATACTCATTTTTGCAGGCTAACTGTATTGTTTTATTATAAAAAAATTATTTTATAGCAGAATAACATTTCTTCATCATAAAAAAATGTATTATCTCGTTAAAATATGTTTCTTTACTATGAAAAAATATATTGTTTGGGTTACCGATATGTTTTCTTATTTGTAAAAAATATATCGTCCCAGCAAATTGAATTTTTTTGCTGGAAACAAAATAAATGTAACTTCCATTCGGTTCTATATTTATGCATAAAAATGGTTAGTATAAAAGCAGGATAGAAATAAAAAACTTGTTGCTGAATATTTTGATCTATTAAATTGAAAACTTTACATTTTTAAAATAGGAACCGTACATTTATAAAATGGAAACCATGCATTTTTAAAATTAAACATACCTACATAGTACATGATCTAAAACAACCAAAAATGGTATCCACAAGACAGCCTTGTCCAGCCTTAAGTGTGTTCATTGATACTTTTCTCATAGTTTTTGGAGTAGATTTGACAGGTATAATTGAGAAATGTGTATGTTTGACGTACATTTTGCTTGCTTTCCATTCCTACCTACTTGAATATTATTAACATCATCAATTTCCTTACCTTCAAAGAGATCTCACAATTCTTGTAATCGCCATGAGTTTAACAATTCATTCATTTCTATTATCAAGTCATTTTTGTCCAGAACACTTTAACCACAAACTTTACAAAAACAAAATAATCATTAAAATTGGACAAACTCATCTAATTTCACTGACTCATGCCAAACGATCGGTACGATTCTGAATAATAGGGCAGGGTGGGGTGGGAGTTATTTGTATTAATTGTCAAATAATTTGTGGGCTAATGTGATTTCTTACAGGTGAAGAAATATGTGATTCGGAGTAAGTAAATTTTTTTCTCGTAACAATAAATGTACAATTATACTCAAATACTTATTTTTTCGGTATAAAGTAGATCTTATTTGAGGCTAATAATCTATAGGCTTATTTAAAAAATGTAAATTTCTGTCAAGACTTTGAAATGATTTACTATGAATATTTAATTTTCTGTTCTGAAGTGATGAAATATTATTCAAGATGTTATATTTTTTTCAGGGTAATGAAAACAATTTTTACCCAAATAGCATCGTTATATTTTATAACAAAATATTATATTGTGCTTCATAAACTTTGGATAGTTTCTGAAGAACAATTGTATGAAGGTGCGCATAAAGAAGAACAAATTTCTTTACATTAAAGAAATCACACTCGAATAAATCATTTTTTTATATCAAAATTTCCCAATATGTTCACGTTAATATGGCTTCTTAATAATGAATAAGCAATGTTAGTATTAAACAAAGGGGGGTCAAACAAATCAGTTTATTTGTCTAGAAATAAATCTTCTCTCGGTGTACCCTTGGAATGTTTCGTCACGTCTATGCTTTCTATTCTCCATCTTAGATTGGTTCAAGTGTTCTAGATGTTCGTGGCCATGTCGCATGTCCTACCTTTTCTCCAGCTGCTCGAAGTCATCCGTTCCTCCAAGAGGTATCGTCTGAACTACATCCAAGGCATCTCCTCGAGGCGCGATGGTCAAGTTCACTGCCTTCTCCCTGTCGGACAAATTATTCGCTCTAGCGGCTGCTTCAAACTGCTGAACATAGCTGGTCCACGACATCTTTTTGTCGAACGCTAGAGCCTTGACTCGAGCAAAACTGCCAATATCTTCTATCAAACTTAGCCTATCTGGTAAAAGTCTACTTAATAGTGCTGCTGCTTTTCGCGTTTTTTAATATAATAGCAGAAGACTGCAACAATCAGCTGATTGATACCTGAATGGGCTAGTGAATACCGTATTCTGTTATCTGATTCAGTATATATTCCACAAAATAAATTCCAGCCCACAATGCTATGACTTTAACAATTTTAGTTGCTCGATAGGCACAGACAAAAAAAATTTGCGTGATTTCAACCAAAAGCAAAAGTAGAAAATACAAAATCTACATTATATCAAGATATCTACAAATTTATTATAAAAAAAAATAATAGTGAGCATTTAATCCTTGATCTGAATTACTAATACATTTTCTTGATTGCAAATTTATTGGAAAGTATGAAGTGATCGTACATTCTAACTAGTGGCTACTAAGAGCGCACTCATATCATGCTAAGCGAATCATATTAATAATACCAAGAAACATGTTACAAACAATATGTTTATATGAGAAGAACATGGAAACGATGTGAAATATTCGAACGGTAGTATAGTGTAAATACTATAGTATAAATCAGATGTATATTATTGGAATTGGATGAATATAATACTAAAAATGCTTCTTTGGCAAGGTAGTTAATTGTAGCTAAAAACTGATGAATTTCTCCTTTGTTGGTCTCAAAAATTTGTTGATGAACCATATTAATTATATTTTCAGTTAAATTTTTGTTTATTCTGTGAATTTGTTCATATTTCTAATCATCACATTCTCTAAACGGATTTATTTTTCCTAAATAGGATTTTTAGAAATTCTCCCAATCGAGGTTCCTCAGCCTCGACTAATATCAATTGAGTCATTTACATTCATATTTATAATAATGACCAAAATAGGTATCAAATTATTTATAACAATGTATACAGGGTAAATCACGACTAACGGGATGGAGGTTTATGGCTATACCTAAATACAGAGACTTCCGAGTTATGCTGACTCTTTTAAAAATGTAAACATTTCGAAAAAAATTAATAACTCATTGATATAACAAATTCTAGCAAATTTTCTCTTGTTTTCAAATAGTCCGACATTCATTAAATGTATTCCACGATTGAGTACTGATCATCTCTTTACAGGGTGTCAGAATTATCAGTTGACTTATCGATGACTTTCAATAATTCACCATATTCAAAAAACTGTCCTTTTCTCATGGTGTGAGGGTAACCTATACGTAGGTATCATACTTTGCTGCCTACTACTACTACTACTACTAAGTTTGCAGGCGAACCTTGTCCTGGACAAACTCAAGCTAAGGTTCCGGCACTGAGGCCACCGGCGGGCCCATTGTGCCATTCCTGCTACCTAGACATCCATAAAGCCGAGCCCTTCTACAAAGGCCACAACCTTTTTCAATGGATGCCTGCTTGTGTCTCCAGGGGCCAAAACAGGGACTCCGAAGATTCGCCTGCGTAGTACAGCCCAGTGTGGACACTCTAGGAGTACATGGACTGACGTTTCGTCAGTCATGCCGCAACCCCTGCATAGGGAACTTTCCTCTACTCCTAAGTTGTGGAGGTGTTTCATCATACAGCAGTGCCCCGTTAGGAGTCCTGCTATCTTCCTTAGCCTACTCCTTGGTAGTTCAGTAGCTGCTCTAGCGTGTCCATCAGTCCATCCCTTCAGTAAAAGTTTGGATTGCCTAGGACCCTGCAGAGCATTCCAATGAGCGAGGTGCTGATTCTTCAGCCACTTCTTCGACTCCTTGCGTATTCTTTGTTTTGTTAGGCCCAAGGTCGGGCCCGGGCCGCAGAAGGGAGCTTTCGCCCCCTCCGCAGCCAGTGCATCCGCCATCTCGTTGCCTTCAAAACCAGAGTGGGCTGGAATCCATTCTAGCCGCACCACATTGCGCCTTGCAAGATTAGCAAGTCGTTCTTGACATTCATTAGCGAGTCCTGAGTTGCTGGTGCACCCACTTAGGGCTTTAATTGCTGCCTGACTGTCGGAGTATATGGTTATGCGTCGATCCACATAACCTCTGTCTAGGTTTATCTGCGCACATTCCAAAATAGCATATATCTCGGCCTGATATGCGGATACACCATCACCCAATGGTACACGAACTTGTGTTCTTGGGTTCCTAGAGTAAATTCCAGCCCCTGCTCTATCACCAGAGCATGAGCCATCTGTTTACCAGACAGTCCCATTAGGCTGTGTATTCCTCTCTTTTTCCCGGGATTCTCTATCCCGGATCATGGCCCTGTACGGAGTTGCGAAGTAGTATTTTCGCAGGCATTCGTCAGGTGCTCGAGCCAGAACTGGAATATCTTCCAGAAGCCGGAGCTTCTTGACGTGCCTGCACTCTTCCCCTCTTCGCACGTATCCCAGCTGTTTTAAGCGCAGAAAAGCCCTCCCCGCCTCAGCCTCGATCACATGGTGAAGAGGCCGAAGACCAAGGATCACTTCCATCGCAGCAGTTGGTGTAGTTCTCATGCAGCCAGTTGCCCCCAAACCGACCACTCCTTGGAGACGTGTCAGTTGCGATCTAGCCGTCACCAAGGTTACCCTCGGCCACCAGACCAGAGCCGCATATGTGAGCATAGGCAGCATGAACCATATAATCGTTTTGGGGGTCAGCCCCCACTTCGGACCAATGGCTCTCCTACAGGCCCAATACGTGTTTGTCACCTTGCTTAGGCGACTGTCAAGATGAGCCTTCCATGTCAGTGATTTATCAAGGATCACTCCCAGATACTTCACCTGCTCAACCACAGGCAGTGGTACTCCATAAAGATTTAGAACCTCAGGTCTTATACCTCTTTTTTTGGTGAAAGCAACTATCTCAGCCTTGGCAGGATTTACTGCAAGTCCGTGTTCGTTACACCACCCATGAACCCTATTCAGAGCCCTTTGCATGAAGTCCCTGAGAACGGTAATATGCCTTCCAACAACAAGGACAACGATATCATCGGCATACCCAATCGTTAGAAAGCCCTCACCGTTTAAAAGAGTTATTAGCTCGTCAATGAATAGGTTCCACAATGTGGGCGAGAGAACACCCCCTTGCGGACATCCTCTAGCGACGATCACTTTTGCCACATGGTCTTTCCATGTGGCCTCTACTGTACGATTGCCCAACATGGCCCCAAGCAAGTGAGTGATCATTGGCTCTATTCCATGACTCGTCGCAGCCCTACAAATAGATTCTACAGGGGTACTGTCAAACGCCCCCTGTATATCCAAAAAAGCTCCCAGGGCGATCATGCCATTTTCCAGCGCCTTCTCCACCTGGGTTACCAGTGGGTGTAAGGCACTTTCAGTTGACTTGCCACACCTGAACGTATGTTAATTGTTGTGCAAGGGATACCTCAGCCCAACTTTTTCCTTTATGTACCGATCAGCCACCCTCTCCAATGTTTTCTACACAAAGGATGTTAGGCTAATGGGTCTAAAGGATTTAGCCACCGTATATGTGGTACGACCCGGTTTGGGTATGAAGACGACTCTCACCTGCCTCCACTGTTCTGGGACATACCTGCGTGCCAGACAGGCCCGAAAAATATGCACCAAGATTGTGCCAATTGCATTCCAGCCCTGTTGAAGCAGAGCCGGGAAGAATGACCGTATCGCCCAAGTACACCGCTCGTATGTGACTATTTCTTTTGCTAGAAGATAGTCCTCTTTACATGGTCGCTGTATGTTCACATATTCCATGTCAGGACACTCCCGATCGATTCCTTCACAACCGGGGAAGTGTGTCTCTAGTAGATGCCGCAAGGTATCCACCGGGGTTTCGGTGAAAACACCCGGTTCGACTTCCATGCTGCCTATAGCGCTATCCGGTGATTTCGTTAAGATCAGGCGCAGCCTTGACATTTGAGGTACCGATACGATATCCTCGCAGAAGGCCCGCCAGGCATCTCTCCGAGCCAACCTAACAGCACTCTTGTACTCATTCCGTTTCCGGCGGTATTGCTCCCAATCCAGATCCGACTTCGTCTTCCTAGCCCTATTAAATAGGTGCCAGGTATGTTCCCGTAGCGAGTCTAGAGACTTGTTCCACCATTTGTGGCCCTTACTTTCCTTCCTCGTTTTTTCGGCGCAATTTTTTTCATAAGACGAGACAATAATCGAGCCCAGCTCCGCTATGGCCCAATCGATCTCATCATTATTGCTCAAGTTCCTAGGGAAACCACCAAGTCTCCTTCCGAGATCCAGTTTATACCGTTCCCAGTTGGTAGTCTTGGGGTCCCTATACTTGATTGATTGTTCCTCAACAGCAACCCTGTAACTGAAACAAATGTAACTGTGATCCGACAATGACGGATCATCATTAACATGCCAGTCCCTTACCATACTTACAACGGTACTTGACGCAAGCGTCACATCCAGGACTTCAGCCCTAATCCTATTTTGGAATGTTGGTTTCGTCCCTCGGTTGAGTAGTTGCAGGTCAGTGGTACCTAGATAGTCAAGCAAAGCCCCTCCCCTGCTATTGACGCCTGTGCTGCCCCACATAGTGTGGTGCGCATTGACATCACAGCCAATAAGAAGAGGCAGATTCCTGACCATGCAGTATTCCACCGCCTTGCGGAACTCCTCAGTAGGTGGTAGTTCTGGTGAGTCATAAGGCAGGTAAGCAGAGCATACCACTAAGCCATGCCTAGTACCATTCCTGCCCAGGACGTCCACTCTCACCGCTACTATGTCCCTGAAACAAAGTTCGTTTATTAGTATTGCACTTACACTGGAGTGCGTAGAAATGCAAACTCTTGGATTAGGTTCACCCACTGCATAGAATAAGCTACGCCCGGGTGTGCCTAAGCCTCGCACATGACCTTTATACACCCATGGTTCTTGTATGAGGCATATGCCTGTCTGCAGCTTTGCCATCCTCTGCGCGAATACTCCTGCAGCGGCACGGCAATGCTGCAAGTTAATCTGGGTAAATTTCCAGGCCCCTTCAACAGACATCGAAAATCTATAAAGGTACCTCCTTACCCATTAATAATTCACTCCGGGGTAGTCTCCGTAGTTCCCGAGAAGATAATTTTTACCTTCCCGAGCCCGGATTTCCCCCTTCGTAAGGTTGAGTGCCCCCACCGATCGAGGATCGAGCCTCAAAACAATGTTCTGCCTCAAAGAGGCAGCATCCCATCGGGAGGCCCGAATCACCCACCCTTCAGTCCTCAGGGTCGGATTACCAATCCGGATCCTTCTGAGGACCTCTTGGGGAGGAGACTCGATCGGCGCTGGCACCCATACCATTGCCTTCTTAAGCTGCTCGAGGGCCAACTGCTCAATGATTTTGAGCGCCAGTCCCTCCTTATGTAATAAAGTCCTCAAAACCAATCTCATCGTTAAACAAAACAAACATTATGAAAATCTATTTGATACAAAGAAAAAATTTTCAATATCAGCTGAATACAAACAAGTGATATTCAAAACCAGTATCAACGCCATTCTCACTAAGAATGATCTGATTTGTAGTCTAATGAGAACCCATTACTCAAATATTCTTACATCCAAAAGAGGATTCAGGGTCTAATGAGAGCCCATCACCGAATTCAATTCAAAACAATACAAAAACAGCACTAATCTGAAACGTTGAGCATCATAGAGAGAACTTGTTTGGATGTACTAATTTGATCTTTCAATCGTCTATGCAAAGGCACATGAGATTTATTTAATTGTACTTGTGTGTTCAAACAAAGATCATTGCTCTTCAATTTTTTGTCAGTTTGTAGATCTTCCAAAAAATCCCACCTATTGAAATATTCAAAGTTAACTCCTTTTATAATTTGTGAATTCTTATTATTACTGAAATTATGCTTGTTGAATTTTATATGATGACCAAAAGCTGACCCATCGTTTGGAGATATTACCAAATCACAGCATTCAGTATTTTGAAATTGTCCATTATTCGCATTTTTTTTTATTTACGTACTCAAATTATGGTTCAATTATTTGGTTGTGTTCTCTTAGAAATTTGATAGACTTTCTGTTTGAATAAAACTCAATAACTAGTTCTCATTAGATCCATATTCTTTTTCTATTTTGAATGAAATTTTATTAATGAGTTCTCATTAGACTTTAAATCAAATCTTTTTCTTAGTACGGATAATTGGGTGTTCTTTTTAAGATATTACCAAATGACAGATCTTATTGTTTGAAATTGTTTTTTGATATTGTGAATAATTTGGAATCGCTGGTAACTCGTGTGTAAATTATCTGTTATTGAATAAGATTTAGTGAGGGGTTCTCATTAGACCTCCAATCTTTTTCAGCCTTTTGTATTTGAAAAACGAGGTTCTCACTAGACCTTTATATCAAATTATTTCACAATTATTCAGGAAATTTACATACATATTAGTTTTGGTAATTACCAGATTACAAGATTACATTATTTGAAGTAATTTTTACAACTTGGAATAAATTCCTTAAAAATTTTACATAAACACCTCACTGTTACTATGTTAGTTCTATGCTCACTTTAGATAACTTCAACTCTGTGTTCATTTAGACTGTCACTTGTCATAGTTCTATGTAGGTTTCATGTTAATTCCAAATGAATGGTTATTGCAGTGTCACTTCAAATTCCGTTACACTAACAGGTGTACCTAGTTAGAAACTTTGACTAAATATGCATATTAGTTAACGACAGTACCCCAAATAGGGGGAAATTTTATGAAAATTTCATGTTATTTTAAATTGAAAAAGTTTCAATTATTTTATCAATGTGTTGTGAATTTTTTACTGGATATGGGTTTTTTGTAGTAACCTGACGAGTAAGTATTTCTTTAAAATTTTATAACTTATAACAACTATAACTCACTTGCAGGTAATGCTCTGATGATGACGTAACAGCCGAAAGCGCTTTGCAATTTTTTTGAATCAAAATTTTCAACACAGAATACAAGAAAAAATTGTTTTCCTGACTTTTTAGTCATGTGTACTCAGCTATAAAGATATTCACCGAGTATCTTGTATCCCAGCTTCTTTATATAAAGTTATCCGATGGGTTAGTTCTTCCTTTTTTTAATAAAATTCTGAAGAAATATTCCTGAAGTGTGTTCAATTCAACTAGGTACACGCTCTTGATACCACCCCATCCTATAATTCCGTATGCTATACGGAAGTCTACCATAGAAAAATAAAGCATAGCAATAATAATGCCTGAATACTTCACATTTTAGTACGTTTTGATGTTATCCTTTTATTATATTCAATTATGTGTTGAGTGTTGTACTGAGGTAGGAACACTGTTATGTCATAATTAATGGTTAGCAATTAATGATTGAACCAGTCGATGATATTTTTCATTCCCGATTGAATTTTTATCAGTTGACAGGGTTGAGAAACAAAATAGCTATTATTACTAGATAACTGCACTCATGAAATGTTGTACTAACTATTTACCATTGAAATACGTTGTAAGTTCCGAGGCACACTCTCTATTAAAAATCATTTATATTACCAGTTCCCTGACTATTATCAAAAGTGATGAGTCCTTTGAGGAACAGGCCCCTGATTATCATGCGATACATAATATTCAAGGACATTGCTAGGTGACGCTGTCACCTCGTCGCCTAGCGATGTCCACTGCGGTGTTAGATCGGTGATAATCGAGTTATATTCAAAGCTTCATGGTATTGACAACAGAGATGCAACAGGATTTTAGGTCATTTGTGTTCATTTTGTCAAAAAGTCGTTAAAATTATGAAATATTTTGACATTCCTCACAATTTATCAGTTGCAGTCAACGTTATGAGGTTGAAATTGCTTTCGGACAGATCAAAAAATACATCACAAGAAAATACATAGGCAGTTTTGTGTGTGGTGAAGCAAAGTACATGCTCAAGGTGTGAAAGAAACGATGGTGATGACTTATATGCGGAACTTTCTGAGAAATATTCTGCTCCATCCTTATGGCCGAAATATTACATTCCATCTTTCGCAAGTCATACTTTACAAAGCGTATAGAAGTTGCCAAGGAGGAATACTTAAGGTTGAATACTCTAGATGCAGATTTTGCATCACACAAATGACAGACATATGACAAACGATAATTCAGATGATAGGTCGAAGATGAAAGATAAGTGACAGGTAGCAAATAGTGAGTGGCAGGTGCCAGATAATAAGTGTAATAGTAAGTGGGTAAACCCCCCTTAGTATCCATTTTCATGAAATGTGCTGTAGAATCCGAAGTATTCTTGATTGAAAAGCTTTTGTGTACACCCTGTAAACATACTAAACATAAGTTAAACAAAAATAAGTTGTGGGAACTTGACCACTCATTTAGTATTCAGATCCTCTGGTTTTCAGGATTCAAACACCAAAGTTTCACGAACTTGTCGTGAGTTACTCGAAACTCTCGGTTGGGAGAATGTGCATCTAATATGAAATAATGAATATGGAATAATGAATCTTCAAAACATATATTCAGAATCGAGAACCAAAACCTTGGCAAAATAATGGGAACAATACTAAAAAATTATTTGTTGACACTGACACTTACAGAAGAATGATGTTCTGATTTTGTACCAAATATAACACACTAAAACATAACTTAACAGGTTTTGCCTATATCTTAACTAAACTAATCAAGATTTTTAAAACATTGCATACAATGTCCAATAATCGATCCAAAAGTGGTTGTAAGTTCTGTTGCTATTTAACATATTGGGAAAATGTTTTCATTTAAGTTCACAGGGACTTGAACATCGAGTAAATGAATAATTTTATGCTATATGCTTATTCCTATGCTATGAACTAATTGCTTTTTCAAATTCACAAGTCACAATTTACATTGAAAATTTTCATTGAACTAAAATAGTCCACAAAATTTTCTTGTCCGCATTACACATCGACATAACTGAAACTCTTTCCATCAAACTGTTTATTCTTCTTGACCCTCTTTTGTCCTTTCGTTAGCTACCTAGAAATTTACATAAACTTTTATTTCATCACATATGGGAGAGGAGGAAGGAGTTGATGTAATAGTCTTTCCAACAAGTGGCTTCCAAGTCAGGGTATATCAGTCACTTATTTGAAGTGAACGGAGGAGTTAGCTTTCTCGTTTATATGTTAATTGCTATTCTATCTGATACTATCCAAGAAAAATCAAGATCAGATCAGTAAACCAAAAACCTAGACAAACTATGAAAAGCATCACTTTCTCAGAAATAACATATTTTTGGTTCTAGAAATGATCAAGCAAATGAAATTTTGATACCAGTGGTGCAGCATGAACTGGAGAGTGAAATAAATGAAACATTTCCAATCTCAGAATTTCTAGATGTGAGAAGTGAGGCTGAGGCAATGAAAACGGTCACATCACAGGCAACTGAATTACAAACTGCAAGCTTCTCCAGCCAAGTACAAAGAACACGTGCATCAAGGCCATTCATAAAACCTCCTACCAAGGACCAGTTACAGAAAGAAAAAATTAAGATGGAGAAAATGGAATAAACTTTGATGGGCCAGGAAATAAGACATGGTGTTGCAAAGCGAGAGGAAAAAAAAGAGCTTTTCGAGATGGAAAACTGGAAAAAAGAACAATGAATTGAATTAAGAAGTTTTATTTTACAAAGGTTAAAAAGTAAGGTTCAATAGACACATGGTTCATATTTTTTATATTAAAATGCTTATCTATTTTTATGGGTAATGAAAACGTGGACCCTTCCTTAATTCGAACAATTTTTGATAATTTGTGAAAGTACGAGTGATTGTATTCTAAATAAACATATGTTCAGCTATAATAGTTTTATTGATTTTGGTAGTAAAAAAAAATAAAGTACAATGACTATAACATACATCTTACAAATGCTTTGGGTGAATTATTTGTCATTTTGTCAATGAAACACAACCAAATTGCACTTAGGAATTCTTAATTACGGTTTAGGTATCACCTAACTTTAGGAATTAGTTGGTGAAATCGGGCATAAAGAGTGTAATAACTCACCTATCACTTCCAAATTCTAGAGCATCTTCAATTCTCTAATATTTCTAACGCCGTATTTTTGTGTAATCGAAAACGCAGAAAAATATCAGTTTCGTCAATTGTGTCAAAATACGCGGACGAATTACACGTTCTCGGGTCCCTTCATTTTCGGGCTCTGATGAACTATCAAACCTTTCAAGACGTTCTACCAAACGAACAGAGCAGAAGGAGCAGAAGATGCAGAAATATTCAGAAACCGTAAAGGATACTTTTCCATCAATGTGCAGACCGTATCCTCAGCAGATTTGAAAATTACTAATATATTGTCAAGATGGTCCGGTTCGACACATGATTCTACCATTTTTCAAAATAGTAGGCTCCATAAACAGTTTGAGCAAAGATTATTTGATAATTGTATATTGTTGGGAGATAATGGATATGCTTTGAAGTTAAAACATGATCGAAGTAAATACATGCAATTATGATTTACCTATCAACTATTAAGCCTTAGCTTCCAAGTATTGATCCTTGGAATCCTATCAAATGGTGATTTGATCATTTTTTTGTTAATTTTCAGAATTACATATTTGTATCCACGTAACTCGCCACAAACAAGCTATAATAGAACACATATTTCAACACGAAATACAGTGGAACGACAATATGGAGTACTGGAAAGAAGATTTCCAGCATTGGCATTAGGATTAAGACTGAAGCTGCAAACTGCAATGAAAGTAGCGTGTGTTATTCTGCATAACATTTGCATTTGCATTTGCCTAGTTGAACATATGTTTATTTATAATACAATTACTTGTCCTGTCACAAATTATCAAACATTGTTCGAACTAAGAAAGGGTCCACGTCTTCATTACCTATAAACATAAAATAACATCTTAATATAAAAAATATGAACCATGTGTCTATTGAACCTTACTTCCATACTTTTATAAAATAATACATGATTTAATAGATTGTTCTTTTTTCCGCTTTTCCAGCCCAAAAAGCTCTTTTTCTTCCTCTCGCTTTGCAACACCATGTCTTATTTCCTGGCTCATCAAAGTTTATTCCATTTCCTCCGTTTCAATTTTTTCTTTCTGTAACTGGTCCTTGGTAGAAGCTTCTATGAATGGCCTTCTTCTTGACGCAGGTGTTCTTTGCATTTGGCTGAAGGAGCTTGCAGTTCGTAATTCAGTTGATGTGATGTGGCCGTTTCCATTGCCTCACTGCTTACATCTTGAACTTCTGAGATGAGAAATGTTTCATTTATCTTCTGTATGTTCCTTGTGGTATATTATTCATTTCTTCACTTTCTCATTCTTTGGGGAATTAAACCACAATATTTTTTGAAGTATTTATTTCAACGTTTCGGTAGCATTCCATCTACAGTTGTCACCTTCTCGTCTTCCGTATAATTTGCACCTCTTTTTCTTTTTTCTTCCATTTTGAACAATATAAACGAACTCAATAATAACAAGAATAAACGCAATACATCAAATAAATTTAACATACACATCAGCACATTATTTGGGATTATTTCCATGGAAATACACTGTACTTGTCAATTAGTGGTACCAAAACTTTCCAAATGAAGTTTTTTAATGGGTATTCCTTAACTTATGATTTCTATTTATTTTAATCACCCTACACCTGACACCAATGTAATGTTTTTCCTTTATTTAAACTGTTTTCAACGCGGGAAAAATAATACACCTACTATGGCTAATTACTACTGGTTTATTGAATTAACACACACACTAAAAAAGTTACAACCCTACGAAGTTACCAAATGGAAATTGATTATTTCAAATATTTCGACAGCTGTTTGACATATTATAAGAAAAGTTGACAAGCGGCTTCCTTATGATAAGAGCATCTTAAAAAAATAAGGAATCATTTCACCCCGTTAAAAATTCATGGGAGTTGGGATCCCCCAAACCCCCCATAATTTTTGTGTACGTTACATTTTAATGCTCATTATGGCACCATTATTCAAACACATTATTTTTGAAACTTTTCTGCCCCCTAGCACTTTTTACAATTATCAGTTTTTCATTATGCCTATTTTTCATTGTGCTCCAAAAATTTCGAGTAACAAAAATTGAAGTCAATGAATTTTTAAGTTTCTCCAAGGTCCCAAATTTTTGATGGAATATTATTTATTTACAAATGTGTAGTTTTCATTAAATGCTCGAAATGGCCCCCATTTTTTTAAATATACAGTCGTCACCGTTTTACTAACGAAAACCGACTATTCTGGATAAGCAATGGCTTCTGACGATATCTTATTGCAGCCAGGTTGTAACTTTTTTCGCATGCACATTTGTACCAGGGTAACTTGGGTTGGATCAAGTTATTTTTAGCCCCAGAATATGTGGTATAATTTATGACCTGCCGGTTTGTTACACCCTGTATTATATATACTATCTGTTCACTCACTGCATACTGTTCACCGGTAGAAACAACGTAGTAACCGCAGAAACCAATGTAGTACCGGCGGCAGTTGGTACTCAATAACCTGTAATAGAGAAACTAAAAATTACTGGTCCACCGTAAAAGCTGCCGAATTTCACGAGCCGGAACCTGCAAAAGTAAAATTCTCCTGGTGTGTCCCTGAAAATAACAAGAAAGCAGCGTAGCTGGCTGTCACCACCCACGAGTACGTGGGAAACAGGAATCGACGACTCCCGTAAGAAATGTCCGAAAGGATAGATCCGGCCTACGCTATCAGTTGTTATTGATGATGAGAAGTCTTCACGTTTGGGGTTACGTCTGTTATTAAGTTTAGGATAAGGTATTACTACTAATTTATCAGGTAGTGTTAAGGGATACCTGTGTATGAATGCAAACTAATCGTTATCGAATTTTAATGGGTTTATTAAAAAAAGAAAATCAAGAATAGAATTGAAATAACGAAATGATAATTAAAAAAAATACTTATAATAAAATAAAATATGACTATGGTAATTAACTCAGTCAATTGATATGGACAAAAGTCACAATAAGATTACTTACGTAAACTTAGTTTTTATGATTACGACTAAAACCCTTATATTAGAATATATCAAATAGGTGTAAAATTGGAAAATGAAATATTATAAATAATCTATGCATGAGGTGGCAATGAAATACTGGCTAACCAAACTACAAAAATATTTGTTACACAGTTAGTACAAGATTCAACCAGAAACACCAATCTGCAGGTAGGGTGCTCTCCAAAAGTGATGAAGACTTCTTACCCAGCTTGCTCGTCGACACTAACACTCGTACCGAATTGGGTAGACTTTCTATCGAGCCTGTTTGCATCTATCAAATCCTATTTGGCCGTTCGTTACCCTCTTTATCGGCTTACTCTTCTAGTGCTTACAGTAGTACTTATTTTGAACTACGCACTACTTTTGTCAAAATACAACTCTGGATTTCTCCAGATAACCGCCAACCGCGAACTCTATGGGACAACCGTGCTCGGGACCCAACTAACTCATCTTTTTTTCTGTCTCGTCCAGCTTTGGGTAATTTTTGCCCAGTCGGCTCCTCACCACTTTTTTATTCCTTGCTTTTTTATTGGATACACGTGTACTTTGTAACCCATGGTCGCTTTGCTTCATCAGCGAACTCGTAGTTTCTGAAACTAGGTTCCTTTTGGGTTACTTTGTAATTGTGTCATTGTGCATTATCAGCATTGTTTAGTCTAAGTGAACTTTGCTACGCTGCTTGAATCTAGGTCATATTTTATGAAATTAATTTTGTTTTGAATATACTTGAAATTTGTTATACAGGGTGATGTTTCCCATAATTTCACCCTTGGTACTTATTACATCGCCACCCCCTTTGGAAAAGTGTTGGACTTACCTGTCCAACACCTTTTATGTGCTCCCCTCACGCTAAACTTATCTAAGTACAAAGCTGCGTCACTGCGTTACATATTTCCGTGAATTCACCGTGGCACTGAGACATTATTCCATTGTTCGCCTGCATACTTAGTCTTTTCTTTAAAGTCACATGTTGCCTTAAAAAAAAATATTAAATTGTTCTATCTCAGGGATGGGATTTTTATTTAATGAAATTCTCATAAAATCAAGTAACAAATGTTTATTAAATCATAGAGGTCTTGTAGGTACTCTTTTCTATGGTTGTCACAATAAAAAAAAAGAATATCAGAACCTGACTACCTGAAGTTAACCTTTACAATAGAGTTATCCATATAACCTCAATAACACGAGGTAATCATTAGTCAAACCTATGCGGATAAAAATGGAGGGTATAAAGTTGTTATTCAAGTTAGTGTTTATACAAATTACTCTGACAATCAGTACTGTTTGTTTACAATTATTGGTAAGTATCATACGCGAATTATAATTATATTAACTTGCACTTTATATCTTACTACCTTTATTAAAGGATAATGTATATATAGAATTATTTATATAAATGTTCACCTACTAATATATTTATCTAATTTACTTGTTCTAGTACCTAGTTCAACTACTTTTAGCAAAAGTTCATACATACAGATAATACCGTAAATATACATATGTGTCCGAGGAGTTATGACACCTTAACCAAGGTGATTTTACGGTCACTCAGAAACTATGTATGCTATGCAAGGTCCTTATTAAATAAGTGGAACGGGCTTACTTGAAGATGTCTGCTATTCCCAGTAAGATGTATCCTTTCCCTGATAACGAAATGCTGACAAGATTCAGTCTCAGGTACAAGGTGGTATGTAGTGGTATATTCTCACTCCTTGGTAAACCAAATAATCCCACTATTTCCAGGATACTACCAGATCCTCAAACTTCCGTATGAATACTACACTTTTAGTATGGATGGCAATCCCAACATATGTATCGATCCGATAACACCATTAATATTAAGTGATATGTAAAACAATCGAAAAGGAAAAGTGTGAGAAGAGAGTAAGAACGAAAAAAAGAAGGTCTAAAACAAGAAAGATCAATGTAACCCTATCAAATAATGATAAAAGAGTTTCAGCCAAGTGATAAAATTGAAATAAAGGCTCACCTAATGTTCTTGGGTGACCTATAGGTAAGTGATACTTTTAAATACTTTATATCCAATTAAATGAATGAAATCCTTTGATCACAGTAAGTATAGATATGTATTCCTTAATTTTTAGCAAAAATATCCCCAATAAGGAATCTAGCACATGCTAATCTAAGAAGCCAAAAAAACAGGAAATTAAACGTGAACGATCCTTGTCTTCTCTCCAAACTGAAAAAGAAGAAATCTTCATTCAACATACTTTTTAGCCACTATGACTGTATCACCAAGTTAACAATAAATTAAGTACTTAAATTATAGAAAAAGAATTTCATTTGCCATTTGACAGTGCTGTCTAAACTATTTGTTACAAAAAAAAAATACTGAGAAGATGTAAACATGGTAATTGCTGACAAGATTTACTTTTGAATTGATTGAATAAATTTCGAGATGGCATCCAAATATATATAATTTATTTGTTCCAATGTTCTAATGTTCCAAGGTTAGTATTTTTACTCTTTAGTTTCTATTAGGATTTCTCCAATTCGGTTTTTAATCTGTAACACACAGAAATCGAAAGCAATCATATTTATAGACATGGTTATCAAGTATTCAGAAGTAGGAAGAAGTTTTATGAGATTTGAAGAATTAAACGAGATATTATAAAAATATGTCTGCGTGGGAACAGTTTAGAATGTTTCTGGACGCACGTAATTATACGTAAGGAAAGGATACTTCTGAACAAGTTGTAGCAAAAGTTTTTGAAGATTATGGTTTTTACATGAGAAAAAAGTGATGGAACTGATTATACTGAAGATAGTGTGAAAACACTTTGGAATACGACTGCTCAAATTGTCCAGGAAAAATATTTCCTAGAATTCAGCATCAAAATTGATCCATTTAAAAATATTACCTATAAATTTGCTAGATTGGCCAGGGATACAAAACGTAAAAAGCTTCAGGCTGAACCGAAAACCAGAAAAAGAAGTTCTAACGCGTTTACCAAAGGAGAATTAATATTTATTATTATTATTCGAAATAGCATGGCGTGGAAATATAGCTGCTAATTGTGATATTAATTACTTTTATAAAGAATATTATACTAATATAATAAGGTTATTTTACTGGCAGGGTAGAATATAATCCAATCTTTTCCAAAACGACACAAGGAGGATCAAAAGCTTCATCTGGCAGTAAGTGGCTGGTAAGAAATAATGCTAACAACAATTTGTGTTCCGTTCGTTTATTTCTAAAAACTATTGGAGAGAGAGAATCCAATCCTTATCTTACAACAACAAGATTATTTTTAACAGTACATCCAAATTGGGATAAAGAAATATGGTACAAAAACTCACCATTGGGAATTATTACAATTTCAAAGTGGACGAAAATATCGGCAAAATCAATTGGTATAGACACAAAAAAAATGACCAATCATTCACATAGAGCTCCTGCAATATCTGCGTTAGCAAGAGAAGGAGTTGGTGAACTAGAGGTAATTAAGCTTACAGGACAGTGTTCTGTCCATTCTTTGAAACCATATTTACAATTGGATGAAGAACACCATTTCCTACTTCGAGGAATTGAAAATAAAGAAAAGGAATCCTCAGTTTATAACTCAAATTCATCACAGGTTATGATGCTAAAGAAACTTGAGGCACGATGCGCTCATGGAAATTGCTGAAGAATTTAGCGACGAAAAGTAAGCGGAATTACAAAAAACTGTTACGTCATCTGCGTCAGACATGTTGATTTCGACTGATTGACAAACATTTCTGTCAACTCGGTGTGGACGCAGCTTAACTGAGCCACCTCCAAGTACGAATACCCCTTTGGATCTAAATTAAATCCGAAAATTGATATAAAAAATTATATATTGCTTACTTAGTGAAGGGAATCAAGTTATAAATCTGCCGGCTAAGCGAACAAGCGTAATTGAGCCACCTCCAAGGTTCGAATATCCCTTGGATCTGAATGAAATTTACCAGACGTCTTTTGGAATTAATTAAATTAAATTGAATGGTGTATATACCAAACGTCCTTTTCTCGATTGAAAAATTTCAACTCCGGAAACGACTGAGTTTATGATTGGATATTAATTTGCTTACCTCCGGACTTGTACTAAAAAAACTGAAATTACAATACAGGGTGTCCCAAATAAGAGTGACTGATTTTAAACATGAATGCCCAGCTTATTAATTGCTCCAAAGAGATGGGGTTTTCACTAGTTTCACTAGTTTATCAAAGAGATTTTCTTAGACTTGACTGGCATTTCATCTCATTAACACAGGGTGTTTTACTAATGTTGGTCAAATTCAAAGAGGAAAATATGTATTATTTTGAATGGAACGCCCTATAATTTTTGATCTCATCCGAAAGAGCAATCATTCTCCTTTCCAAAAGTGTATGGTTTTCTATATTTTTTTCATTAACAATGAAGATATTCGAGGTTTCATGTAGTAGTACATTTTTAATTAGTGGTTTTATATGAACGTATTTTGATGCAAAAAATCAATCCATATGCATTTTTAATTACGTAAATAATTGCCAACAAATCTGACAAACAGTTTACTCAGGAAGAAAACATATAATAACATTATTCAATACATATAGAGAACGAAGAACAAAAAAGATACAATAAATGCTGCATATGCCTACCCTTTTCGTTTATGCATAACTGCAAGCAAAATTTTAAATATTCAAATGAATTTTCCAGCATTTCTTGTAGAAATATTCCTATTTTTTAGCTCTGCTAAATTGTTAGGCTTAGCATGAGTTGATTTTAGGCATCAAAATAAGTTCATATAAAACTACTAATTAAAAATGTATAATTATCTGTGCAAAAAAATAACACGTTAGAATCTCAATAAAATTGTTGATATAAGTTGAAAGAAAAAAAGGAAGCTAACCCTCACAAGAAAAACATCCAAGTACAGCACAAAATTATTTGGCTCCATAATATCTCTTCTCACGGATCTAAAAGTTATGTATCGGTACGAGTAAGTAGTGCTATAAGCAGCAAGCCGTAGTGTAAGAGAGAGCGCTCATCGTCAGCAGTCCGTGATCTTGTTAGCTGCGTAACTATTGGCTCTAGTTGGTAGTTTTTCCAGAAGCATAATGATATACTTAATCAATAAAATAAAATACTACAGGGTTAATAATAGCATATTATTCTCCAGGGTGGTGAAGACTATTATTATTGACCAAACGGAATATGGTGCGAGGCAATTTTCCCCAATACTGGTCAAGTTTGAGACAAAAATTCAAAATAATTCACAAACGCACCACTAAAAGCCCTCACCTCGTCGTCTGACTGACAAGTACTCAGTCAGTTTTCAATATTTTATTAACGTACTCGTTATGTCATTTTTGGTTGGGCACGAATTTTGAACTATCGGCATTTTAATCCAAAAAAATTCATCATGATAGATAATTTCAAGCATCAAATATGTTAAAGAAAATCTCCTGGGTATACAAAATTATGCTGCACAAGTTATTATTGAACTGCTATCCCTGAATTTTGGAAATATTTGAATTTGTCCATTATGAACTAGGTTGATAATAGAAAAAAATCATTAACCACTGATACAGAAATTCAACTCCTCAGTTGGCTAGAAGGAGCAATAACCGTCAACTTCACAGCTAGTAGTAGTGGGAAAAAATAATACAAAATAATACAATGCTGAATATCTCGTCAATGATTGAATATTGATATAATTTTTTTCCAGAGGGAAATGCCTCAAAATTGAGCGAATTATCCAAAAATGTGAAAATATGGTAAGGTATATTTAATATCAAAGTCCGGTATTACGGGAAGTGCGGTCAAAATAGTAATGCATGGATTTTCATAATCCTTTTAATTTTATGTTCGTGGTCGGAAGTCATCTAAAGTTTGAATTCGTTATACCATTTTATCTCTGAAATCCAACCCAATGGTAAAAGTGTGGCACTGCATATAAAAATGGCCAATGGTTTCAAAAATGGTACATAAATATTTTATTCAATAACATTCCTATCACGTCACTGGATCTAACCCGTCCATTTCATAAGGAAAGTGGAAAAAGAAAAGGTTAATATATCCCTCGACCCGACCTACTGTGTAATTTCTACTTTATCAAATGGCAGTCAGCGTGGAGCCATTGGAAAAATATCAGATGTGAATAGAATCGAAATAACTACCTGGGATATTAGATTCCGAAGGAAAATCTAACAATGGAATCTCAATTTGTGCAAATTGTAACCAATAATTTTTTTTCACATTTGATGTTCAAGGAATAAATATTGGCGTAATTACATCCATGTTATACACATCTACGTTTTAATAGGGTGGCTTATAATAAATTTTCCCCTTCAAACAATTGAATAGAGTGCATTTGTCAGTTCTGACGCACGATTGGATTTCACTTTGAAGGCATGGTCCTGTTATTATTGTTGTCGCCATTGAAAAATTAATTTAAAAATATTAGTCTTATAAGGAAACTATGTACGAGTACATTGAAGGTTATCCATATGCAAATATCACAACATACAGAAACAAAAACTATCACCGGATCCAGTATTCAAAACCTACACCAACAATTTATTATTGTCGCAGCCAAACCCTAGAGCTCTCTCTAACCAATAACATTGGAATGATATATCGGTTATAATGTTTATTTCATGTGTGTTCAAACGTTATAACAAATATTAACGATAGACAAATGGTACACAGAAATTAATTTGAAAAATAATGTATCGAACCAAAAGGAATTCGGAAAATTCTTCTTCTCTTGATTTAAATGGTTACAAAAAATACCAAAACAGATATTATTAGAAGAACTCCAGCAATTCCGATACCAATTGGAGAAGTAGATAGAACTACTGTACCTTTTATCGATTGAGAGACGACATTATAATTATCTGCATAATCAAAAGGATCTTCTGAAGCACCTGAGATCCATGTTTTACAAACACCTATGGAATCAAAGTGTGGGAGGTTCATAAGTATATTGCAAATGTTTCTGAATCGACCCATATTCCATAAAACTATTTTTAAACTTTCGTTATTTTCTTGCCTGTATTCACCTGTCTCGTATTGTATTGCTGATTAGAATAATGATCGCTGCTTAGAGTATCAAGTTTTGGATAATGATTTATATTCTGTTGGTTTCCATTTTTTTAAATCCCAGTCTCATTCAATTCCATTGATTTATAATTCATGAAGACCTACTTTTACAATTGCTCTCTCACTTCTCTCATTTTTTGCGGTGCTTCCGTAGAAGCTCTTCCAGCTCTAGATTTTTCAGTCTCAATAGATATGGATTTTCTTCTCAATTCGTCACTTTTTCTTCAAGATACTTATTTTATTCTCTCATTCATCTATTTCCATTACAAACCTTGTTTAACCTCTCTTGATTTCCGCCTTCAAGCCAATCTCACTTCCTAAAAACTCCCTAATCCCTTTTTTCGAAGTGTGATTCATTATTTGCTGTTACTTCTATGCCTGTTATCATGAAGTTACTGTATATTTTATGTTTTCCAAAAGGTTCTAGCCTCATCCCGGCTTTTTCAGCCTACTGAATATTTCTTTATTCTCTTCTTTGAATTATTTTCCTTCTTTAATGAGTTTCTTAGTTATTACGCTTGATATCTAGTTTCATTTCCTTCAGGTTTCATTTGTTTTTTCACTATCGTTTGTCAACTAAAATTTCATTCTCGCAATATACTCCTTTATTCCGGACTTTCAATCTCCTAACATATATTTCAGATCATCTATGTTCCAACCCATATTAGTCTTCTCTTCGCCTGTTTGCTTTTTAATATGATATTGTTTATTATGTTGTTTTGTCTCGGATTCCACAGAAACAATAAAATATCTAATTTATAATTGAAGCATAGCATCATCTACTTTATTGAGTGAGTGAGATGTAAATACCTCCCCCCTAATCACAATTTATGGTTATCTACTTCTAAATCTTATGCCTACTTCCGAAACGTGCCACTAGCTGCACCACAATCGATCCAACGGAGTATGGAGATGTGGAAAATCATCAATTCAGCTTTGCACAACTATTTTGCGCTTTGCACTTTTATCAATTCATTGACAAAGGTAACAGAAAAAAATGAATTAGCACTCAACATTTGAAAAACTTGTTCATGCTTGACATCTGAGCCTGCTAAACACCAAAAACAATGATTATCACGAGAATACAAGACTACTAAGGGGGAGTTGTATCAAACGCCTAAACTAGTTTTAGTGTTGACTGATGTTTAGACTGATGTAATTGTTGATTATAAATACATCAATCAGACACAGTCTAAACAACAGTTATCATTAAATCGAGTTTAGGTGTTTGATACAACTCGCCCTAAATAATAAATTGAGGTTACGTTAAAAAGAAATAAAGTGTTCTCAGCCTAACGTATTTTTAGTGCTGACAAATGCGAGCAGAATTTCTTTGTATAAATGAGTTTTTCCATTGAGTATGTATATTTAAGGGCAGCATATTTCGCCTTCTTTGACGACGTTGAAAGGATACATTGGGGAGTAAGGAGCTGGATGTTCAACAAAAATAAAATTGTTAGTTCGAGAAACTGGAGTGATTGGAATACAGTGGAAAAAAAACAGTGGTAATAACAAAAGTTTGCTATCGCTATAATGGAAAAGATATTTTTCACAATATAGCGTGTTTTAATGTTTTTCCTCTATCACTCCATCACCATATAAATAACAAATGAAATATCTGGATGAAGTTTTATCCGCACAAAGTCACCTATCACGTTTGATGCGACGGAAACTACATCGTAAATTCCACGTATAAATATCATATCCCTTGAAAAAGTGCTTAGATATACCGTTTAAAGCGTAACGGTAACGTTTGCTTAATGGCGTGAAAAGTGTTATCACCAATGATAAAGCTCCCGTCAACCATACACATGATTTAGTTTTCACGAGCAGACTTGCTCTATTCCCAATTACTCGGGGTGATGTTTATACCAATTATAATTAATGACTCTGCTGAATTAGAGACAAAAAGCTAGGCATGATGAATAATGAGCCGAAGGCTTGAGTGGCAGTTAAACAGCATAATTTAAACTCTCGAAAAGGGGTTTAATGGATTGCTGCCGTTTCAATTTGTACACTTTGTCAGTTTTCCAATCAACGTTCTATACGATTTTGAGTTATCTCTGATTCGCGCAAATTTCCTAAAAATACTATACTCTATAATCTTATAGGAGTGAGATTTGCTTTGTTAGTTAGTATTTTGTTCATTGTCTTCTATTGGGTTGAATACGACTTTTTGGTAACTATTGGCGGTTTTTTATTGGCGAATGAAAAATTTACCAGACGTCTTTTGGAATTAATTAAATTAAATTGAATGGTGTATATACCAAACGTCCTTTTCTCGATTGAAAAATTTCAACTCCGGAAACGACTGAGTTTATGATTGGATATTAATTTGCTTACCTCCGGACTTGTACTAAAAAAACTGAAATTACAATACAGGGTGTCCCAAATAAGAGTGACTGATTTTAAACATGAATGCCCAGCTTATTAATTGCTCCAAAGAGATGGGGTTTTCACTAGTTTCACTAGTTTATCAAAGAGATTTTCTTAGACTTGACTGGCATTTCATCTCATTAACACAGGGTGTTTTACTAATGTTGGTCAAATTCAAAGAGGAAAATATGTATTATTTTGAATGGAACGCCCTATAATTTTTGATCTCATCCGAAAGAGCAATCATTCTCCTTTCCAAAAGTGTATGGTTTTCTATATTTTTTTCATTAACAATGAAGATATTCGAGGTTTCATGTAGTAGTACATTTTTAATTAGTGGTTTTATATGAACGTATTTTGATGCAAAAAATCAATCCATATGCATTTTTAATTACGTAAATAATTGCCAACAAATCTGACAAACAGTTTACTCAGGAAGAAAACATATAATAACATTATTCAATACATATAGAGAACGAAGAACAAAAAAGATACAATAAATGCTGCATATGCCTACCCTTTTCGTTTATGCATAACTGCAAGCAAAATTTTAAATATTCAAATGAATTTTCCAGCATTTCTTGTAGAAATATTCCTATTTTTTAGCTCTGCTAAATTGTTAGGCTTAGCATGAGTTGATTTTAGGCATCAAAATAAGTTCATATAAAACTACTAATTAAAAATGTATAATTATCTGTGCAAAAAAATAACACGTTAGAATCTCAATAAAATTGTTGATATAAGTTGAAAGAAAAAAAGGAAGCTAACCCTCACAAGAAAAACATCCAAGTACAGCACAAAATTATTTGGCTCCATAATATCTCTTCTCACGGATCTAAAAGTTATGTATCGGTACGAGTAAGTAGTGCTATAAGCAGCAAGCCGTAGTGTAAGAGAGAGCGCTCATCGTCAGCAGTCCGTGATCTTGTTAGCTGCGTAACTATTGGCTCTAGTTGGTAGTTTTTCCAGAAGCATAATGATATACTTAATCAATAAAATAAAATACTACAGGGTTAATAATAGCATATTATTCTCCAGGGTGGTGAAGACTATTATTATTGACCAAACGGAATATGGTGCGAGGCAATTTTCCCCAATACTGGTCAAGTTTGAGACAAAAATTCAAAATAATTCACAAACGCACCACTAAAAGCCCTCACCTCGTCGTCTGACTGACAAGTACTCAGTCAGTTTTCAATATTTTATTAACGTACTCGTTATGTCATTTTTGGTTGGGCACGAATTTTGAACTATCGGCATTTTAATCCAAAAAAATTCATCATGATAGATAATTTCAAGCATCAAATATGTTAAAGAAAATCTCCTGGGTATACAAAATTATGCTGCACAAGTTATTATTGAACTGCTATCCCTGAATTTTGGAAATATTTGAATTTGTCCATTATGAACTAGGTTGATAATAGAAAAAAATCATTAACCACTGATACAGAAATTCAACTCCTCAGTTGGCTAGAAGGAGCAATAACCGTCAACTTCACAGCTAGTAGTAGTGGGAAAAAATAATACAAAATAATACAATGCTGAATATCTCGTCAATGATTGAATATTGATATAATTTTTTTCCAGAGGGAAATGCCTCAAAATTGAGCGAATTATCCAAAAATGTGAAAATATGGTAAGGTATATTTAATATCAAAGTCCGGTATTACGGGAAGTGCGGTCAAAATAGTAATGCATGGATTTTCATAATCCTTTTAATTTTATGTTCGTGGTCGGAAGTCATCTAAAGTTTGAATTCGTTATACCATTTTATCTCTGAAATCCAACCCAATGGTAAAAGTGTGGCACTGCATATAAAAATGGCCAATGGTTTCAAAAATGGTACATAAATATTTTATTCAATAACATTCCTATCACGTCACTGGATCTAACCCGTCCATTTCATAAGGAAAGTGGAAAAAGAAAAGGTTAATATATCCCTCGACCCGACCTACTGTGTAATTTCTACTTTATCAAATGGCAGTCAGCGTGGAGCCATTGGAAAAATATCAGATGTGAATAGAATCGAAATAACTACCTGGGATATTAGATTCCGAAGGAAAATCTAACAATGGAATCTCAATTTGTGCAAATTGTAACCAATAATTTTTTTTCACATTTGATGTTCAAGGAATAAATATTGGCGTAATTACATCCATGTTATACACATCTACGTTTTAATAGGGTGGCTTATAATAAATTTTCCCCTTCAAACAATTGAATAGAGTGCATTTGTCAGTTCTGACGCACGATTGGATTTCACTTTGAAGGCATGGTCCTGTTATTATTGTTGTCGCCATTGAAAAATTAATTTAAAAATATTAGTCTTATAAGGAAACTATGTACGAGTACATTGAAGGTTATCCATATGCAAATATCACAACATACAGAAACAAAAACTATCACCGGATCCAGTATTCAAAACCTACACCAACAATTTATTATTGTCGCAGCCAAACCCTAGAGCTCTCTCTAACCAATAACATTGGAATGATATATCGGTTATAATGTTTATTTCATGTGTGTTCAAACGTTATAACAAATATTAACGATAGACAAATGGTACACAGAAATTAATTTGAAAAATAATGTATCGAACCAAAAGGAATTCGGAAAATTCTTCTTCTCTTGATTTAAATGGTTACAAAAAATACCAAAACAGATATTATTAGAAGAACTCCAGCAATTCCGATACCAATTGGAGAAGTAGATAGAACTACTGTACCTTTTATCGATTGAGAGACGACATTATAATTATCTGCATAATCAAAAGGATCTTCTGAAGCACCTGAGATCCATGTTTTACAAACACCTATGGAATCAAAGTGTGGGAGGTTCATAAGTATATTGCAAATGTTTCTGAATCGACCCATATTCCATAAAACTATTTTTAAACTTTCGTTATTTTCTTGCCTGTATTCACCTGTCTCGTATTGTATTGCTGATTAGAATAATGATCGCTGCTTAGAGTATCAAGTTTTGGATAATGATTTATATTCTGTTGGTTTCCATTTTTTTAAATCCCAGTCTCATTCAATTCCATTGATTTATAATTCATGAAGACCTACTTTTACAATTGCTCTCTCACTTCTCTCATTTTTTGCGGTGCTTCCGTAGAAGCTCTTCCAGCTCTAGATTTTTCAGTCTCAATAGATATGGATTTTCTTCTCAATTCGTCACTTTTTCTTCAAGATACTTATTTTATTCTCTCATTCATCTATTTCCATTACAAACCTTGTTTAACCTCTCTTGATTTCCGCCTTCAAGCCAATCTCACTTCCTAAAAACTCCCTAATCCCTTTTTTCGAAGTGTGATTCATTATTTGCTGTTACTTCTATGCCTGTTATCATGAAGTTACTGTATATTTTATGTTTTCCAAAAGGTTCTAGCCTCATCCCGGCTTTTTCAGCCTACTGAATATTTCTTTATTCTCTTCTTTGAATTATTTTCCTTCTTTAATGAGTTTCTTAGTTATTACGCTTGATATCTAGTTTCATTTCCTTCAGGTTTCATTTGTTTTTTCACTATCGTTTGTCAACTAAAATTTCATTCTCGCAATATACTCCTTTATTCCGGACTTTCAATCTCCTAACATATATTTCAGATCATCTATGTTCCAACCCATATTAGTCTTCTCTTCGCCTGTTTGCTTTTTAATATGATATTGTTTATTATGTTGTTTTGTCTCGGATTCCACAGAAACAATAAAATATCTAATTTATAATTGAAGCATAGCATCATCTACTTTATTGAGTGAGTGAGATGTAAATACCTCCCCCCTAATCACAATTTATGGTTATCTACTTCTAAATCTTATGCCTACTTCCGAAACGTGCCACTAGCTGCACCACAATCGATCCAACGGAGTATGGAGATGTGGAAAATCATCAATTCAGCTTTGCACAACTATTTTGCGCTTTGCACTTTTATCAATTCATTGACAAAGGTAACAGAAAAAAATGAATTAGCACTCAACATTTGAAAAACTTGTTCATGCTTGACATCTGAGCCTGCTAAACACCAAAAACAATGATTATCACGAGAATACAAGACTACTAAGGGGGAGTTGTATCAAACGCCTAAACTAGTTTTAGTGTTGACTGATGTTTAGACTGATGTAATTGTTGATTATAAATACATCAATCAGACACAGTCTAAACAACAGTTATCATTAAATCGAGTTTAGGTGTTTGATACAACTCGCCCTAAATAATAAATTGAGGTTACGTTAAAAAGAAATAAAGTGTTCTCAGCCTAACGTATTTTTAGTGCTGACAAATGCGAGCAGAATTTCTTTGTATAAATGAGTTTTTCCATTGAGTATGTATATTTAAGGGCAGCATATTTCGCCTTCTTTGACGACGTTGAAAGGATACATTGGGGAGTAAGGAGCTGGATGTTCAACAAAAATAAAATTGTTAGTTCGAGAAACTGGAGTGATTGGAATACAGTGGAAAAAAAACAGTGGTAATAACAAAAGTTTGCTATCGCTATAATGGAAAAGATATTTTTCACAATATAGCGTGTTTTAATGTTTTTCCTCTATCACTCCATCACCATATAAATAACAAATGAAATATCTGGATGAAGTTTTATCCGCACAAAGTCACCTATCACGTTTGATGCGACGGAAACTACATCGTAAATTCCACGTATAAATATCATATCCCTTGAAAAAGTGCTTAGATATACCGTTTAAAGCGTAACGGTAACGTTTGCTTAATGGCGTGAAAAGTGTTATCACCAATGATAAAGCTCCCGTCAACCATACACATGATTTAGTTTTCACGAGCAGACTTGCTCTATTCCCAATTACTCGGGGTGATGTTTATACCAATTATAATTAATGACTCTGCTGAATTAGAGACAAAAAGCTAGGCATGATGAATAATGAGCCGAAGGCTTGAGTGGCAGTTAAACAGCATAATTTAAACTCTCGAAAAGGGGTTTAATGGATTGCTGCCGTTTCAATTTGTACACTTTGTCAGTTTTCCAATCAACGTTCTATACGATTTTGAGTTATCTCTGATTCGCGCAAATTTCCTAAAAATACTATACTCTATAATCTTATAGGAGTGAGATTTGCTTTGTTAGTTAGTATTTTGTTCATTGTCTTCTATTGGGTTGAATACGACTTTTTGGTAACTATTGGCGGTTTTTTATTGGCGAATGAAAACTTGATAGATTGAAGATTGAAATTTTTTTCCCTCGCCATCTTTCTCATTCGGTTTCGTATTGATACTCTATATCCATATATATTATACCTTATCTCACCAGTCTTTTTACAAATAAAACTGAACATTCTAAAATTATCAAGGAAAGACGATTTTGCTAGCTGTGATACTATCTCAGGGTAAGTTCCTCAAATAGATAATAAATCTAATTCAGTGCAGTTTATTTCTAAAACATTTGTCTGTTGAAATAAGATATATAAAGAAGCAAGTGTCACTATGGGGAAAGTCTATAATCTCAAATGATTCAATGGTTGGTGGTTAACAAAAGGAACTTATCTTATTAGTTTCACCCTTTGCTGATGTATGTTTTTGTGCATTGGGCTTTTAGTGGATTTTCTATACAAAAAGCTAAGTTATTTTCATATCTATCCAAACAAATAAGCAATATAACTTTGTTCTAGGTTGTTCAAGTGGGCAATTGTGTAAAGTATGGAGAAAAATCCACTAGATGCCGCAATATATCGATATATTAGATAAATTCATAACGCTGTCTGAAAAGCGAGTACTCAAGATTACGACTTATCTGGTACTCCCATGAGATACTGAGTCGTCGTTTACAACTTTTACGTAAATTCAGCTCTATATTCCAGTTAATGTGCCATAAGTCCTGAAGTAAATCCAGATATATAGCAGAAAATGAGCAAATTAAACTCCAAGAAAAATAAAGTGGTAGGAGAGGAAGTAAGTACCAAGAAAACTCTGAAAAACAGGCCTTGAATAAACGACGTGATATTAGCATCAAGAGTATTTAGTCAAGGAGGTGTAATGAAGAGAGTAATAAACGACTCACCTTGGATGGGGTGTGGCCTGTTTTCGATGGATACTAATCAAAATCTGAAGAATATTCCGATGTTCGCAGATCCAAAGCAGTGATATTTATTTCAGTTTCATCATCCAGAAATAAAATCTTGTTGAAATTTCTCAGATTTCCATTTAAAATCCGCAATAATGCTTCCTGAACCAAAATTCTTTTCTTTTCCAATCCTCTAACCTAACCTAACCAGAATGAAATCTCACAAATATATGTCCTATCGTGGACGTATTACTTTTTTTGTATTCCCATGTTCTAGAAAGAATTTCAAAACTAGTTTGAAATAAAGTGGCTAGATACTGAATGAGAGTAGAGACAGGTACTTCAAGAGGTTATATTCACCTGTACAGCATCATGAATATTTAGTACTAATTTATGTTATTATTTTTAGGTAATAACATATGAATGGCCGCCACGATATTCAACCAACACTGTACAAGAAAGAATATTTTTGATATTTAACGAAATGTAAATTGTCTCCATAAACCCAAATTTTTGTGTAGAGGAAGCAAACAAGAGAAATGAAGTTGTTAAATGTTCCACTATTTGTCTATTTTTGTTTAGTGTAGCGGAATAAACAGAGTATAAGGTTAGTTACACTTCCAACACGCAACAATGTTCATATATGAAGTATAAAAATTGAGGCAGTATTGGTGTTAAATATTCATTTATTTAAATTCAAATTACATGGATAATGAAAAAAAACGAAGTATGAGATTAATAGTACAAAATGAAGCAAGGTTATTTGGTTTGAATACTAAGTTCCATGCTTGAATCAGTTAACGACTTTGAAATGTTTGTGCGAAAAACATTTTCAATTCCTGACTAATTCAAATTTGATAATGCATTATATTCATTGGCAAATCATAACATGGCTACAAGTTGCGCATGTAGTGAAGTATGAGTGGAAGGTATGTTAAACATTGAATGATATCGAGTCACTCTATATGGTAAATTGAATGTTATTAGGGATAGTATCTCAGGTTAGTTAGTTCTGCTGTTTATAATTTTATATAAATAAGTTCATACTATGAGTACTTGCCTATTTCCCAATGACAATATTTCAAATTCATTTCTCAATCGAACTGTACGAACCGTTATATAAGTGGAAAGCCTATGACATTTTTCATAATACAGAAAACGTGAAAATTTGTTTTATATTTTCTCAAGCTGGAACAGCAATTTATTGTATTCAGTGAACCATATTAGTGCAGCAAACTCCAACTTTGCACGAATTTTACCATAATACATATGTTTTAGTGAAGCCTGTTGTTTGCCGAATAATAAAGCCCAATAACTGAACTACTTACTGGAATTTGAATCATATGGAGCTAATTATGCAAAACCATAGATGGAAAATAGCTGGCTGAAGCATTGGCCGTTTCTCTATCTTCAATTTCACTTCCACTATATATAAAATGGTGTAAATTTGAGCTATAATTTCTTTTGGATGGTACCTGATTCCAGATATTACTCAAATCGGTTTTTATATTATTTTCAACACTTTCTATGTATCGTTTTCTTCCACACTCAATTTCTTTCTTCAAATTTTTCCCTAACTGCCCATACTTTAAAAATATCCGATACTGCTTTCAGTTTCCTAAGCCATTTCCCCCCTCAATTTATTCTTAACATCTTCCATAAACCACGCTGGAAACCGCTTATAATTTCCATACTTTATGGTTCTATACCTTGTTTTTAAACTAAGGGAAGCATTTCAAGAATCCTCAAACACATCACTTAAAGCTACTAGATTAGAAGAGTGGGCCGGAAGGGTCGTAGGGTCGTGTTCTGACTCATTGAATTAATAGACACTTGAAATATGTATTGTACTGCTCGCATTTGTCGTGGCCAATGAGAGATCAAGGTATGTCTAAATACCCAATCGTAATTAACCCAAGACATGAGGCCAGAGAATGGCCAACACAACTACCAAATGTCACATTATTGTGAAACATTGCGGTTATATTGTATGTAGAATATTATGAATGACCATTTGATAGTACGGGTATAAATTAGTATAGTATGTATAAAATGCAATTGAATATTTATTTGTTGAATTATCCTTTATTTACTTTGGAAGTTGGAAGGTATAGCACAAAATAAAGCTAAACAGGTTTTGATTTAAAAAAATACGATATTATTGTAGGTACCGTAATGTGTGTGAAACTATTATTAAAAATAAGATTCCACTCATGAACTTATAAACTTTGCTTCTTTGTCAGCAATAAATGACCCAAACTTAATAATTCCCTCCGTTCAAATAGTAACAAATCAATACAACACAACAACACAACATAAGAAGTAAGAAACACAGATTCAATAATTTGAGGTAATAAGTCCAAGCACAATATAAAAAATCAAACGCTTACAGAATGATAAACAGCAAACGCGCAAAAGTGGTGGTAAAAATCTAGTTTAGTGTTACAACGCGGATTTTGATAAAATATTTATTTTTTCGTCAATTTGAGGTCGCTGAACACGAAAATGAAGAAAAAAATGTGCGCTCTTTTACCAAAAACGAGTTATAAATTTTTGGAAATTTGTTCAGGTGAGTACTGCACTGGTTTTATTGACACAGCACAACTTTTATAATGATCTGTTATAACTGATACCCTGATACACTGATACACTATATTCGATTTTTAAGATAATAATCTCACACACAAATTAAAAAACCACCATAATATTGATATATCATACTTATCCCTAGTGATTTTTTTTTAATTCCACAATTATACAATTTGACGTTTCTGTCTAATATGACTGACACATAAGTTTCGTCTCTTCCCTTTTAGTCGTGAAACTTGTACCTACTAGTAAAAGATCACCTGCATAAAATAGGGTTATATAACGGGGACCTCAGATGCAGACTATGTGACATGGAGATCGAGACCGTGACCCATATCTTGTCTGACTGTGAGGCATTGGACTCGAGGAGACGCACAATCTTCGGAGAGGCCAATGTGCCACCTGGGTAGCTATTCTTGAAAATCTTACGATCCGATGCTTCTCTCGTACGATGGGATCTATCCCGTGCGATCTATCGAATCCCACGGTCAATATCGACTAATTCTTGAACCTTCAGGTTAACGTTCAAAATTATTGCGTGGTTGCCAGCATTATTCGATACAAAAGATCTACTTTTTAGTTATTTCTGGCCTCTTGGCCTCTTTTTTTGTACGGCTGTCATAATTTTCTGTCATAAATTATTTCTTATATTTGTTATGATATACTTATAACCAATAATAAAAAGTCTGTTTAGTAAATCAGTTAGTATTAAAATTGCATGAAAATGAGTCAGTCGAGCTTCAATTCTCACAAAAGAAATACCCCTACAAACGGTACACTTCCAAGCGATGAACATATAAAAACCTGGAGCCCCTATCTTGGTCCATTCTTACTTCCTCTTCTGACTCTCGTAAATTCTCATTACGTACTAAAAATAATGGTTCTCCATGTCCATGATTAAACACCGATTGAAAACACTGGAAACCAATCAAACTCACGACAAAGTATTTTTTTCAAGTCTTTGCGCATGAATTTAGGATTCAAAAAGACAGAGAACTAACAGAATAATTACGGAATGCATAGAGAAGCAGTAATTATATAGTACTTTTTCTCTAATTATTTCCCTACAACAGAATGGAAACACATTTTCATAAAATAACCTCTTTACTGCCCAAATGTCAATTCATTCGAGTCTGCTCCCCTATTTCGGACCATGCGATCCGGAACGTATGACTTTCATGCGATTAATAATACCGGATCACGGGCCAAGAATATAACGACGATCGCCTCATGTGATCATTCGTCATAAATCTATGCCGCTCATTGTTCAAGAATAGACGTCCAGAAGTATATGGCACACATCCAATGGACCTATACCGTCTACTCGAATGTACGGGGATAACTGGATGTGTGAACTGAATGTGGGAGTAGAGTACAATGAGCCAATAGGCTGCAGTGCTCCCGGCATCTGAACGGCTCCCAAAAAGCACAAAAAAAATCACTAATATTGTGTATCAGTTATAACAGATCATTATAAAAGTTGTAATGTGTCAATAAGACCAGTGCAGTACTCATCTGAACAAATTTTCAAAAGTTCATAATTCGTTTTTGGTAAGAGAGCGCACTTTTTTTCTTCATTTTCGTGTTCAGCGACCTCGAATTAATATAAAAAAAATATTTCATTAAAATCCGCGTTGTACCACTAAACTAGATTTTTTCCAAAGTGGTAATAAAGATTGGAATATTTCTATGTAAATAAACACAAATAGTGTTGTCAGTTTTATCAAAAGAGCTGTGTGGAACGGTCGGCTATCTGACTAATGATTAGCCCACAGAAATGCCAACTAAAACTCAAATCGTTTCTCTTAGCTTGAAAACAAAGTATAGTTACGCATTTATCAATTAGTTAATACCATATGGTATAAAAATTTTGTAAAGCTATGTTCACATCTGTCTTTTCCCTCAATTCTCCAATCTGAGTCTCTGATATTGAAATTTGAATCAAAAAAGTTTGCTAGCTTATAATTATACCTGGGTTGTTCCAAAACATTGTTTGATTCAGTCCCAGTCTTTATTGTTATGGAAACATTCATAGGGATAATACACATCCTCCTTAACAAAAGATATACTATCTCTACTAACAGTACAGTGATTAGTGTTGTTAACTAAACTTATTATCAGATCTAGCATTCTACCCTGAAAGTTTTAAATATCGTTATGAAGAGGAAATTATTGAAGTTGACAAAATCTTCTAAACTATCTAATCCACCAGATGAGATCACATAATCATCAGGACCTGTGATAACACGCAAATTGTAATCTCCGGCAATTCAAGCATCCTCCACATCAACAATATGATTTCGCAGAAACTCAGAAGCTTGTTCAAACAGTTTCATTTGGCGAAAGAATGTATATGTCACAATTTTTTACTTTAATTCCAACAAGAACAGCTTCAAACGAAGTACTTTTTTTTACAACTTCTAAAATTTTATTGAGACTCCGCCGCTTCTGCACTTTCTCGTTAACTTTAAATCTCTATCTGCTTATAATAAATTATATAATCCTACATCTACCACCTCAGCATGCAGAACACCTTCTTGTAGCCATGTCTCGTCCAATAATAATGTCAAAGTCTAAGTTTGAAGAGCTAGTGAGAAGTTCATCTCATTTAGTATTCAAACCTCTACAGTTTTGATAATAAACCTCAATCGACATTCTAATTAATCAATACATCAGTAGTGAGTTCTGCAATATGAAATATACATAACACAACGATATGGAAGTGAATGGAGAAATATATACATACAGGGTGATCAATTACTACGATGAAGTCCAATATCTTGTGAAAAGTTGGAGATATTTGAATGAATTTTTGACCGACTGTAGCCAGCTTAAAGGCACATATTTTAAAATAATTCGCAATGGTACAGCGTGTTCTAGAACGCCGTGCCAGATCAAAGTTATATTTTTTTTGAATAGGACACCCTGTATTTCACTCCAAATTTGAATTCTGATTGACTTCGCTATAACAATGATATAATATTGTGATGGGTTATAAACCGTATTTAAAAAGTTCTGACCACTTGTTTCTGTAAATCGTAATGACTTCAACGCCCTGTATATTTTAAATTGCAGAATTTGAAATTGATCTTTCATAGCCACACGTCTGTGATAGTTCTCTCTTACTACAACTCAATCGAACTGATTCGATATCTAAGAAACCGTATACAGGGCGAGCCCAAACTCGACTACATTAATTTCACAATACTTATTCAATGGATCACCCTGTATTTCATATCTATATATGAAAGTAACCTGATTATACTTTTGAAATTTATTGAGTATTCCCCATACTCAAACTGAATAGATGTCTATTTTATGAAAGAAAGCCAGCAATAATAAATTTACTCGTAGGTACCTATTTATTAACAGCTATACTAGAATTTACAGAAAAATCAACAACAAAGTTATAAAGCTCAGAGTTACCACCCTCCACATTTATACAGGCTTGGAGACAGTCTTGAAAAGATCGACTTACATTCCTAATTACTAAGAACGCTAATTATGATACGGCTCTTATTAGACTATTTAGAAAAGAAACCTGATCCATCTGCATATGAGGTAGTACTGTTATCGACTTTTTAAAACCTTTTTTCAAGTTAACACACTCTCCCACCATGTTAATTGTTGTGAATTAATTTTATTATCCTTCTCTTATTGATTTTTCTATAGCGAAATCATGCAGAATTCAAAGTAAAATACAAGGTATCCCATTTGAAGAAATATAGCTTCAATATGGCACGGCAGTCTGGAATACGCTGTACAATTGCTACAAAATTTCATTCAAATATCCTGAACCATTCACAAGATATAGCACTTTATGGCACTAATGAGTCACCCTGTATAAAAAATGCATTTCAACTGATATTACATGTCGAAACTCGAATATCCAATGTTCAAGCTCATTTGGATTTACAAATAAATTAGTGACGTAGTAATTCCTTCCACTCTGGTGTTTCTTCATTATTATAGATTAATCAAATCTGATTCTTCAGTAATTTCACTCACAACGTTGTCATTTCTCACAAAAATTATGCCATAATGCCACTAGACAATGCATTTTGACGCTCAAATTTCCGTACAGCACTCCGCAAAATATCGTATGATTCAGTAGTCAAGTTCTCATTAACGAATATACCTATCTGCTCCATAGTTTTTCTTGCATGTATTTTAATATTTTTCATTAACAAAACAAATGTAACGATCACATATCTTGGCTTAACTTGACTTCCAGATTTCTATAGATCTCCCATTGGGAACACTTGAATTCATTCATAATGTAATCACGCTGGTTAGTATATTTTCATTGTCTTCATCTGTGATACCCACTATGTTTGGTGAAGATTTTGTGGATCCTATTTACTTTTCCAATTATTTCATTTATAGTTAAAATTTTCGATTTGTTTGATTTGGAAATTAATTTTAATGAATATATGGATATTTGTGTGAACTTCAATTCCAATTCACTAATCGAACTCTTACCCAATTATTCCATGTTTTCTTCTATTGTCGCATTCAATTTGGGTGATAATTCATTCAACAAAGTTTCCAAGGAAGACTCATCTATCATAGTTTTCTGGATCATGTAACTAAACCACTTCAGGACCATAATACCATTTAGTGAGATGACAAAACAGTCACTGTGCGCTTTAGGCACTATCTTACAAATAATCAAAGTTCTCCATAAGATGTATACCATCTATATGGTACAAGTTCTGAGGAGCTCACTTCAACAATGTTTAACAAACCGATATCATTGTTCAACTCCAGCAAGCAGGTCCAGTGTCAACGAGTTTTTTTGGAAGATTCAAATCATCCAAAAAAAAACCATAGCTTTTTTGAGTCTCTTAGTTTTGTTGTATATTGAAAAACTATATGGAATACTCGACAACATTCAACTATTGTTATGTACAATTCTCAACAATTCATTATTCTGAGTATTATGAATATGTACATTTTCTCCAATGAGTTTTTATGAGAAACTTTTGTGAATTTTACCATGAACATAGTTTTTCTCAACTTGGCTATCGCCAATTTTAATGGTCTTATTTGAATAGATGTTATTAGCTCGTGGTTTGATTCAGTTTGTTCAGTTTCCACATGCTTTGTCTTTGGCTTCACAATAGTGAAAGCATTTTTTTTTGCTTGCGGAAGAAAATTAAACATGTTAATGAGAAAGTCTTACTCGCTTATTATGAGGGTAAGAAAAATCTAAAAGTTTCCACATTATGGACACTTCACTCAATGTTAATTTTAATTTTTTTTGCGTCATACAGGGTCGTTAGAAAATGCGGATACTTTGTTCACATGAAAAAATGAGTGGAAGTCAATTTTTTCAAATGAAACACCCTGTATATTTCCACATTTTTGAGCTCTACATCCAATTTTAGATTGACTTTGTTCAGATAATCCTATTCCGATTTCGATCCGTTTTCGAGATAAACTGTTTCAAACAGAAACTGACGTGGTTCCCTTGCATTCATCACTTATTTTTGAGATTTAAAATCTATTTTATGCTATGTAATATTTCTTTTAGATTTAGTTTTTCAACAGTCACCAATCAGTCAATTCAAAAGTGATATGTTCCTTGGAAAAAGTTACAATTTGTATGCATTGAGGTATTAAGTGTCTCTACCGTACAACATTGCAAATTAGTATTTTTTCATAGTGTGCTTTGCAAATATAAATGATCCAATTTTGAAACGTCAAACGTTCGTTGGTGGTTTTGACTGATTATGATACCAATTATAACCAAAAAATGTCAAGATTAGGTTACAGCAATGAAGATTTTTTGAATTTATTAATAATTTATGGTGAGTGCAATAGAATTGCAAGTAGAACATGCCGAGTATTTCATGAAAGATATCCACAACTTCCGAAGCCGAATAATAATGTGATAAGCCGACTCCTAAAAAACTGTTGGTTGAATGGAACCTTTTATCCAAAACTTATTCGTAGAAAGCCTGAAGTGGATGATGATAACAATAACATAACAGTTTTGGGATTTTTTCATGCATTTCCAAATGCTTCTCTACACGAAGCTGGAAGGGAGATAGGTATACCCTACGTGACAATTTATCGCATTCTTAATAAGCGCAAATGGCATCCCTATAAATTTTACTGTGTCCAACATCTGAAAGAGACAGATTTGCCTCGTAGAGTGGAATTCTTTGAATGGTTACTTGTCAAGACTCAAGAGGATGAACATTTCCTAGACAATATCATATGGACAGATGAGGCCAAGTTTACAAAAAATGGAATTTCCAATAGACACAACAGTCATTATTGGTCGCCAGAAAATCCCCATGTCGTTTGCCAAAGGGGTTTTCAAGAAAGATGGTAATTCAATGTATTGTGCGCCATAAAGAATGAGTCAATTTTTTATATTGAGTTTTATGATGATAACTTGAATGCTACAAAATATGAAGATTTACTGAGAAATGGAATTCAAATGATTTTAAATCATAGGCCAGGAAGAGAACGTGTATGGTACCAAATGGATGGTGCTCCACCCCATAATTCTCGTTCAGTATATATATATACACGACTATACATTCCCATGGGAATTGTAGTCACACCCAAGTGGGTGTCCTGTCGATCCATTTAACATGGGGGATCAGCCCATTGTAGTATTTTTTTTTTATTCCTAGATATTGTGATGTGACTTAGTTTTTTCTACGATTTTACGCCACAAATGTCTATCTTTAACTTTATGTTTAGCTTCCTTGACATTCATGATATTTAAATCTGCGTTAACTTGGTCTTCCCATCTTGTTTTAGGTCTTCCCCTAGCTCTGTCTACAACTGGTATCCATTCTGTTATTTTTCTCAGTGTTTCATCTCCACTTTTTCTATAAATGTGTCCGTACCATCCAAGTCTGCGTGCTTTTATAAATTTTACAATGTCTTCCCCATTATTTTTTTGTACAATTTCATAATTCATTAGTATTCTATATTCTCCTCCCGTTTTAACAAGTCCGTAGATTTTCCTCATAATTTTTCTCTCGAATATCCTTAATTTATTTTCTTGTTTTTTTGTCAGGTTCGCTATTTCAGCGCCATAGGTCACCACTGGTCGGATCGCTGCTTTGTATATTTTAATTTTTGTGTTTTCACTAATTTTCTTATTTTGAAGGTACCGTTTGTATTTAAAGAAAGCTCTATGTCCAGCTTGTATCCGCTGATCTATTTCTAATGTTCTGTCGTTATCTCCTCTTAAGTAGACTCCTAAATACTTGAAACTAGTCACTACTTCGTATTCGTATTCTCTTATCCTAATTGACTGCTGTTGAAATCTATTTCTGGATATGAACATTGCTTTAGTTTTTTCTTGATTTACCTTCAGTCCTCTCTTTTCAGCTTCTATCATCAATTTTATAAAGCTTTCTTTAAGTTCTTTCAGATTTCTTGATATTATAGCTATGTCATCTGCATACGCTAAGATTTGTGTCGATTTTGATATTATGGTACCTCTTAAACCAACAGCTTTAATGACTCCATCCAATGCAATATTAAAAAGCGTTGTAGACATTGTATCCCCTTGCCTCACACCACTATTAAACTCAAATTCCTGTGTTTGCCCTTTTTCTGTCCGTACTCTTGCTGTCGATCGTTCCATAGTCATATTTATTAGTCTTCTCATTTTACTCGTTACTCCGATGTTTTTCAGATCTTCTTTAAGAGTCTCTCTGTTTATATTATCGAAAGCCTGTTTAAAGTCTATAAACAGTATATTTTGATCAATGTTGAATTCATAACTTTTTTCAATAATTTGTGTCATTATGTGAATCGGGTCCCTAGTTGACTTTCCTTTCCTGAATCCATATTGATAATCTCCTATTTTTCCTTCTATCTTTTCTCTTAGTCTTTCGTTTAAAATTGTTGTGAAAATTTTATAGGCTGAGTTTAATAGTGTTATTCCTCTGTAGTTGGAGCATTCCAGCGTGTCCCCTTTCTTATATATCGGTATAATTACTCCTGTTTTCCATTCTGCTGGCATCTTCTCTTTTTTCCATATTTCGTTCACTAATTTGAATAAAATTTCCTTGAGCATGGTTCCTCCTTTTTTAATTAATTCCCCATTAATTTCATCATCTCCAGCCGCTTTATTATCTTTCAAGTTTTCTATTGCTCCGTTGAATTCCTCATATCGTAGCTCTTCATCTACATCTTCCTCCTCCAGCTCCGTGTCTTCTCTATTTTCGATGCAAATAGTCTGGAGCTCTGCATTCAGTAAGTTTTTAAAATGACTTTCCCATTTTTCCAGCTCTATTTTTGCTACATTGGCTGTTTTCCTTCTACTTTTTATATTTGTAAATAACTTAGAATTGTCTTTGTTATTTAACTCAATTTCTTCCATCTTTTGCATGAGCCATTGATTTTTTCTCCTTTTTATCATCTTTGCTGCCTCCTTCCTTAATTCTCTATATATTTCATAATCTTGCTCATCCCCTGATCCTATCCATCGTTGTCGGGCTTTTGTTTTCCTATTAATTATATTTCCACAATCTTCGTCAAACCATTCATTTGTCTTTGTATTTTCTCGTTGTCCAATCGTTTTTTGTGCTGCATTTTTAATACTGTTTTTTATACAGTCCCAATTTTCTTCTATATTCTCTCCTTCTGCTATTCCTCTAATTCCTTCATTGAGTTCCTCCTCATATTTTCTCCTAATCTTTTCATTTTTCAGTTTTTTTAGGTTCCACTTTTTCCTTCCTCTTCTTAGCTTGTTATATTTTATTTCTAAATTCAGTTTCGCCACGACTAAGAAGTGGTCAGTATCGGCATCTGCCCCTCTGAATGATCTGACGTCTTTTATAATATTTATTCTTTTTTTGGATATTAGTACGTGATCTATTTGGTTTCCCGTGTTTCTTCCTGGTATCATCCATGTAATTTTGTGTTCTTTCTTATGCTTGTGTCTTGTACTTACAATGTACATATTTTGTTCTTCTGATAGGTTGCATAGCCTTATACCATTGTCATTTGTGGTTTCATGAATTGTATGCTTGCCTGCCACACAACTTAAGAATTCTTCCTTTCCTATTTGAGCATTAAAGTCTCCAAGTATAATAAGTGTATCGTGTCTAGGATTTTTTTCGCATACTTCCTCTAGTTTATCGTAAAACTCCTGCTTTTCTTCTTCTCCAGCTTCTTCAGTTGGGGCATATGTATTCACTAAGGAGACATTTGCTTTATCTCCTTTCATTCTAATATAAGATAATCGTCCTCCGAGGCTCTTAAATTCTAACAACTCGTTTTTGATCGTTTTGTCGATTATAAATCCCGTTCCTTTATGTCCTTGTTTTTGTTCTCCTCCATAGAGAAATGCATAGTCCTTTTTGTCGATCGTACCTTCTCCTTTCCATCGTATTTCTTGTAGTGCGAGTATTTTTAATTTGTATTTCTTCATTTCTTTTGCAATAAGTTCCATTTTTCCTGGTTTGAGCATCGTTTTAATATTCCATGTTCCTATTTTAAAATCCATCTTCTTCTTTTTCTTTTTGTACTTTTTTTTATTTGTCTGTTTTTGCTTATCGGTTTTATTTGTTTTTTTGTATTCGGTTATCTTTCCTTTAAGTCCTTTTTCATTGCCATGTTCGTTTCCATTTTTTCTTTCATAGTACGATGTTAGTTTTTTGATTCATGCTTCTTTATTTTTCTTATTTGTTCATTTAGATTGCTCATTTCTGGCGACCTTTCATTTACCTTTCTTTTTCGATCTTTGGAAATTTCTTGTTCCTCTTCTAGTTCAGTGTCCATATCTCTCGCTGCGTGCACCTCATTATTCACAATCAGCTTATTATATTTAATGACAGCTTGATACCCTTTGTTCCTTGCCTCTTTTAGCTGAGGATACAATTTTTTTCTCTCCTCTACAATTTCTTTAGGGTAGTCCTCGTCTATCCAGATCTTAGTGCCTTTTAGTTTTTTGCTCTTCTTAATTATTTCAATTTTTTTGCTTCCCGTTGTTAATTTCAATATTATAGGTCTAACCACTCCATTTCTAGGTTTCCCCATTCTTCTGATTTCGTCGATATCGGATTCTGGATTGATTTTTATTCCAATTGCCTCCATCACTTTTGCTACTTTTTCGATTGTTTCTTCGGTATTTTCCATATCTTTGTCCTCTATACCTTTTAGTACTAGGTTTTTTTTCCGAATTTCTCTTTCTAGAGCTGCAATTTTTTCATCTTGTTTTTCTATTTTTTCATCTTGTTTTCTCATTTTCCCTTTGAGTTTTTCATTTTCCAATTTGACTTCTTTTAATTCATTTATTACAACTCCCAATTTATCATCCATTAATTTTAAATTGTTGCCTATATCTTTAAACATATTTTGAATTTTTTCCATATCTGAAATTGTATCGTTCATTTTCCGCGGTAAGCAGCTAGCTATCCCACCTCAACGGTTCGGAGGATTGTAGCTGCTATTTATTATAATCTCTTTTGCTTAGACTTTTTTTACAATTTGGCAACCCTGTAGGATAATCCTACATGGGCTCTTTTTGTATTTATTCGTTCTTATCTGTTAACCTCAGCTGCTTAGATATATAGTTTTAATCACTTTCACTTCAAAACTGTTTTTACCCTTCCAGTTTTTTTCCACAACGCAATTCAGACACTTTAATTTACCTGTGGGTACCTCCTAAGTATATTATTTTACTATGCTAAACTGTTATATTCGAGGTCTTTGCACACGAAAAATAAAATTCTGATCACCATATTACTGCCACGTTGCCACCGTTGCTCTCGTTCAGTAAGTGAAGCTTTAACTGAAATCTTCGAAGACAGATGGATTGGTAATAATGGACCTTTTCGTTGGCCTCCTAGAACACCAAATAGCAATCCACTAGATTATTTTGTATGGAGTTTCATTAAAAATATGGTTTACTCCGACCCAATAACAACAATGGAAGATATGAAATCGAAAGTTAGAACTGCTTTCAATAGTTTAACTCTAGAATCAATCAGAAGCGCTACACATGAGAATCTTCTGAAGAGATTACATGTTTGTTTGAGTAGAGGAGGAGATGTGTTCGAACATATTATGAAATACAGTGATAATTGAATTGACTTACTAATTCATGAATTTATTTTCAGTTCGTGTGTCAGCGTTAATAAAACTATTTTTTGAATAGAAGTTTTATTTGAAGGTTGGAGAGTATTTTAATAATTATTTATTCATTGCATTATCTGTGACTCATGGAGGAACATCGAATAAATTCTGTTAAATCTCAAAAATAAGTGATGAATGCAAGGGAACCAGGTCAGTTTCTGTTTGAAACAGTTTATCTCGAAAACGGATCGAAATCGGAATAGGATTATCTGAACAAAGTCAATCTAAAATTGGATGTAGAGCTCAAATATGTGGAAAAATACAGGGTGTTCCATTTGAAAAAATTGACTTCCATTCATTTTTTCATGTGAACAAAGTATCCGCATTTTCTAACGACCCTGTATGAGGCAAAAAAAATATGGCTCCGAAGTGAGGATCCTTATGGTATCACTTCACCCCATTCCGAATTTGATCGTCTTAGTTCAAGATTATCAGCGTTTATGAAAGTACATGTTTGGTGAAAAAAGAAAATCAAAATTCATTTATATCTCTTAAACGATAAGAGATAGGTATAGGGAGATACTATATGAAATTGTTGACGAAGTAATAAGAAATCATAATATGATATTATATACAGGGTGTTCAATTTGAATGTGTGAGTACCTATGCATGTGTAACTTTAAGTTAACCTCATCATGTATGCTAATTAGATATAGTCATTGCAGTGAAATGTTTGGAATACTTTTTATAAAACTCTGATAAAACGTTGAACCCACGCACAGGCTTCGCCTAAGTGGGTATACTGTTATTCAGAATATTTTATGTAATTATTACTGTTAATGTAATCATGTATTAATAAGTTCCTGAATAAATTATTATTATTATAAAAGAATTATTCCCATTTCTTGGAATAAAGTATCAGTTGGAAAAATTTGGAAAAAAATTCTTTTTTAGAAAAAGTATACTCAACTGTAATAAGTAAGTGTCGGAGTATTTTTTCATCTTTCAGTCAAAATAGTAGTAATTGTCGAAACCGTTAGAATTTCCATTATCAATGCCAATATAAGTTATGATTAGATGTCGTCCCTTTCCGGATGAACTCATCAATCCTGTCCATAATCCTTCCAAAAAGGCCTGTCGTGAAGATTGAATAATGGTATCCTGTCACATTTTACTGACAATAAGGCCTTCATTCACCCAGGTTTCATCCATATGAAATATTGATTTGCCTTCTGCACGTTATTTGAAAATTGTTCTTAGATGTTTCCGTCTCCAACGAATAATAACTTTATATTATGTTGAAAATGTATTTACCCTTAAAATTTTTTTGAACTCGAATTTCTGCTGCACTTTGTATATGTATAACATAAAAGTGAAATAAATACTTCAGGAAAATATATATTCAAAAGAGAACCATAATTATATTTTCTTCAATTTTTTGGGAATCACCACAATGTTAATAGTATCAAATTTAAATACCATTTCCTAAGATTTAAAAAATCGAAATATTGATATCTCAAATTATATCAACTGTACTTTCCATTTTCATTCATAAACTTAAAATTGTTAAATATTGTTCAAGTAAATGTTTTGACGTTACAAAGTACTACTGTCAGATCAATAATAGGAAAATTGTCATTTGAACCATTAGACATGCATTAGACCTTGCATTAGACATTACACATTAGACATTACACTTCGTTTTTCGAGCTGTTGATGTTGCTATGGTAACTTTAAGAAACGCGCGTTTTTGAAAGATCGATTTAAGCACGCTGGCACATTTATACCATAGATAAAAAAATACTTATCGATGGGAAACTGAGCCGTGACGCCCTCTATTCATACGGGTGGCGCTACCTTGAGAGTCCCGTTAGTACCTCTGGCACAAATCAGGTTGTGAACTCCGCTAAAAGCCGAAAAAAAAGATTCCTGTAATTTTACAGTTTTTTGCGGTATATTCAAAATCACTGTAATTTTACTTTCATTGCAAAATGAAATTTACGGTAAATTTTTTGATATTCCATTTAAAGTTACTCAGCATTAGATTGATGTTACAATACTAACAATGAAAAGTCAAGTGGGATTGAATAAAATGTCAAAAAATGGACCATATAATCTCTGAATTGGAAAAAATAAAGCAATAATCATCAAGTTTATATGTAAATGTAAATGACATTTACAATCAATTTTTCGATATTTCATTTAAAATTACTCAACATTAGATTCATATTACAATAATAACAATGGAAGGTCAAGTAAAATTAAATGAAATGTCAAAAAATGGAACGTATATTGTCTGAATTGGGAAAAATTAAGCAATAATCATCAAGTTCATATATTTTATTGATTAAAAAAAGTATACAATAAATGAAACGTTTTTGTACATATTCAAATGACAAAAATGAAGGAAAATAAATGTTGGTAATTCAACAATGATGCTGGGAAGCTCAAAGTTGTATGGAAGAATAACTACTACTTCTGTCACTTTCTATCCAATGGAACATGTTTTTTAATGAAGATGAAGCTTACCGTGTGCACCTCACATTACAGTCTTTCACAAAACATATTCTTGCCATTGTCTCCTAATGTAAAAGTCCCAATATGAACAATAAAAACCAAATACGAATACTCAACATACTTAACACACACACACACAAATAAGTAGTTGTCAATGGTTGTCAGGTTAAGATGTCAGCGCTAATATATATGTGGAAGAATCTGCAACTACTACTAACGGCGTTACAGTTTTCATTAAATTACAAATTTTAGTACTGACGGGACTTTTTATGTGGCACCCACGCGCCTTCACAGATCCCATACCCTGATTTATACCATCAGACATTACACTTCGTTTATCGAGATGTTGATGTTGCCATGGTAACTTTAAAAAACGCGCGTGTTTTAAAGTTCGTTTTAAACACGCTGGGGCGTGCTTTAAATAGTTAGAGGGGTTCGCCAATAAAAAAATAGTAGTTTACCTAACTAGTGCGGAAAATGATACTTGTCCGCACGCTATTGCAGATGGCCGAACGACGCTAGCGGAGTTCAGCCAGCAATCTATTAAATACATATCAACAACTCAATTATTATTATTAGACATTCATTTGGCAAGGCTATTACCAAGGGTATAAAAAATTATTGAAAAAAATGTTTCTTTTTACAAAAAAATAACAGTAGAATTCCAATAATTTTTTTAATTGTTTAGTAACTTGGTAAACTACAACCATACAAATACATATTCGAAATATTCAAATGTCAGTATACTCCCCAAAAACTCTACAAATTTACTTTCCGCACTAGTGCCGAAAAGTGACTCTTTCCGCACGCTTTTTAGTGCGCTAGTAGAAAAAAAAATTTTTTACGACCGTGCGTTTCAACCCACTTTCCCGCACGCATTTTAGTTTTGAAAGTGCCACTTTTACGCACTAGTACAATTCTTTGAACAAAACGTACTATATTTTGTTAAAGAATCGGAAAGATTTTACCGAGAGCGTTACAAAAATATAGCATTCTAATTATATAGGTGTTTTAAAAAGCCAACTATTGGCAAAAATGCCTTCTCTTCCTCTTTAACACTCTGCAAAACTGTGAATCATAAAAAATCAACAGGTCTCTGTGGATTAGAATGTATGCCTAAGAAATGTTCAAAAACGTTGCATCTAAAAATTCAATACCATTCAATTTGTGTACGTAGAATACTTGTTTTTGACCATTATCATAAAATATTCACGGTTTTCCATCAACTTAGATGTGCTTACAAATTGTGATAAGACTTATAGGGAGAGTCATTAAAAAATTTTGAGATATTGCTGGATTTGCGTTCTGTTCCACCCTGTATTAAAGAATCGACAGAAAAAGTAATTGATACTGAGCACATCAAACTATATGTGAATGATAATTAAGAACAAAGAACTGCTGATTTATTTTGATTTACTGTTTTGTAGAGTGTTGAAGAGGAGGTCTTTTTTGACAATAATTGGCCATATTTTCTTGGAACACCCATATTATTTATTGGAATGCTATATTTTTGTCTTGGTGGGATCTTTTCGATAGTTGGACAAAATATAGTGAGTTTCATTCGAAAGAATGTGAGTTTGTGCTGCTACGTGGTTCTGGAACACCCTATAGAATCGGAAGAATTTTCAAAATGTTTCCTCGATAAGCTAATACACCGCAACTATGTTATCCTTCTATGTCAGAAGATCGCCCCACCCTGTATATATATGTACAGGGTGTCCCACGACGATTAAGACAAGCAATATTTCAGAATTGGGCAGTAGTAGATCATTATAATTTTGGTGGTGTAAATTAGAGCAAATGATGCATCTTTTCTTATTATTGTATTACCCAATGAGGTATTTGTTTTTGGTCACGTGACGTCGCGTTCAATATTTGTAATGGGACAACCTGTATATTTGTGCCTTTCTGTGTTCCTCCCGATAAAACAATTCCAACTAACTAGCACACTTGGGGTCTAAGGTGATTAATTCAAGAGATACAGGTACTCAAAGGATTGTGAGTTGAAAAATTTATTATTAATGAATCCCTTTAATTTTCGGCAATCTTACATTCTTACATTCGTACGTAATGATTTAGACAAATCAATATTATAATTTTTAATAATACTTGAAAGTTACTAATGAAACGACCTGTATATCATGGGGTAAAATTACATAGAATTGTGTTTTTCCCACAAAAATTTGTATAGCATAGCATAGTCAAAAAGACTGTAAAGATTTGAGAAATGCATTTACGAAGATGGGCATCAATTTGAACATCTCCTTTAAGATTGTAAGTTTTTTTTGTGACAGTTAATTTAAATTATTATAAAAAATTATAATATTGGTTTGTCTTAATTATTACGTACGAATGTAAGAGTGTCAGATTGCCGAAAATTAAAGGGGATTCCATAATAAATTTTTCACCTCACAATCCTTTAAGTACCTGCATCTCTTGAATTAATCACTTTAGACCCCAAGTGTGCTAGTTACTTGGAATTGTTTTATCGGGAGGAACACAGAGAGGCACAAATATACAGGTTGTCCCATTAATAATTTTGAACGCGACGTCACGTGACCAAAAACAAATACCTCATTGGGTAGTACGTACAATAACAAGAAAAGATGCATCATTTGCTCTAATTTACACCCCCAAAATTATAATTATCTACTACTGCCCAATTCTGAAATATTACTTGTCTTGATCGTCGTGGAACACCCTGTATATACATTTGTATATAAGGTACGACCTGGAATGACCTGCATATTGAGATTATCTCACATTATCTTCCAGTGTCTGATGCTGGAGGTTCATCAAGCATACGAAAAATCTTCAGACGAGTATTGAACCAGTTTTGTAACAATTTTGCTTTGTTTTACAAGCTGCTTGTTACATGTTTTTGAAAAGAGAAGATAGAATGTATGTATTACTATTCAAAGTTGTTAATATAGTATATTACGTAACGAGTGCGGAAAGTGCTGGAATGACCTGCATATTGAGATTATCTCACATTATCTTCCAGTGTCTGATGCTGGAGGTTCATCAAGCATACGAAGAAACTTCAGACGAGTATTGAACCAGTTTTGTAACAAAAGAGAAGATAGAATGTATGTATTACGTATTACTATTCAAAGTTGTTAATATAGTATATTACGTAACGAGTGCGGAAAGTGACATTTTTCACACGAGTGGGAAGTATGGTCTCACGAGCGCAAGCCGAGTGAGACAATCCCACGAGTGTGAAAAATCACTTTCGCACAATCTATGTACACTATTTTTCCTATGACCATTGTGATTTTTATGCGATGAAAAAGAGTGTCTTTATAAAAAAGTTGGTATAAATATTGGTACCTACACAAAATATTACGAACATTTATTTTAACAACTAACAACAATTAGAAACAGAACATCAGAAATAAAACTGTTTTTGTTTCATGAATATTGAGATTCAGAATTAAATATTTATTCGAATCATTGTAAAAATCAAAAGTAATAAATTATATTCCATGGACAAATCAACTTAGGAAATACGCATTTGACATATACGTAAATTTGCGGGGTAAATAGACTAGCATTCAATTTGACAGCTTTTTTATCCGTACACGTACGGATAAGTTTTTTTCGCACGCGTATGAATAAAGGCCACTTTCCATAGAACTAGACAGTGCGATATATGTCACTTTCCTATGTGATCGTAGGAAAAATGAATAAACATCCACATTCAACAAGTATCTAGGAATATTTTTGAAGTAAATGAAGAAGAGTAGAGACATGCTAACCCCTGCTGAATGTTGAGTTATTTACATCACCTTCTTTGGTTAAAAGGAGTAAATCAAGTACATGTTGAATGAAATCATATACATTTTCATTCGAAAAATGCCATATACTTTTATTATGCGGAATTACAGGTAATAGCAGATGTTTGTCATCCAGGGTTTCCAATTTCCACTCCACAACGTATCACCCCGTGCAGAATTAACTAGGTCACATATATTTCGAATTTCAATTTTGAGAGGAGAGGGAGATGACCTTCATAGTCATAAAAAACAACACATTTCAATGAGAAAAGCGATATATTATAAATGAAGATGAAAAATAAAATTCAGCAAATAGTTAATTATATATCAATGCAGTTTAGTGATTCTTTATCGGACGTTTCTGAAATTATGAGACAAGCAAAGCGAGGCGAATAACAGGTGGGCCCGATAAAGACATTTACTGGCGTGATGCATACAAACTTTTTTCTCCAACTGATCAAAATTCAGAATACAAAAACAGATATATTTCATTGCATTTCATTACGACAAAGTAAACAGCAGATTTAGAACAAATCTACTTATTATTTGTTATATTTAGATTGGAGGTATACCCTGAAGCATTATAGAAGTTGATTCCTGAAGTTGAAGGAGTTCCAACAATAATTTTTATGAAAAGCGGAAAAGACCATTATCGAACCGTAATCGGGAGAAGCGTGCTACTGACAGATGATGATTTTCGAGTGATGTCGAACTCAAAATACTTCATCTGTCGCATTTGCGGAAAGAAGGAAGGTAAACTGTTTGTTCACATCCGGGAATCAATCTGATAATTAACGTCCCTACTGACGGTTGTCGATAATAGTTATTAGCGCAACCAGTTGGGAGAAGTACAACTTTTCGTAACGAGCAAAGCGAGTTCTCCAAAATAACGCGAATTACGGAAAAAAGTGTTTTTTTTATATATTTTTTTCTAGTTATGAATAGGATGTGATTATTTGAATTCAAATTTGAAGTACTTGTAACGTCTCTTCGGACTAATAGTGAACTTCTTATTGATGTACAATTTAAAAATTTGAACCAAAAGTAAGTAGACTATTTATTCCACTATTCATTTTGATTTATCAGTTATGAAACATCAACATATCAAGCATCATTTCAGGAACTATGAAACTAGATCAAAATGATAATATTATAATATTAATACCAAATTGTTCAAATTTGATAATTAATTATACATTCAACTGATTTTTCTACTTATTTTCATATTGTAAGTTCTTTCTTTTCTCAGTTTAAATGAATTAACTATATAAATAACTGTATCCCTTTCAATAATAAATGTGGTTGAAGAAAAAATGTTGTGTACATTTTTTACGCAAATCACTTTTCCCACTAGATTTGCGGTACTCGCCATACGGCTCGTGCCATAAACTTCTGCAATCGTTGGAAAAGTGACGCTTCGCGCACCTGTTGTACATTAGTATATTGTATAATGAGTGGGAATACTATATTGTATAATTAGTGGGAAAAGCATCATATTCCCAAACGACTGTGATGATTACTGGAGTTTGGGAATATGCTTTTCCCACGAATGATGCATCCTATTTTTTTCTTCTATCGTTGATTCACATTTGGAAAATTAATTAAATAATATTAAACTCAAAATGTAATCAAGTAAGTTTAGATAAGTTTCTCTATTCTCATATTGAAATATAGAAGTGGTCGAGATAAACCAAACAATTAGCCATGCAGCTTCAACGTCTATAAATTCTCGTTGCCCTCCAGTACAATCTATAAATTGTACAAACTGTACAATGAATGTGAATATTAACAACAATTGGTTTGTGTTAAAAAATATCGTTATAAATTAGATGCTTCTTTCATTTCTTTCATAACAACTTTATCAATATTGAAATTAAAACCATACTTTGTTTCAATTTATTGTTATGATCCATTTGTAACATTACCGCACTGTTATTTTTTAATTGCTTAGCAACTGCCCACTATTCTGGAATATTGAACTTTGCGCATTAAAAACAGGTCAAAATAGTGTAACTTTTACCACGATCGGAGAAAAAAGCATTTTATTCCCAAACGACTGGTAACACAGGAGTTTGGGAATATGCTTTTCCCACGAATCATATGTACTATTTTTTCTTCGATCGTTAATTTACATTTGAAAAATTGATTGAAAAATATTCCATTCAAGATGTAATGAGAGTAAGTTTTGATAGATTTCTATATGTTCATATTGAAATATAGAAGTGGTGGTAACGAGACGCACCGTCGTAGAAAATAGTATATTGTATAATTAGTGGGAGAAGCATCATATTCCCAAACGACTGTGATGATTACACAGGAGTTTGGGAATATGCTTTTCCCACGAATTATACATACTATTTTTTCTTCGATCGGTGAATCACAGTTTAAAAATTAATTAAATATATTCCATTCAAGATGTAATCAAGTAAGTTTAGGTAGGTTTCTCTATGTTCATATTATTGAAACATAGAAGTGGTAACGGGATAAACCATCAAATTAGCCATGCAGCTTCAACGTATATCAATTCTCGTTGCCCTCCAGTACAATTTAAAAATTGTACAGACTGTACAATAAATGTGAATATTAACAAAAATAAATTTGTGTTCAACAATTTTGTTATAAATTAAATGTTTCTCTTATTTCTTCCAAAACAACTTTATCAATGTAAAAATCAAAACTATACTTTGTTATTACATTTCATTGTAATAGTCCATTTGTAACATTACCGCACTGCTGTAGCGTGCGGTAAGAATATTTTTCTCCGATCGTGGGAAAAGTTAAACTATTTTGACCTGTTTCCCATGCGCAAAGCTCAACATTCCCGAATAGTGGGCAGTTGCTAAGCAATTAGAAAATAGCAGTGCGGTAATATTCTTACCACACTGCTGTAGCGTGCGGTAATGTTACAAATGGATTATTGCAATAAAATGTAACAAAGTATGGCTCTAATTTTTACATTGAAAAAGTTGTTATGGAAGAAATAAAGGAAACATCTAATTTATAACGATATTCTTGAACACACATTTATTATTGTTAATATTTACATTTATTGTACAGTCTGTACATTGTACAATTTGTAAATTGTACTGGAGGGCAACGAGAATTTATATACCTTGAAGCTGCATGGCTGATTGTTTGGTTTATCTCGTTACCACCACTTCTATATTTCAATATGAACATAGAGAAATCTAAACTTACTTGATTACATCTTGAACGGAATATTTTTTAATTAATTTTTCAAAGGTCAATTAAAGATCGAAAAAAAGTAGTATGTATAATTCGTGGAAAAAGCATATTCCCAAACTCCTGTGTTACCATACTCGTCGCTACGCTCCTCGTCTGGTAATCATCACAGTCGTTTGGGAATATGATACTTTTTCCACTAATTATACAATATACTATAGCGCAATGTTATTTTCAAATTGCTAAGCAACTGCCTTATTATTCGGGAATGTTGAGCTTTGCGCATGGAAAACAGGTCAAAATAGTGTAGCTTTTCCCACGATCGGAGAAAAACTACAATTTCATCGCCAGCTGGGAAATATCCCACTTGTATGAGAAGTGAGTCGTTTCATAATGTGAACGAGTTTTATAAAGTGTCACTTTATGTGTCTAAACTAAAAAATAGGTATTTATGTAACCAGTTATGAAATGCATGATTTTGTGTAACGTGTGAAATTTTTGCGGCACGAGAGACACGAAATAGCATTTCATTACATCTAAGGGAGAAAAGGCACTCCACTCCCATGTGATACATATGATTTTTCCTCCTACCTACCTTTTTTGAAAAATTTATCTACGACAAAAATAGGTAACGAATATAATTAAGAACACAAGAATTATTTATTGAACAAATTCATCAATACATGTTATACAATTAAGTAAATAGTATTTTTTAACTATATTAGAATTATTTATGTTAATATTGAATGTGCAGTATTAAGCAGCACTTATATGAACACCATTGGAAGAAGATAGGGTTTGAACAGGATTTTTAGTATTTGAAATATTTTCGCTTAGCACATTGTAATCGTGGTAACTTCTAGATGTGCTTGGCTGATTTTGATCAAGTTCAGGCTCTACATTATTTCCCATAATTTGATCAGAAATTTTCCTTTTTTTGTGTAAGATTGTTCTACATAACCTTCTGCGATATTATTTGTTTGATTTCCCACCGCCATGCTGTTTTAGAGCTAAAATATCCCCATCAGCGTTTACTAACAGAGTTGCTGAAGTTCTTCTGAAACTGTGCCATGTGTAATTTTCGGCAATTGGGAGATTGAATATTCTGCAATTTTTTGTGGTATTTTGGATATACTATTTTTGCCAACCACTTGATTTATACATTTGCCTACTTTAGAGCATACCAACAATCGTTTATGCTCAGTTTTAGGACGTAGACAGATATACTTTTTAACGATTTGAACAAAATTTGGGCCGTTACTTGTTGTAGTATTGATAACGAGAGTTCGTTGTTTATACGTTTTTGAAGCGTGGTTATTTATCACTACAATATGTCTTTCTCTTCAATATCATCCATAGTCATTTTAATAAGCTCACATCGTCATGCTTCAGAAATTCCAATAACAAGGACTACCTATGAATATTTTATATCAAAAATTGAATTATTTGCATGGGATTTAATTTCTTACCTTCATTAATAGAAAAACATTATCGGGGGCTTCCATTGAGAATGTATTTATTTCTTCTTTTGTAGAAGTTTTAGCTTCATTTGGTTTGTATACGGCATTTTGACATTTTAGAAATGCAATTAACTTTGGATATTTAATATCGAAATTGTCCTTCATTTGTATAATTTTGCGTAGCATTGAATATTTAGACCAAAGTGTTGAAGCTTTTAATGATTTTCCTTGTAGTGAAAAATATGCCAGTAAAACATTCTCTGAATATTTATGTATCTTGTTGTCTTCAGCTCATTGCTTATATTATGCATTATTGTTTTTCATACCTGTCTTAATATTTTTGTGGTAGTAAGGTTAATGACGCTATATTAGCTTGTTTCTTAATATTAGATGGTAGATTTGGAAATTCGAAATCACTTGAATCGCTCTCCATTTTTCAAAAATTCAACTAAGTTCAATGAATGTAGCGACTTTGCACCTCAAAAGTCAATCGCCGTGTTTACTGTCAGTGAGCCACAGCATACTATGCTTTTCTTATTCTGAACTCAAAAAACGTATATCTAAGATTCCCGAAAATGAAATTTGTATTGAAGAACTACGTTGAAGTAACATTAATGTTTGATTTTTACCAAAAAACAGGATTTCCAGGATGTTCTAGGAACAATATGAATATAATGAATCCACAATTTTCATCGTTTAAAACTTACTTGAAATGAGAGGAAGGAAAAATACTCTCCTCCCTGATTTGACCTGATTATTTTGAAGTTATTGTAGTATTACTACTGATAAAACTATTTGTTTAAATCAATATGATAATTGACGGCCTTACTGACGGTTGGTGATAAAATTATTTACTTAGTATAATATAATAATAATACAAAACATAATTGATCACACAAATTCAATCTTATATCTTACACTTCAATAAATATTGAATTATGCCAATGTTTCTCAAAACTTTGAGGTAGATTGTAGAATTCTACCACTTAATAGTGAGGTCCTGTAAGGTAGACTGCATATTTGATATACGATATACATATAATTTATATGTTGATAATTATTATAATAATTCAAGTGGCATAGTTGTAAAAAACCTAACAATGCCGTATGTGGATGGGAAATTCATAATTTCAATGAGCAAAGTTCAGAATGAATGAACTCGAAAAGTATATAAAAGGTTAGGTAATTGTAAGCACGCTTGGAAAGAGAAGCATCATGTTTGATGGAAGTCATCATACAAACCAAAAAATTCATGAATACATCATTTGGGAACAAATTTGTTTTTTAAATTTTTGAAATAAACAAAAAAGCTGGCTTGGGAAGCCATCAATTTTATTGAAAATATATTATTTCCAGAATTTGTCGAAACTATTTCCATTTATTGTCCAATTCTAGGATATTTTGTATTAGGGATATACTTATCGAAAAAGATGAATACGCTAGCTAACGATGGATGGGAATCTCTCAAAATAGTGGACTTAAGATAGGATAGAAAGAATGTGGTTAACTTTGCCTACAATTTTGACCAATAGTTTCACATACAAAAATATCTCAAAAGGTGGCTGAGTTTTTATCAGATAAATGGAAATGCGTTTACCTGGAACAGTAGTTGATGAGTTCATGAAGAAATCATCATGTGCACAATATAAAAAGTCTAAAATCGATAGGAAACGGTTGATTCGTGATCAAACAAATTTTATACTATCTGTGAAGTTTGGCAACGATTTTTCCAAAAAGCGTGTTCACACCGTTTCATCCACATAACAAAAAATGTCCGATATAATCAATGAAGTTTAGGTAAGATGAATTTTCTAAAGCCATTATATTAGAAATATTCTCGAGCAAATAACAATTCAATAAAAAATACATTCACCTCAATTGAAAATCACATCACACATGAAATAATTCATTCACTTGATACATGTGTCGTTAGTCCAAGATTACCCAAAAAAATACCTAGAGTTGATTATGCGTGATAGGTTCCAACGCATTTCTTATCGTGTCCAGGTGCTAGGGGAAAGTTTAATGGAAGGTTATGAATAATCCACATAGTTTACAAAACAGTTTACACAAAGGTCGAGCATAATAATTTGACCAGCAGCCTAATTTCAAGATAGACAATGGTTGTTTTCTCCAGATTTTGGGTAGACAGTGAGCATTTAATTGTATAACATTCAGTTTAATGTTTTGGGTGATTAAATAAATGATAGCGGCAAGATTAAATGTTGTTCTAGTCCAAGCAAACTACGGAACTTTTGGATATTAAACATAAAATTGTAGTTTGTTGACATAAGCAAAACAATGGAAATTGTTTGCGGTAATTATAATCTGATAACAAGTTCACTTGTTTCTTTCTCATTAATAATAAAACAGCAATACCCTTTGGCATAAGAGCCATGGCGTACTTAAGAGGGTTTTGGATGAGAATTAGATTCCAAGTTGTTTGTTGCTATCCATTCAATTAACAAATTAATTAATTTCAGGTGGCGCTGCAGCTCAAAACTTTTTGGAACCAGCCAACTTATGTTTACAGGGTAAGTTTACTGTATGCAAACATCTGAATGAGATTGAAAAACATTCCAATCCATTCGACAAGGTTGTAGAGGGTGCATATTCCCATACTACGAAAATACTTACAGGGTTGTATTGGAAAGCGTAATGACTGTAGGGATTCAATTTTATGAATCCACTTATAAATGGATGTTGTTATGAGGTACTTGTACTGATCGTTCGATGGATCTTTTTCCATGCGTCATCATGCATATACAAACGCGATACATCAATACATCAAGTAACACGTAGGTGGTAGATTGATGGTTTAATTGGGATGAGGCTATAATGACGGTAAACTTTATTTAATGAAGCTGGTATGATATTTGTGGATATTCTACTAATATTTTATCTAAGAAATGTACTGCCCAAAACTTTAGTTTGAGAAAATCATTTATAAATAGTTCTGATCTTTCAGAGAGGTTAGGTCAATATTTTCGACATTAGTGGAAGTGGAATATTTTTTTCAGTAATGGGCCTGTTTAAAGAGTATTTTTTTTCATAATTCGAAAGTAGCCCAATAAACGGATAATCACAAAAAAAATGGAAATTTTAGTTCAACTCCTTCTCCTACAAAATTAATCTCAAAGTTCGCTCTCTGTAAAATGGGGCGTGTCGGCGCGTGACGTCATACCACGGTACGGCCAGGCTAGGTTCAGCGACTGCCGTGCTATTATACAGCCAGAACTTATTTCTCAATGCATATATTATAATCTTCGTTTTCGATTCGATCATATTGCGATGAGTGAGAATAAAGCAGCTTATGAAACGTTTGTTGTACCGCAGTGTACAAATTTATTAAAAAATTGCCCCAATCAGCTTTTTATTAGCCTACCTGGTGATAAAAAATCAAAGAAGACTTGGAAAATAGCTATGCGTAGGAGTGAATTTGTATTAAAAAAGACAATGAAAATTATATGTATCTGAAAATTATGGAGACTGGTAATATCAAAATGAAACCAAATGTTGTGCCCTATATTTTTAACTGTCAACAAAATAGAACTAGTAACTACATGTTAGACTAGTATATGAAAAGATTTTAAGAAAAATGGAGCAGCATGCTCTGGTTCAAAGTTCTATTACTGGAAATTTCATTGCTCAAATAGTTCAGGCGAAGCTAGTAGAATGAAACTATAGATTGTAACACTTGTTCTCTTCTTAAGAGACAGATCCCGGCTAGAGACTCTCTCAAGGGTGGATCGACTCCATGTTGATGCCACACTAGGTATGCCAGAGGGTTGACAGACTATAAGAACTTTAGGGCGCCACTACCTTTTTAGACGAAAAAATAATTTAATTGCACGAAAGAGAACTAAGGTGAGAAAGGTAGAAACACCTTGTAGAATTAACTGAAAGTTGAAAATGAAAAAAAGTTACAAAATTAACATAAACCCGGAGTCCCTACAGCTCTTACAGCCGGGTATAAGAAATAAAAAAAGAAATTTAAATATTAAATTTATTCTGCCACTAAAGGAAGATAATGTAAAGAGGAAAAGAAAAAAAAACCTGTACTTCTTCAAAGGTACTTAGCTTTTCACAGTGGTAGAATCAGCTGTCGAAGTTGAAGAAGAGGTCTGGAAGTTGAAGTAGATGTCTGGAAGTTGAAGTAGAAGTCTAGAAGTTGAAGTAGAAGTCTAGAAGTTGAAGTAGAAGTCTAGAAGTTGAAATAGATGTCTTGCAGTGTTAACCTGGCAGTAAGCCTGTCAGGGATATCCTGGCAGTGAAAAACGTGTAACGGTAACCTGGCTGTAACTTGCAGGGGTATCCTGGCCGTAACTTGCAGAGGTAACCTGGCTGTAACTTGCCGGGGTAACCTGGCTGTAACTTGCAGAGGTAACCTGGCTGTAACTTGCCGGGGTAACCTGGCTGCTGTGCTTACCACAGCAATTTAAGATAAAAACTGTTAAAAATTAAGAGACGGTAAAGAGATAGGTCCTTGCTTCTCAAGGGTCGGTAACGAAAAAAAGGAAAATCGAGAATAAGAATCGAGCGTTGACATCATATGTCAATTGTCGCAACGATCAACGATCAGAGAAATTCACATCACAGAACTAAATTGGAAGTGGTTACTATGACGGCGAGCGGTAAAATTGAAATTATTTCGTTAAAATCGAAACAGGTCGATAGACATGTTACACCCCCTCTCCTCCGGGAAAAAAAATGATTCGAAGAATTATTTTTTTATTTAAAGGGTTAATAAGATAAAGGGGGGGTGAAGTATCAATGCAAAATCTATGTATAGTAGGTAGGGAAGGTAATTGTCAAAGGTAAGGTAGTTTTGTCATCTTGTGATTATTGTGTCGTTATGTCATCGGATAAGGCAAAGCATACACTGAGAACGAAAGGTAACGATAGGGTGCGATAATTTCTCAGTGTATATAACTATAAGGTAAGGTACGGTAGGTAGTGTTTTGATAAAACGCTGGTATCTCAGATTCGCAATTCTACGCAATTCCAGCAAATATCCAAACAAATGTCTCCGTGGAGACACAAAAATAAACACGGGAAGTGATGTCAGCCTAAAATTGATTCAGAATATAATTCCGTCGGAATTCTAATTATTTCATAAATCAGCCTAATTTTCACCGAGCAAAGAGTAAAGATTTGTCATAAAGACGTCACCCAAGGTGAAATACTACTTAACCTAGCAAAAATTTTGGCATGGCGACAACACTAGTGTTCCATAAGGAACGGTTCTAAAATATCCGATAACGGTAGGTAGTTCACAAATTTCACAATATGGCAACGCAAAAGGTATGTTGAGGAAGAGAGAAAAAAAATACATAGATATTTACTTCGAATGGGTAACGGTAAAAAGGAATTGACGATATATGTGGTAATTCTGGAAGATAAATCAAAGGTTGAGATAAGGGCGTTTGTGGCAAGAATAGAATGTGGCGACATAATGAAAACATAAAATTGATAGACTTATCACATAATTAAACTAAAATAGGTACTAATTAAAAGACAGAAAGCACAAATAGAGGCCAGAAATAATAGCGCCCAATCGACAATCGGTGAGGTTGCCAGTTAGCGTCCACAGTAGCCATTGGTCATCGATCCGAAAGTCGATCTAGCTCTATATATTTCGTCCTTTGATATGCCTTCTTCTTAAATTGAACAAAATAATAAAAATAAAACTACACCCATGATCCTGTCAAGAAATACGGTACTTATAAAAATGTGGCCAACCTGGTTAAACAATAAAAAAACGACTAAAAACTAACTAAGTATTGCCATTGAAGACAAGAGAAAGGGAAGAGATTGCTGTGAAGAAATAGAGAGACTAAGCAGTCATTTTTTTCAAACCTATTGTATTTGTATACCGAGCGCAATCCGCCACTCAGCAAAGGCAAACCCGGTTCAATTGGGGCCTAACGTCTTACGGTACGTCAATCGAGACTCTACGTTAAGTTAAAAAAGCAAAAGTATCATTTTATTGTTGAGAAATGATACGAAAAACTCGGGGCAACAAAAAGATATACAACAAAAAGGGGGACCAAAAATTTGAATGACGTAAAATCCATTTCCGCAATGGAGAGCTTTCAGGGTGTCTAGCCGGTATTTTTATTTTTTGTAACAGAATTAATGGAATGCGGGGTAAGAAAAGGAGCCGTTTTGTTCGGAGAACGGTATAAACTCCTACGTAGCTTGGTCTACTTCCTTTTCTACGCGGGGGGTAAAATAATTGTGAACCAAGTTGAGTATGGAATCGGGACGGTAAGTAACACGGTTGTCTAGAAGACAGAAAACGGAAAGAAAGAAGAAAAAACGAAGAAAACTAAAATAATAATGGTAAACTAAAACACAATTGTACCGTTTTTTTAGGAGAACGATATCGAAACTCCATGTAAGACACGGTTTCTGAGATACGGGACTCTACGTTGAGTTAAAAAAGCAAAAAGGAACAATTAATTTGCAATGTCAGCGTTATTGTCTTGTTCATCTAAGTCATCCGGAAGGTTTTCGTCAACGTCAATAAATTGGTTTTTCAGATCTGAAACATGCCAATTTCCAAGATCATTACCTGAAAGGTCTTTGAGATTATAAACAAGTCTAGAAATTACTTTATGGACGATACACGGAATATATTTAGGAGCAAATTTTGCTGCAAAGTTATCATTTTTGGATGAAAGTACATAATTCTTTTTCCAAAGGCGGTCACCGACATGATATTCTACATCTCTTCGTCGTAAATTATAATACTTTGTGTTTCTGTCATGGGCTTGCTTAAGTTTTTTGCGTACATCAATATAAAGTTTAGGAAGAGTCTGTAAGTCGTCAACCAGCTGTAATTTGTCTGCGTTATTGATTAAATTGTTAGCATTTTCGGAAATTACACCATAAAAATCTCCACTTAACGGTACGTTTCTGGCAAAATTCAAAAAAGCGGGAGAGTAACCTGTAACGTCATGTTTTGCGGTTCTTATTGCTTGTGCAACTTTATGTATTGATGCATCCCAATTTTTATGAGAGGAATTGTCATGAATGTAACAACGTAAGGCAGTAAATATGGTTTTATTGGTCCGTTCTGTATGATTAACTTGTGGGTGATAGCGTGCATTGTAGAAAATTTTTTGTACTTTATATTGATTCATCAAATTTTTGAAGAGGGAAGAGGTAAAGACTGTGCCATTATCGACGGAAAATATTTGCGGAACTCCAAAAATAAGAAAAACTTGATTTTCGATAAATTTAACAATACCAGCAGCTGTGGCATTCTGCATAGGGTGAACAAGGCAAAATTTAGTAAACCAGTCTGTTATAACGAGAACAAATCTATTGCCATTTTTAGATCTGGGGTATGGACCTATTAAATCAGCAGAGATCCATTGCCAAGGGAAATTAATGTCTTTATACTGGCCCATTATACCAGCTTTAGGTAAATTTTGAGTTTTACAGGAAGAGCGAACGGAACATTTCTTGATATAACGAGATACAGTGCTTCTAAGTTTTGGCCAATAGTAGATTTCAGAAATTCGAGCGATGGTTTTAGAGATGCCGAGATGTGCACTAGTTTGATTGTCGTGAAATGTCTTTAGGACATCAAGTCTGTTCGGGGTAGGGACTACAATTTTCCAATTAGATAAATTACTAGATATGGGGTTTGGAGAGAAGACATGCTTGTAGAGGACATTATTTTCTACTTTAAAGGTGGGGAATGACTCAGGATTATTATTGACTTTATCAATCATGGCGGTATACCAAGTATCTGGTTTGAAGGTAGTGACATCAATCACTGAAATGTCTTGAAATGAACGGGAAAGTGCATCACTTACAACCATAGTGGTTCCTTTTCTATGTTTGATTTCAAAATCGAACTGCGATAATCTAAGCGAGAGACGAGCTAAACGTCCACATGGGTTGGAAAGTTTTGACAGATACTGTAAAGATGAATGGTCTGTTTCAAGTGTGAAGTGGGTTCCTTCCACATAGCCTCTAAATTTTTCTACACCGAAAATTACACCTAAGAGTTCTTTTTCTGTGGTACTGTACTTTCTTTCGGTTTTGTTCAAGGTACGACTTGCATATGCGATGGGGTGTTCGATACCATCACATTGTTGATATAAGATTGCACCAAGTCCAGTGTCACTAGCGTCAGTCTGTATAATGAATTCTTTCGAAAAGTCAGGGCTTGCAAGAATGGGGCTGGAAGTAAGTCGTTTTTTGACTTCGATAAAAGCATTTTCAGCCACAGATGTCCAGGAAATTGGTTGTCCTTTTTTTCTGCCATGAAGAAGGTCAGTTATCGGGGAACAAACGGTAGAAAAATCTTTGATGAATCGGCGATACCAGCCAATTAAGCCAATAAGTCTTTTGACTTCGGTAGTGTTTTTGGGAGCAGGATAGTTAAGGATTGCGGAAACTTTGTCTTCATCAGTTCGAAGACCAGCTTTGTCGACTACAAAACCAAGGAATTTAAGAGAGTCTCGACAGAATTCACATTTTTGGAAATTTACAGTAAGGTTTGCCTCTTTAAGACGAAGATATAACTTATTAAGGATTTCTAAATGAAGTTCGAAGGTAGGGGTAGCAATAATGATGTCATCTAAATAACAAAAACAGTAGGGCCTTAAAGAAGGGTCTATAACAATGTCCATTAGACGTGCCATAGTTTTGGGTGCGTTAATTAGACCATAGGGAGTGGTCGTAAATTCAAATAAACCCAAGCCATAGACAGCGAAAGCAGTTTTGGGGCGAGAAGATTCGGTAAGGGGTATTTGTAGAAAGGCTTTTTTTAAATCAATGGAGGTAAGAAATTTAGCGTCTCGAAGTTTGCTAAGAATGACATCTACTTGAGCCATGGGATAGGAATCCGGAGTAGTTATTTTATTCAGCTTTCGGCCATCGAAGCAGACGCGGCATTCTCCAGACTTTTTTGGGACTACCCAAAGGGGTGAACACCAAGGGGAGTTCGAAGGTTGAATGACATTTAGTCGTAACATCTCGTTGACTTCTTTTACTAAATGACCTTGCATAACTGGGGATAGAGGATATTGGCGTTGTGCAATCGGTTTTGCATCACCAGTGTCGATATCGTGTTCAACAAAATTCGTTCTGCCAATTCGGTCAGGAGGGGCAAGAGAAGAGAATAAGTTTATAGTTTGCTCAAGTTTGTTTTTTTCTTCAATAGAGAGAGTAGAAGCAGATTGTATTGTGTTAATTACACAAGTAGAAGATAATAAAGAGTATGACAAATCATGAAAACTCATGTCTATTTTGAACAAGTTCAAAAATTCCATTCCTAAAATAAGGTTATGGGTTATTGACGGTATTATCAGTATTTTTATTGTCTTTGTAACGTCATTCACTGTCATTGGTGCGGAAATATAGCCCATATATTGTTGAGGTACACCGTCAGCAGTGGTAATATTCAAACCAGAGTCATACTGTATAGGTAAATGTAAAGAATGCAACAAAGAGAAACCCTGATTTCCAAGAACAGTAGAATTACTACCTGTGTCAACCATAGCTGAAACGGGTACGTCTAAAATTTTCACGGTAAGGTAAGGTCTATTATCGTTAGGTTTTTTTGCGAATATGGGACAGGTATTAATAGAGGTTGAAACAGTGTTTGACTGAGTTGAAGATAAAGTAACTGGCATGTCACAGATAGGTACAGAAGTAATATTGTCAGTAAGCGAAATGTTTTTGTCATCTGTTTTCTGGATGTCGTTAGTGTTCGGTAAGGTATTTGTAAGTTGTTTGGTAGATAAAGGTAATGGATTGTCTGTATTTCTAAAATGATTGGACGCTAGGAAACCTTTAACAAAGATAAGATAATTTTGCCATTCAGCAGCGGAAGTTGAAAAAGTTAGTTTTGGTTCGTAGGGGGGTTGGGATTGTTTGGAGATCTGTTTGGAGGTCTGTTTGGTCGTGTGTTCGTTCTTCTGGGGTTTTCTGGCTGGGATGAAGTTGGTTGTGCTTGACTGGACACAGTGGCCAGATTCGGAGGTCCAGTCAGTCTCGAGTTTTTTTGGATGCATCTACGACATTTAGGTTTTGTGGTGTTTTTTGCACCGCAACCGTAGCAAAATATAGATTTGGGCGAGAAACATTCGGAATATGAATGACCAGTTTTATTACAATTCCAACAAACCAAAGAGGTTAATGCTGAAACGTTTGCGGCAGTTCTTTGTCTTTGATTTGACGGCGAGGAAACATAAAGGCAAGATAAGTCTGGTTCGAGCAATCTAGGATTGTTAGAAGATGGTGATCTATATCTATCTGACCAAACACGGGATTCTTCAATTCTTTTGCACAGTTCGGTTAATTCATCAACTGTTTGGGGATTATGAAGTGCTAAAGACGAGATAAAAGAAGGTAAAAGGTTCCTACGAATCTTTGCTACACGAGTACGTTCGTCAACGACACTAGACAAGCGATTAAATAATCCTATCATGGAAGAGATGTATACAGCAACCGGTTCGTTAGCACCCATGGTGCGATTAGAAATTTCCAACTCCAAATCAGTCTCATAACTATAGGGCAAAAAGTCAGCTTTCAATTTGGCAACAATGTCTTTCCAGGATTGAAATTTATTGCGATTATTAAGGTACCATGTGAAGGCATTGTCTTTGAAAAGTTCACATGACTGTAGGAAGAGCTCATTTTCTGTAATTCCTCTAGAAAGTCTAAGGACTTCAACTTTTTCCAAAAATAAATGAAGTGATTCATTTTTACCAGTAAAGAAAACATTCCATTTGTAAACTGGATCGTGTCTTTGATAAGGGGTGTCAAAACGAGTAGGGGAGGGAGATGAGTTTGAAGGTAAGGTGTCTTCAGTTCTGTAGTTAGATGTCGGATTTGTTTTCATTGCAAGGTCAGCTTCTAAAAGTATTAGTCTATTTGTCAATGTTTCTTTTGTTAGTAGTTGTTCGTTACTTTCGGCATTTAATCTATTGATTCTATTAGTCAAATGTGTCAATCTTGAATTGATTCTGGAAAAGACTGGTTCGTTTTTATTGCCACTAAATTGTTCAATGATATCTGTCAAGTCAGTAATTGTTTCTGTTACTTCTAATAAATCGTCCTCAAAAAGGTAGGAATTAACTGGGGACGTAAAACTTCTATTAGAATTTTCCCTAGCAAGAAGACCTGTTAAAACTCTTCGTTTCTGTTCGACAGTATCCGGAACAGGAAAATTTCTGATTTTAATCTCATATGATAGTTCAAGTGACTTCAAGTGATTGGCCTGCATCATGTTTAAAAGGAGAGAAAAATAATAAGAAACGGTATCTAATTCAGCAGTACTAATCAAATAGCACTAACGAAAGCAAAGAATCTAAAATCCAAATGAACATAAAAGCCTGGCAACGAGATATAGATAAAGAAACTGAATGTAAGCGGATGACTATAGATATAAAAACAACATATACACACTACCGATAAATGTCATTTAAAATAAACAATACTGTACGATACTTTCAACAAATTATACGATATTTTCAAAAATTTATATTCAGTAATGTAAATGTTGCATAATAACTAAATATATAACCAATCAAGATAAAAAATATGGATCATAGATTGTAACACATCACAACTCTCATGCTATTCAAAAAAATTGGAATGAAAAATGTTCATTTCTGAAGATAAATAGTTAACTTGGCAACACTGCACTTGATCAACAATATTAAAGAATAGGTAAGTAACAGTAAGTTTAAAGATAAATTGTTACTCTGGCAACACTGCACTTGAATAACAATACTGAAAATAGATAAGATATTTCAGTTTGTGTAACTCGACACAATTCAACTGAACGAGATAAAGAAAGTAAGATATTTCAGTTTGTGTAACAAGACACAATTCAACTGACCGATATAAAGAAAGTAAGATATTTCAGTTTGTGTAACTAGACACAATTCAACTGAACGAGATAAGGAAAGTAAGATATTTCAGTTTGTGTAACTCGACACAATTCAACTGAACGAGATAAAGAAAGATATTTCAGTTTGTGTAACTCGACACAATTCAACTGAACGAGATAAAGAAAGTAAGATATTTCAGTTTGTGTAACTAGACACAATTCAACTGAACAAGATAAGGAAGTAAGATATTTCAGTTTGTGTAACTCGACACAATTCAACTGAACGAGATAAAGAAAGTAAGATATTTCAGTTTGTGTAACAAGACACAATTCAACTGAACGATATAAGGAAGTAAGATATTTCAGTTTGTGTAACTCGACACAATTCAACTGAACGAGATAAAGAAAAGATAGACTAAATATGACATTAAAAAATGAACATCTCAAAAATTTACTTTACATGTGACAACACTGCCAAGAAATCAGATGCTATACACCATCTATAAATAATCGATAAAAAAATTTAATCATCTTTTTAACAACATAAGATTGTGTTAAATGTTACATGTAGACCCAAAAAATATCAAAACGAAATTTAAAATATATATTAGATAAGGCAGATAATGTAGGTAAAATGTGAATGCAGGGACGTTACAACATTTAATCAAAAGATTGAAAAGGTAAAAAATTAATTAATAAAAGTTGGCAAAAAAGTTTTTAAAAAGCTAAAAAAACTCAACGTTGAAGACAAAAAAATTCAAAAAAGCAAAAAAACTATAGCCCAATTCAACCCAACTGTCATACAGTGCAACAAAAACAAGGGGCGCCAATTTGTAACACTTGTTCTCTTCTTAAGAGACAGATCCCGGCTAGAGACTCTCTCAAGGGTGGATCGACTCCATGTTGATGCCACACTAGGTATGCCAGAGGGTTGACAGACTATAAGAACTTTAGGGCGCCACTACCTTTTTAGACGAAAAAATAATTTAATTGCACGAAAGAGAACTAAGGTGAGAAAGGTAGAAACACCTTGTAGAATTAACTGAAAGTTGAAAATGAAAAAAAGTTACAAAATTAACATAAACCCGGAGTCCCTACAGCTCTTACAGCCGGGTATAAGAAATAAAAAAAGAAATTTAAATATTAAATTTATTCTGCCACTAAAGGAAGATAATGTAAAGAGGAAAAGAAAAAAAAACCTGTACTTCTTCAAAGGTACTTAGCTTTTCACAGTGGTAGAATCAGCTGTCGAAGTTGAAGAAGATGTCTGGAAGTTGAAGTAGATGTCTGGAAGTTGAAGTAGAAGTCTAGAAGTTGAAGTAGAAGTCTAGAAGTTGAAGTAGAAGTCTAGAAGTTAAAATAGATGTCTTGCAGTGTTAACCTGGCAGTAAGCCTGTCAGGGATATCCTGGCAGTGAAAAACGTGTAACGGTAACCTGGCTGTAACTTGCAGGGGTATCCTGGCCGTAACTTGCAGAGGTAACCTGGCTGTAACTTGCCGGGGTAACCTGGCTGTAACTTGCAGAGGTAACCTGGCTGTAACTTGCCGGGGTAACCTGGCTGTAACTTGCAGAGGTAACCTGGCTGTAACTTGCCGGGGTAACCTGGCTGCTGTGCTTACCACAGCAATTTAAGATAAAAACTGTTAAAAATTAAGAGACGGTAAAGAGATAGGTCCTTGCTTCTCAAGGGTCGGTAACGAAAAAAAGGAAAATCGAGAATAAGAATCGAGCGTTGACATCATATGTCAATTGTCGCAACGATCAACGATCAGAGAAATTCACATCACAGAACTAAATTGGAAGTGGTTACTATGACGGCAAGCGGTAAAATTGAAATTATTTCGTTAAAATCGAAACAGGTCGATAGACATGTTACAAGATGTTGGTGTTCAAGTTAATTCAAGATCTGCTGTAAGATCTGAGGTCACACAGTACACAATATCTGATTTGAAATGTGCAGACAAGAGAAAAAAATACTATCTTTGGAATAACAGCAAGAATATGCGACCTAGTTTCCCAGACATTTTATCTTCCTCAAGTTTCAGAAGTGATTCAGATATTTGGATTGAACCCTCTTCGTACCTATTCTAATATGCGAGAAATTCACATGGAATTGAGGAATTCTGAAAAAAAAAATTTGAGAATAGATTAATTTTTGTTATAGAGAAAATCCAAAACTCAATTTGGGCATTCCAAGTAATTCATTATTTATTGTGGAAAGATTGTCTATAAGATGTGAAATAACTCGGCATATTTTTAACATTGAAGAAAATTGAACTTAATTCACAATACACTGCTCGAGCAGATGGTTTTTGTTTATCACCTCAAAGGATTATCCAGAAGACACCATCAAAGTTAGCAAGTTACCTTAATCATTTATATAACGATGATGTTCAAAACAACCTTCCCATTCCGTTTCGGCACAGACACAAACACGTGCAATATTTGAAGTATCTAATATCCACCTTTGCAATTTAATACCTCTTATTCCATTACTGATGAAATCTCCATTTTTGTTAAAATAGTCCATCACTTTAGATAAATCTACATTGGGTAAATTGCTAGAATAAGCTTCAACAAGTTTTTTTGGAAAAGCACATTGTAAAACACAACTTTACTTAATAAGGAATGAATATGAGCGAACTCAATTAAAACCAATGGCCACGGCGACGTAACGTTCCCAGCAGAACCGTGGTGTGACGTCACACTCAACTGTGTAGCTTTTAACGGCAACTGTAAATTTAAACTCCAAAATTTCAGTTATTATTGAAGGTATTGGCTTGAATTTTGTTTCACGTTATTAATAGGTGAAATGTTTTCAGCTACTAAGGTGAAAATTGAAAAATGAGTTATATTAAATAAGCCTATTCAGTTTGATGGAGTTCCATCCAAAATCATAATAAAATGTCAATTTGAGATAAGTTTTCATTGCGAAGTGAATAAATAAGTAGTAGATGAATGATATTCGTAGCGGTTTTTGAAATAAATTTATATGCGAGGGGTAAACATATGGATGAGAATGTAAAAACAGTCTTTGGTCTGTGATTGTATCAACTCGTGTTAAACTTATCGCCGACATTCATCATATGGTTACCTCTATTTGTGTTGTAAAGGGAAAATAGGTTCCATTTTGGCGGTTTAGATTCTGTGAGTAGGAAAGAGACGTAACACAAAAAGTAGTATGTGAATGATTTCATACATGGGAAAAGATTCACCTGACCAACTGTATATTCCAATTCTATGGTAACGTGATATCGGCACTTTGTTTCATTCATGTATCGATAAAACTAATAGTTACATATAATATCTTATTCACGAATAACAACAAAACAAATTGTACCCACGTGTCTTACAGAGCTGCCACGGAAATATAAAATACGCAGAGTGTATATGAATTCTGTTGATAACAATGGAATTAATATTCAAAGAAATGGAGGAAAATAACAGAACAAATTCTATAGTAAACGTGTATTTCACAAATTTTCCAATCCAATTAAATTTATTTCTTCCAAACTAGTTTATGAATCAACTGGTCTTTTTGTGTGAATCTTTTTTTTGAAGATAACCCACAAATGGAGAGTTTTATAAAGTCTAGTCCGATGATCAGGACGTCCTAACCATTTCTGTGAAAACACTGTACTTATACTAAATAAGCACTATCATACTTCTCTCTAAAATTGGAAGAACCTGTTCAAAATCGTGGAAAAAATGAATTTTCGAAGATCGACCCGCGTTTTTACGGCAAATAATCAATATTAATTTTATTATATTTCATTTCATGACGTATTTTCCAACCAATTCCAGATACAATAGAACTAGTTCGAAATCCCATCCAATCAATATATTAAATTTATGACTTTTCAAGTACAATGTGGGAAAAATAAATGAGGAAGTTGCTGGGGAAGTTAAAGTTATCAATATGCAGTAGAAAAAAAGATGAAGCTGTTTTCGAGATGAGTGCTCTCGCCTCAAGGCCTGCGTATAAATATCGTTCAAGACAAGCAATAGGTGAATTTTTATCACAAGAACCCTATTAGAGAACGAAATTTGTTATCATATAAAAGACATCACGTAGAATAAACTTGATATATTTTCGACTTGCGAATGTTGTTCGACAAATTGTTATGAGTATTTTTAATGAAAAAAAACATCCTACTTTTGGCTAGTAAAATAAAAGCCCATTAAGTAATCAATTATAAATTGCAGATAATAAAAATACGAGTACAACGCATTTTCCAGCGAAGTGATTGGATAATAAAAAATCCATATTTTCTAATAGCGATGAAACTTAGGAACAAGCCATGCTCAGGGAGGATTCTTGACCAAGGCCGATAATAATGTAATATGTCAATCAACAAAATCCTTCACTCACTCAAATATACTAACTCAGCAGCCTGTATATAAGTTTTCCACGAAAAAACAAGCAATCATTTTCCAATCCATTGATGATGTTAAAATCCACGACTACATCGTTGCATCAGACTCATTCAAGCAAAAAATGTTATTTTTCCATCTGGAGTTCCCAATGGACGAGTATGCATCTACTTCGTCAATGAAGAATTAGTCGACATTTTCATAAATCAACCTGAGAAAATAATACTTAACAACCAGGTGCTTGAAGCAAGAGGATTAATTACCACCTCACAAAGACTGCTACTATCAAATGAGTCTCCTTTCAATCCACATTTGGTAGCTGGGAACCATTTGGAATCAATGCATTTTATACTTGTGTCTGAACTATCCTTCCCGCGAGTTGACATGCAGGGGATCAATATAAACATGTATTGAGCTTAAGAAGACAAATGTATGTCTTTCTTTCCACTCAGAACACTCCAGAATCATTCCTTATAAATTAAGATGATAACACACTATATAAAATATTCCTACCATTGGACAAACTGTCCGCATTGTGATCAATCAAGTCACAGTTCAGCTTAATGCTTTCTTGCACCCCAATTATTGGATAGTTCTGAAAAAATGGAAATCTATGAAATTACTTCGAAACTCTCAGTCCAGCCGTATATCTGGAAATATCTCAGGTGCAACAAAATCATTTAATGACCTAAACAATCAAACATCCATATTCCCATAGTTCACCAAATCACAGACAACCCCTATCCTTCCTGTGGTCTTTCTATTCCGATTCCACCCACCCTCGACTCACCAAATAACCTAGAACTGTACGATGGACTACCGCAAGGTTCAGCTCCAATCGTAACTTTGTTCCCGATCGCAATTAATGAAACAAAATGAAATATTAATATACCAATAAAAGCTCTATTATACGCCGACGATCTTGCGCTTCACATTGAAATAAAAAACTCAAATCTTGCTCCATCCATTTCAAAACAGTATTTTTAAAATTGGAAATATGGTCCTCCTGAACAGATGTTACATTCTCAAAGGATAAGGAGACATATATGATTTTCGATACTGAGAAAGTTGATGAATCTCTTCCTTCTACAATTAATACCAATGATATGAAATACAGTCATTCTTCAAAATGCCTAGGACCAACTTTGACCTACAACTGGAGTTTCATGAGCATATTCGCAGGATTCGACCTAACTCAAAGCCTAGACTTAATTTGATGAAATATGTATCTAGCAATAGATGGGGGTCTAATACAATAACACCCTTTACACCCTTAAGAATAAAATTTCCGATTGGAAGTAAATTAGATAATGGTGCAATAATATACGATCCATACATTGAAGCCCAAATACAAAACCTTGGAAGACTCCAAAATCATGCCATAAGAGTAGCAACTAGTGCCTACCGAACAAGCCCATGTTCTGGTTTGCGAGTAATTTCAAAAGCTATGCCACTTGAGACGTGAGTACTCTTTTTTTGCCAGAAAATCTGCAAATTGAGATGATCCAGCATACAATTTCCTTTTTTAGAACCCACCAACCATCTATGCAAATAAAAATATCTCCCATGCCACAAAAAGTTTTAAGATACCGGTTTCGACCTTCAAAAATTTCGCACAAAAGACTTCCTGTCACTTATAATAAACCACCTTGGATCAATATTAGCCTTTTTATGAACATTTCCTCACAAATATGTCAGTGTCAATGTACACTGTACCAATCCTGTAACGATACAATCCCATTACAAGAATACTGAATGGTTATCAAAAACACTCCACATAGGGTACACAGATGCATCCAAATCCACAGAAGGCGTGGGAGCAGTGATTATTTCGGTGACTCAAAATACAACCTACGGCTACCAGATAACGGCAGTATATTCACTGAAGAACTTACAGCTCTATTAATTTTATCAAATTTTCCAACAATTGAGACATTTCAGTTATTACTGACTCCGAACTTTTTTTTAGATCCCTCTGCTCAAACCAAGAAGCTCAAACTACAGTCTGATAGTGGGAATATGTATAGCTGTGCATGCAGACGATACCAGTCTCATTACAGGTGGAGAAACATCCAGAAGCAGTTATGAACGGCAATGATATATTTGAAACAACAAAGATATAGTTTACACAAAACAAATTAGTGTTATATGAGACAAAAACTAATGTAATACTTTTCAATATTGCAAAAAAATCATGAATCATGTTTATGTGTATGTGAATATATCATTACGTACACGAGGTGTGGTGTGAGAATGACCTTTTTATAAAATCATTCCTTATAGTTAAAATAGATCCCCAAAGTTTCAGTGAATGTTATTCTGAGAAAAACATGGTAAGTAAATTGATTTAGTACTCTATCATATTGGGTTGAGTTCTTTCAAAATAAACTTACTCACCTTTATCGATTAATGATCAAATAAAATAGATTTCTTGATAAATAATTTCTCATGATTTGGATTTACTTCCTATATATCTGTCTTTTTCGAAAGACGTCTGAGGTCTCAAGCGAGTGAGCAGAAATTTTAAAACGGCCTGTAAAAACCGTTGATCGATAAGTAAGTAATCAACGGTAAAACAACACTTTGTGGTAAAAACTGTCGAGCGTACAAGGTCGTGCTTTCTTTTGTTATTGGTTTCACAGCCTTCAGCTATTGAATTTCAATTTTCAATTTCCAGATTTCAATCCCCGAATGATGGGGCCTTTTTCTTAATATTAAATATCATGTAGTGAAATTGCATTACACCAGTGCCAATCTGTTAGTAACGTTTATATTATATAATTAATTATTCATCGAGAGGCGGTGGCCATTAATAATGGTAGGCCGGCATTCCATATGCGCCTGAAACTAAGGGGTTGCCAAATTGTCTTGCCATTTGTCTTTACAAATTATCGTCTTACAACCTTTGCTAAATAAGCGGTTCAATAGTGATTTTGTCGTTTTCATTTGGAGTTCTCGCTTTACTATTTTTGTGTAAATGAAAAACTTCGTCAAAAACTAACTTTGTTGCTGTAAGAATGTTAAATATCTCCCCCAACTGAAATTGTTTTCATCTGAGATCTCAAAATTAAATCCATACATTCGATTTTCTCTCAACCTCAGGTAGCATTCATCGAAATAATGCGCGTAAAAAGAGAACTTTACAATTTCTACATTTTTGAACAAACTTGAAAAATCAGTAACGGGTTCCGGTGTGTGCGAGAAAATTGCTAGCTTGGCATCCCCACTTTCTGCCCATCATCAGACCTCGCTTGAAATCTCTCACGCCTACAGCAAGCCGAAGAAATGCAAGGATCTGCGCAAGCTGCTAACAAGTCGGCTATTTTCTTTTGTGCAGATCTCCGTTTCCACTGAATCTGGAACTCGATGTGCATCGAAAAATGATTATTCCATTCACTTTGTATATATTTAAATAAATGGACATCTATAGTCTACTTGTTCGGACACTGACGTCTTGAATTTCTTTATGAATAATTGTATATTCTTTTTTGTCGTAAAAATACTCCATTCTCTTCAACATTTGTAAATGTCGCATTTTATGTAAGTGTTCTTGTTTAAATACCTCACGTTATTGTCACATGTGAATAATCTTTTGGCTAATGACTGGAAATTTTAAATAGATTCATTACCTAGGTATATCTCGCATAAGAAATGTTTGCGTGCTTAAGCATATTATAACTACTTATTTGCTGGAAAATAATTCGCTATATCATTTATTAAATAATATGTATGTTATTTCGCCATATTTGCAAATTTAATAATTATTTGTCCATGATAATTTTGAAACATTACTGTTAAACTATTATAGCTACTGTGTTTGGCGCGCTCAATCGTAATCTATCCACTTTTTCAAACAAAACGACAAAGAGGCCAACTTTCTCGTTCAGATGGTTTGATTGGGATGGTTCGGAAGAATCATACGTTTTGAAGGTGAAATTATTATATCAAACGAACTTACCTAAGTGATGTTCGATATAAATCATAGATAAAATATTATCCATTATCTCGACGAATTAAATAGAACAGCAATTGCTTGAAATTCAATAACCGGCCGCTATCGGGTGTCGGATTTGTATTCTAGAATTATTCTTCATTAAATTGTTGCATGTATCGGGAAAAACGTAATTACCTTCCAATTAGTTTGAGGTGGGTGGGAGTCCATTTACTTTGTCGAGGGATGAAAATAATTTAGATCGAACATCACTTGGGTGAGTTCGTTTGATGTAATAATGGGAACACTTGGGTCAATTGAATTTTCAGATTGTTGGTTGAAATTCCAATAAATCTGCTCCATTTATAGTCATTCTGAGAAAATTAAATCAATTGAATCAAAACTACCCGAAAAATTAGAATGTGGAGTTAGCTCCGCCCCCTGAACGAAAGGCGCCAACGTGACGTCAAATCAGCCGTGGTGCTCGCCATCACCGACGTTCCAGGTTCCAGACTGAAGACTAGTGCAATAATTATTCATACCAAATGGTCTCGTTGAAAAGGATTTTTTGGAAGGCGATTCTAGAAATTTGTCGATTATGGATCTAATAATAGTTATACAGAATTTCAACTAAAATAAGGACTATATCAGTGCAGAGTTGTCAAAATGGAAGAGTAAGTGTTAACAATCGTATCTGTTATCGTGAACGCATATGGTTGAAATTGATTAGCAGGCAAATGAAATTTGAAAATAGACACGTGAGGTCGTATACAGCATACAGGGTAGGTGATATAGCTGTTTTTAGGCTCAATTTCATTCCAGATCTGCAAGAACAACTTATGATGATAACGCCATTGGTAATGTTGAAAGTGAAACAAGACCAATCTTGTTGTTTTGTTAAGGCAAATATCACTCCAGATAATGAATTGCAATGAGAGAATTATAATGTTTAGTTTGAAATTCATACGATTGAAAATTGTATGGAAGTAGTTTCATGACACGATTGTCCTGCGTTTGAGGAGGGCTGCAAGCATGCTGTGACATTCTCAATGTAGCTAGGTACACTGAAGAGCAAAGGATCCTTCTCCTACGGGCAAACCTTGCTACTTATTGGGAAAAGTCTAGCTTGGCTGCAGCATCAACAACAAGAAAATTCGTTAAAATTTCAGACTTCGGCAAAAGATCTTCATTAGAAAATATGGACAAATCACTCCTTGATAAATATATATCACATAATCCAGAAAAAAGGCAACTGATATTTCTGTATTTGTGGAGTAGGGAGGGTGAGTGTAGGCTCACATCACTAAGGCCACATGTTTCCCATTGTACTTCCTCCCGAGGAGTTGTTCTCCTAGGTTATCGTCTATCCTGTCCTTCTCATGAAGGTAGCCAGGTCACTGGGAGACATCTCCTTTATATCGGTAGGTGTAGACTCACCGAACACACACTCTCTTATTGACGATAACTCCGGACACTCGCATTGGACATGCCTGACAGTTTCATCTTCCTGTTCACACATTCTGCATAGAGGTGTGTCCACTAGCCCCATAGTATGGATGTGTTTCCTTATAGACAGTGACCAGTCAGTTTTCAGTCCAGCGGCTTCCCTAGCTCAATAACTAATACTTTAATGCATTATAATGTTTTCCAAAACATTCATTTTATAATTATTATTGAACCAAAACAAACATGAACGTCAACTAACATGTAAAATTCGCCGAAAATACTGAATTAAGCCAACATTCACACGTTAAGTGTACTTGGCTATAAGAAACTGCCGCCGGGCTCTTCGCCAGTAGGCTGATTTGACGTCACAGCTTGAACACGCCCTGTTTCAATGATGGCATATTCCAACACTGAATTTGAGGGTGAAATTGGTTGGATAAAATTTTAATTTTTTGGCATTTGCCTTTTCGAGTAGAGAACTTTTGGAAACTGAAATGAAAAAATTATTAAAAATGGCCCCATTATATTCCATGCCTGGTTTCGTGAATAGAAAAGCAACTGTAGATGTTTAAGGCTAACACATGCATTAATTGAGTTTGATTCAGATATGATTAGTAAGTTCAATTTTTTTTTGACCAATAAAATGCTCCTTTGAGAAGAACAACAGTTTCATTGGACAAAGTCTTCACAACTAAAATATATAATATGGTATATTTAATCATAGTGAAACTAACAATTACAATTTCTTATATTAATAAAAGACAAGAAGAATCAACGTGAGAAAATGTGATAACATAATTACTATAATTGCTTTGTTAGCCTCATCTAACAGTTACATACTACTTGTGAAAAATTATTACTATGCAACGGTTTTAAATAAAACCTAGCAAAAGTACCTGACTTCTCAGACCAGCTAGCTGATTGCCTAATTACGTCAATGTTCATTCCCGTAAGGGCCGCTGCTGGAGTGGCCGCATGCCTGGTGCTATGAGCCGTGAATATCTCTGTGTCTATACCACTCTTATCTAAAATATTTTTCACAAAAAGAGAAAGGGTTTACGACTACTCATTATTAAATGGTCTCATATTAGTTATGGAAAGATCATTATTTTGTGAATTTTTAAGGTTGCTTACGTGTTCATTATTCCGAAAAAAGGTAAGAGAAACGTGGCAACGTGGCACCAAATCAAGCAGTTGCAATTATAAGTTCACCTACAATTTTTCCTCTAAATCGGGTAGTTTCAGTGAAAAATAATTGTGAAAATTGAAGAGTAGTGAAATTTAACAAAAGTGAGTAATTTTGTATGAAAAAACAAGGTAGATAATAAACAAACAATCTAGTTGATAAACTCTAAAGAAATCAATATATGTCTGAATATAATCATTAAGGCCGATAAGAAATAAATTCAGGTTTAAATTAAATCAACATTTCCAAATTGTGTCCAAAATTTAATTATCCACGAATTGAAAATTACAATGGTGAATTGTTCCCATTGCAAGCAGCTAGTAAAGGAGGGAGAAGAATTTGTACAATGTGATAGTTGCAGAATTGTTTTCCACGTCACTAAAAAATGTTGTATCATGAGCTCTACTGAGGCAAGGGTTTTCACTCTCCAAAAGTGTATGCTTATTTTTTTCTGTGATGAATGTACAATCTCCTTCAAACAAGTTCCACAATTGCTTCGGAAAATTAGTTTACTTGAAGATGAAATTAAATCTCTGAAGGATGAAGTAAAACTACTGTCCAATTCTGGAACTGTTTTGGACGCTAAATCCTTATACAATGAAATCCATGAAAGATCAAGAAAATTAATTACAGTGTGTACCATTTTAAAATAAAAAGTGATAGGTGGCTGCACAAGCCTGTCAAGTCATTATGAAGGGACTTCAATACCATTCAAAACAGTTTTTTAATTTTTAAATTATCTTGTCAAATAAGCGAGATATTGTATGTATACGATAACTTGGGACACCCGGTATATACAGACAAGATCGCTATGCAAGCACCAATGATAAAACTAGGGGTGGAGAAGTACTTATTGCTACACGCAAATATTTATCTTCTAATCAATGGTATGGTTCTTGATAGAGTCAACGAAATAAAAGACCTTGGGGTTATAATTGACCAGCAATTATCATTCAAAAGTCACATGAATAACGTATCTGCAAAGAGTAGTAGAATGTTGGGGTTTCTGATGAGGAATGGCAAACAATTCTCTTGTAATACTCTCAAAACATTGTACTGCTCTTTAGTACGACCTCACTTAGAGTATGCCTCTGTAGTGTGGTCTCCTTATTATAAATGTGATATTGTGAGAATTGAAAATGTTGAAATCAGATTTCTGAAGTATATTTCATTAAAAATGGGTACATATCCACAATTTAATTACCATAATATTTTAAACACTCTAAACCTAATTGATATCACAACACGTCGTTTTCACTCTGATTTGATATTAGTTTATAAAATCATATCTGGTGGAGCTGATTGTCCAAATCTTTTGAATCAAATTAACCTTCTTGTTACTTTCCATAGAACTAGAAACCCTCCATTATTTTCAATAAAAAATCATAACACAAATTACCGTTACAACTCACCTGTTTCTAGATGCTTAAGATGGTTTAATAAATATAATATTGATCCATTTGTTAACTCTTTAAGTATGTTTAAGAACTCAATTAGAAATGTATGTTTAGATTATTAGATTCTTAAATTAGTTCACTGAAATATTATAATTATTGTAATTTACTTGTAATTGGTGAATTCGTTAATGAATAAATAGATAAATATTAGGTAGATATTTATTGCGTCCAAATGTTTATAGTCTTTTGGGGATTTTTATATTAAAGCCCTCTGCAGTTTCTGTAATATTAAACATCATACGTTTGCTATTGATTGTAACCGTTGACCAGTGGCTATAAGTAACAGCACTAATGTTTCCGTTATCTCCTGTGATTTAAACTGACTCTTAATCTGTTTTTCTAAGAAAATAAGTACTATTGAGGGGTCCCAGGTGATTTCGTACTTGGACAAGCTCTGCCGAAGTTCCCCTTGAAAATCTCTTAATCCTGGAGTCATTAAAAACATCAGAGCTTGTAATTTGTGAAATTGCCGATTCGTGAGAATTCAAAGTTCCATAGGAGTTTTCCTCCTAAAAACATATTGTTAAAAATTTTAATAAATGTTTAGTAGTCACAGAAACAATAATATTATGTTTTATACAATAGCTGCACCAAAGCCTTAGTCCAGAATTGTATTGTTCCAATGTTGCCTCTGTGACGGACGCCATACATATATCTTGGGCTTTACCTGGAACTAACCTGATAAGCGCCCTATCACCAGAGTAAGATGCAAGCAAATATTCAAAATAGTCCAGGGCAAAATAAACGCATCAACCGCGAAGCTACCTGGATCTCTTCGTCATGATACGAAAGTTCCACATTTTCTGTTAGTTCTACTTGCAAATGTATGTATGTATGTATTTCTGGTGTAACATCCACTGAGACCTGGAAGATCTATTGTTCCCTTTTATTTCTACTCAGTTTCTGAGGAGAGTTTGTGAAACTAGTAGCTCCTTTAGTCCTACTTCCCGGAGAAATTCCAGGATATCTACAGGCCTCGACTTAGGTGAATGTTCCTTTTCCATCCAGTAAAAGCCAATGAACTGTGCTTTAGGATTCTTAAGTGCTTTGCAGTTGGAAAGTATGTGGATGCCACAATATCTGCATTTTTCTTCCCCGACTATTTTGAGCTTTTTCAGGTGCGTATTAAGGCGACAATGTCCCGTTAGGATCCCTGTTGAAACTCTTAGCGCAGTTTTACTATGACTTATGCATTCGTTTGATCTCAACAGGTTGTAGTCACCCAGAAAAATCTTCGATTGTCTAAGTCCTACTAGATCTTTCCAATGGTCAGATCTTCTCTTTTTTCCGGCTTCATCTATTTCTCCCAATATTACATTGAAGCTGATTCCGCAAAAGGGTTCAGGCCTCCAGAAAGGTATTTAAGTCCCCCTCTTTGCTAGTTCATCTGCCATTTCATTTCTTTCTATTTCCAGTGTGTCCTGGAATCCAAAGTAAGGTAACTATATTGTTCTCGCCCAGTTTATTGAGTTTGTCTAGACATTCCCACACCATTTTGGAACTGATTACACAAGAGTTCAGTGCCTTAATGGCAGCTTGAGTATCTGTCATTTGATAATAGATCTATATTCGCTCTCCCGAATTCTGTTTCCGTTTCGTGTTTCACCATTCGACTGCTCATTTGCTTCTTGATTATTTCATATATGAAGCTAGATGGAGTTGCGTCTTTCTTCGCAATGGCAATGGTCATAGCCTCCTAGATATTTTGTTTCATTCAGGATAACGAACACGACCCATGCTATTGATGCAAGCTATGGCAGTTTTCTGTCAATTCTACATAGAATTGAATAGTCTGAGAGATTTGAAGCAAAACATTCCAGGCCTAAAAATTCTGCGAGTTTGCTTAAGGTGATTGATGTGAAAGAACCCATCTTGCACCTCATTTGGAGATTTTCAAAGCGAAGTTACGTTCCACAATCAATTGTTATTTTTGATGTCAAATGAATGTTCCTGCTTTATTGTTACACGCTGTATAATTATAATTAGAGCGTTGGATAGCATTTCCACGGACTTCCCAACGACATATCACGTAGGTGAGGCATAGGGTGTTAATGGGGTTGCGTTCTTCCCCATAATATTTCACCCTCTACCTACTCTCAAGTTTTTTCATATCTATTCTCGTTTAGATACAGCTTATTGTAAGTTTTGGAATTGACACCCTGTAGATATTTCGATTGGGTGAGACATCATAAGAAGCTATCAACTTTATACGCTCAATAAATTATTCATTGAGTACTTACCCTAGTTTTCAATCAGATTTTAAAGTTGTTGCTGGAGAGACTTTCCAGATTTTGGTGAATTTGGTTTTAATAACAGGTTAACCTGGAAAAGCGAAGTTAATCCATTTCTCAAATCACTAATTCAAAGAATTGAGTTGAACGATTTCTCACTTTGAAATATTGTCTTGGTATTTGTTCCAGGCCCTCGTTATGACACATTATTTACCTCAGATTTCGTGCTAGATAAAAACTTAGTGTGTTTTTGTCAGTCGGAGTGAACTGCCGCAACCTGTAACTGAACTTAATTGCTCTCGTATTTCTAACACAAGGGTCTTAATTCGTCAGGATCACCGGAAATGGGCTCTTAGACTGAAGTACGATAAAGTGGCTGTCAAGATCTGCAGATTTGTCACTTTAGTATTTTCTTTGCCTAATATATTCGTTAATTATTCCGCTCAAATCTTTTTAAATTTCGTTTCCTTGGAAAAGGAAGCCGCGTAGCATTCCCAGATGAAATGTAGCTCGGGAGAACCGAGTGAATAGTTCTGTATTTTTGAAATGAGTTGCTGAAACTAAAATCTTGACTCTTATTAGAACAATCAAAATATCATATTTGTATCAAAGTATTTGTATTTATATTCAAGTATTGAATATTCTTACAAAAAAATGATGTTATTACAGATATAATTATGAAAATGGATCTCTCAGAAGATTACTTCGCAAAAAGTGTATGAAAAATAAAATGATAAAATATTCCCAAAATGTTCTAGTGGCGTATTACCTTCTGTATTTTGATGAAGTTTTCGATAGTAGAAAAAATATTGTATGCAATTCGTGTGTAAAGGCCTTTTTTGACTTATGTGATTGTCGCATTTGCAATATTCACATTCTTAAAAAAAGGCCACATTACACACTTGTTACATGAATAACTATTTTATGTAGCATATCTGGCTTAAAGCAAAATGTTTTCGGATAACTCAACTTGTTTAAAAATTATGTGCCATTGCCATGGTGAAAGTCAATGTCAGAAAAATGTTTGCCCAGATAATTCTCATGCTAGTAATAAACCAATGTGTAATATTTTTATTGTTGTGAATAGCTGCAACGAATTGAAAAAGATGAGGAAATTACCGTTTATTTTGAAGAGGGAATGGATCATCCTTCTGAAAAAATAGCTCAATCCGATCTTACAATGAACGATTTGGTTATTAAATTTGAACAGTTGAGTTTTTCTGAAAGATCAGCTATTCGAAAAAATGCTTTGGAGAAGTTTTTCATGAGAAAGCGACAGTAATGGTGGATGGTTTCGAAATTTTCCTTGAAAGGTCTTCGTTAATGATAACCCAACAACAGTGTTGGTAAAATTATAAACATTATCAAACCATAAAATTTTTTATCGGAGCTACACTTTAGGGTGTAATAAGTTTTATGAGTAATGCATGGGAAATGATTCGGATAAACAAATTGTGGAAAATTCAGATTTTTGAAACATATTATACCAGGTGATATTGTCTTGGATGACAGGGGTTTTATAATAAAGGCGTCATTGGGTCTGTTCAAGCCAAACTAGTGACACCAGCACTCACACTGGGTAAAAATCAATTGCATCCTATAGATATTGGGGAAACACGCCACCCTTTCAATATGTCAGAATACATATTGGAAGGGTAATTGTTGTAATGAGAAATAAATCTCATATTCCCCATTGTAGAATTCCACAAAAAAAAAATATAAAGAACACGATTTGTTAGATATGATAGTTATAACCTGCTGTGCACTTGTTAATATTTCTCCTCCCATAGTACCTCTTCAAGTGATAAATAAAAAATTGATACACTCATCTGTTTTTTTTTCTACATATGGCGGAAGGAGCTGCTGCAGAAAGAACAGGATACGAACGGAGAAGGGATAAATCCCTAAAAAAACATCTCGTTTTTTATATAAAAAATCCGGTACCCCTATTCAAGTATCAAAATAACGGATGTCAATTTAATGCTTCTACAATATTTCCATTTCCACCCAGTTTCCAATAGAATACTATATTTTTGTATTTGAATGAGTTAGAGGAAAAAAGAAAAATATGCTTTATTGTCAAGAGAAATTACAATTATTTTATAAATGAAGCGATCTGAAAGCTTGAACAAGGAAATAGGGACATAAACTAATACCAATATTATTACACATATTATAATATTATTATTAACGTCTTTCGACTCATATGGTAGATAACACAAATTTTCATTCAAATTCAATCACTGCAATACCGTAAATCAAAGAAAACTTTCTTTAAATTGACGCAGTTAAGATGGAACCATCTTGACCCACAATTCATACCATCACACAATATAAATAAGTCTACCATCATCCACTCCATTACAAAAACAAAAATAGTTCTCTTCTGTAGCAGTGGCACCCGTTTGTCTTGTATAGGATTCACTCAAGAGCTCTGGCATTATTATCTCTTAATGTCATTCCAGTGCAATTTCTGAATTTTCTCCAAAATTCCAAATCTGGGAGAATTCGTTGTTTGAAGAATACATTAGGGGACCAGACAACAAAATCATAATAATGCAATTTGAAGACAAAAATTTGCATCTGCACCAGGTGAAAATATTGGTGATCAATGTTTTTCTACAAACATGAACTTGTTAATTTAATATATTCATCAATATGAATAACATTTTTCATTGAATATGGACACTCCACTTCTAAGCATTCTCCTAAACAAAACTCGCAAGAAACTAATCGATCTGGAGAGGCAGCTAACTTTGGCCACTTTTCAATAATAAGAAGTCCAACTTCCTTTGTTTGGGAAGATCGATGGTTCTTCTCCTTTTCCATATACTTTTTATAAGCGTGAACCGCTTTGTGTTCATTAGATAAGCCCCAAGTGGTATGTTCTGTGGTGAACTTCACTTGGGTTGCATAACATATTATTTTTATGAAAAACAAAGATGGTTGGTCTTTTTTTGTTTTACAAACTAATCCAAATTTTGACGAAGTGGTCCTATCAGCTCTTTAGGCATACCGGTTTTCATTTTGCTTCTTTGTTGCCATCTCTATTGCTGAATCTGATTCCTTTATATGTGATGTTTCCCATATCAAATATTAAGAATTTAGTATCTTGGGTGTTTTTTCTTGCACTTCTAAATCGAAAGGCTCAACAACATACATCAGTGGTATAGTTTGAACTTATAAACTGATGTAAAATACTCATTTCCTTAGCTGATATGGCTGGTACGTATTCATTACTTTTATGCCATCATGGCATTTTTCCCAATTCACTCGTAACCTGTCTCACAGTGGGTACCTTTTCAGATAAAGGTGATGGCATTGGCCACAGTGAGTGACTGACTATCGGTACAAGATAATACATCCTTATTGATATTTGCATATTACGCAGCAAAAAGAATTGCTCCGACATGACTAGATACTCAGCCAATCCCAGCCATGCAAGTACAATGGGCCGGTAATACTGAACCATCCTTCTGTATAAAGCATCATACTTCCAAAGGTTGCAAGCTGGTTTTTTGTAAATGTTTAACCTGAAACATAACATGTATTTTCAATACTACAAATAAGTTAAACAAGTACTTGCACAAAATACACTGATCAAGACTAAAATAGAGCCACTCATGAAAATATCTAAGGTTCCAAGATAAACTTCTCAGCATTCTTGAAAATATTCGTGAGGATAAATATTTTGATTTGACAATTGAGCTTATAAAATTACATGCTGGAATTTCATGTCTAGACATCCTAGGTTCACAAATTAGGATCAGGTGATAGTTTATCACACACTGAGGTGGAAAGAGCTTCATTACTGTCGAGAGATTAGTTAGTCAACCGAGACGTGAAGGATCAAGGTTAGCTATTATCTCGAGACAGAATTGAAACTTTCCACCAAGGTTTGTTGTCAGCACTTGGAACGTTAACATTCCAGGTAATAAAAATCGCCATAGTCATTTCAGATTTTTGATTTTTGGTGGAATAGTCATTATATATTTCCTTAAAATATTTCATTTAAACAATAGGCCTGTTGCATAGATTTTCATTTTTACCTCAAAGTATTCTAAAAACCCCCTAAAGTATAATACATATCCTTCCCCCTTTTTTGTTTTCAAGAAGTACTTGAAATTATCTCATAAATTCCCTGAGAAAGTCACACGAAAACGGTTAGTGACGTCACAAGGCATGAACTTCATATCTGGAGTATTTTGTGTTGCGGATCGTTTATTTGAACAAAATAATGAAGTGACACTAATCCATGTTAGTTATAATGAACACTTTTTAAAGCTCATTATGGAAAAATTTGGAAAACAAACATTTATAATGCACTCAACAAAGATGAGTAAAAATTGATAATTTACTTTTAAATAGTGATAATAGAATAAACATATTCATATTTAAATGATATTTAAATATATTTTATCAGGACATCTGCAGGCTTCAACTTAGGTAAATGTTTCTCTTCTATCCAGTAATCTCCCAGGCACTGTGCTCTAGGATTCTGGAGTGCTGTGTAGCTAGAAAGTATGTGGATGGAGGTTTCTCTCACCATGCCACAATATCTGCATTCTTCTTTCTCCACTATTTTGAGCTTTTTCAGGTGCCCATTCAGGTATTCGCCTAGATAAACATGGCTTTTTGATGAAAAATCTTAAGGCTTACGTCTCATGGCTTAGAGCAAAATTTTTCAGAGTTTTTCTTCAATAAGTAGCTTAATGAATGTTCCTACAAGAGTGGAGATAGTTGTACTTTCACAACCAGGGCCGGTATTCTCAACTCGCTCCTCTCACAAGCGAGCGATCCATAAAGGGAGTCATTTGATTGGCTGCGAATGTAGTATTTGTAGATTCTCATGTACCGCTGCCCTCGCAAATCTCTTATATAATATGACTACAATTATTAATGATTTGTTGCCACCGACAATTCCCAATATATGCAAAAGAAATATAAGAATTCAAATCTATGGATTATAGAAGGCTTGAACTACCAACTGCCTCCAGGACAGTTGGGGTACTCGCACCGGTAACTCTTAAGCCGGAGAAGGGGTGGTCCGGTGAACTAAAGAATGTTGAGGGCGCCAGATAAATTGCAGCGAATACCCAATGCACAATAGACTAGTCACCAATCCATCAAAAGACTAGTCAACAAGTAATACCTTACCTCTACTAATCCATTCGATATTGTATTCCATATAAATAAGAAAATGTTATTCAATCTGGATTAGTTTAATAATAAAAAAAAAACATATTAATTCAATATCTAAATAGAATGATAACTACTTATTTTAGCATTATTATAAACAAAATAATAACTATGAAAATATCATCCTAACCTAACAACCTAAATTTAGTTTTTTTTTTATCGGCTAATACGACACCTAAGGTTGGAAAGTAACCGTCAAATTTATTCGCATAAAACCAAGTGAACGACGACGCATGAGCTCAGGCGCGGCTACTGGAAATAATATATAAAAAAAACTATATCGTAAATACGCAACCTTAGAAAACGCTTACATTGTTCGAAAGCTGGCGAATGGATATAACCAAACAAATATTATAATTGGCGATACAATGTGTACACAAATAAGTTATCTTTACTATTAATGATAATGACCAAGACTCTTATGTAATACTTATATCTTTGCCGGAAACATGCGGAATAAAAGTAAAATAGACTAAATGTTCGTATATAAAGAGAACAACAAAAAAATTAAGTAAACTTGCGTGTATCCACTTGCGGGGACATCCAACCAGTCTAATTTATAACAATGGGACAACCAGTGTATATTCCAGTAGGTACATCTAAACCAATCTACCATGGACCAAACTGCCAACGTCCACTACCATAGAATCTGCATAACCAACCCAGGCTGATACTCATTGTAACATTGCTATTAACTGAACTTACGTAGAAGAAGATAAGATGAAAAGGGAAAAAAAAACCCTAAAAGGAAATGTTTCAATTAGCACTCCGCAATATTTATATACACAAGATAAATGCATTCATACTCAGTTAAGTTGAGTAATAGATCAGGCATAAATCATATAGCAATAACGAACTACTAAATAAAATTATTCAATAAAATAACTAAGGCAAACTTTCCATTTAATTCCCCCCAATTCATGTTACCGAAAATGTATTATTAAACTAATAAACCGGTAAAAGTGGTATTATAATATTTTATGAAACAAGACATTCTGGGAATTCAGCTTAATTTTTGATATCTTGCAACAGTGCAATCTCAAAATTATCTTTAAGTATTAAAAGTTTCAATATATAAAAACAAAAAAACAAGAATTTAATAGACTAGCATGTAAAAAAAACTATATTCAACATACCCTTCCTGGTCAGGGATCCTTGGGGTTTATATTGTCCAGTAATTTAAGACCTAATATCCAGTTGGAAAATATACCAAATTGACTCCCTGTATCTGCAATTTCACCTGCGGCGACTAAAATCCTCCTAGGAGATGTTTCTGGGAAAACCACTACCAATCTATACTACCAATTGTAGATTTTCCCTAAACTATTATGAGGAACTTTCGAAATTATCCCAACTAAGGATGGACACAAAATTCCAAAAGAAATCAAAAGCTCTCTTCGCACCTGGTGATTCGGCAAATTACCCAAAATGGCCGAGCCTCGAGGTATATCTCCCCGATCACCTTCTCACGACACTCCCAGGAAATAATATAGGCCAGTACACTAAGTCAAACGGAAATGATAAAAATAATTATTACAGAACAGTAATAGTAGAAATGCACGTAAAAAATACTTTTATTATAGTTTTATTTCTTCTGGCAAGTAAATAGATATTATTGAGTACTTTAAATAAGCAAAATTGAAATATTTTGTGACAACCTAATTTGGCAACACCTATCAATCTCTGCGCGATTTGAAATATCGACAAAATAATAACAATTTTGATGCGTACTGTCATCAAAACCATTGTGTAGACCAGTAGTTGGTCACTTAGAATAAGTATTTAAAAATAAATCATTTAACGTTAAAATTTAACGTTACAATTCCCCCCCTTTCGTCAAAGAAGATTAACTGCAATCAGTTAATCTTCATCTGGCGGTTGTCCTACCGTATATGGTTTCAAATCCTTACTGTGCCAAACTCCAAAATTTTTTCCTGTACTATCTCGCAGTTCGTAAGTCCAGGGTGACAGACGCTTACTTATTGCATACGGTCCAACAAAACGAGGAGCTAACTTCCTGGAGAAATGTTTGCTAGCGTCCGATAGAACATAATTTCGCTTCCAAACCAATGAATTTGGTAGATATTCAATTTGTCTACGTCTTAGATTATAGTTATTGCAAGACTTATTATTGGCTATTTCCAATCGTTTTTTAACATCCTGATACATTTCCCTAAAAAGTAGATTTCTACTTTTCTCTGGAGTCTGCGTGCCATCCTCTGAGCAAACAACTTTATTAGAATTATAATCGGCTCCTGACAACATCATGCTTCGACCAAAGTTCATGAAATATGGCGTCAGCTTAGTAACCTCGTGTGTGGAAGTGCGTATGGCGCAAGAAATTTGTGCAATATGCTCGTCCCAATTTCGGTGGTTATCAGAAATATACGACGCAATCATAGTTTTAATAACACGATTAGTCCTTTCACATGGGTTGGCCCTGGGATGATAGTTTGCATTGAATTTCAAGTGACAGTTATACTTAGAAGCGAGACGGGAAAATTCCTTACTACGGTATTGAGGACCGTTGTCACAAACTATTATTCTCGGAACTCCATACACAAGAAATACCTTCTCTTCAATCTCACGAACAACTGAGGAAGCAATAGCTTTCCTAAGTGGAAATAACAGAGTGTATTTTGAGAGATAATCTGTGATCACCAATATAAAACAATTTCCTTTAGTTGATCTAGGCAATGGACCAATTAAATCGGTACACACCATTTCCCAAGGTCTGTTAACTTTTGGATGGGATACCATTTTGTCAACTGGTCTTTCTTGTGACACCTTGTGAGCAGCGCACACTGCACAATGCTTCACATACTTAGCTATATCTGATCTCATCTTAGGCCAGTAATAACGAGTAGCAGCTCTGTGAAACGTTTTAAAGACTCCCGTGTGACCTGAAGTAGGAGGATCATGAGCAGTTGAAATTATACGGTGTCTATCAACCTTCGGAACTACGATTTTCCAAGATTCGGATGGAGCCAGGGATTTAGTATACCTGTCAACCACATGCTTCCAAAGACGACCATCTTCTTCACGCCAAGACGGAAATTTCAGAGGATTACTTTTGACCTTACCAACCATAGTCTGATACCATTTCTCACCAGAGCCATCCGAAACAGGATATACCTTTTCTTCGCCTTCTACAATAACTTCATCTATGAACGGAACTGACCGAGACAACGCATCAGGTACAACGTGATCCTTTCCTTTTCTATGGATGATTTTAAAATCATATTGCTGCATCTTGACCGCCCATCGAGCTAAGCGACCCTTTGGACTCTGTAAATTTTGTAACCAAACGAGACTGTAGTGATCAGTTATCACAGTAAAAGGAACTCCTTCCAAATAGGGTCTTAAGTGTTCAATGGCCCATACCACCGCTAGACATTCTCGTTCTGTAGTCGAATAGTTTCTTTCTTGTGGAGTTAGTGATCTGCTGAGATAACAGATTACTTTATCGCCCTCTTCGTGTGGCTGACTGAGTACCGCGCCAAGGCCAAAACCACTACTATCTGTTTGGACAACGAACGGTTTAGAGTAATCAGGACAACTGAGGATGGGTGCCGAAACCAAACATTCCTTGATGTGTCGAAAAGACACCTCACAATCTTGAGTCCATTCAAAAGCACGATTTTTCCTAATAAGGTTGGTGATAGGTGCCATAATAGTTGAAAAATTCGGGATAAACCTTCGATACCATGAGAAGGTGCCTACAATTCTACGAACCTCAGATACAGTAGTCGGAATAGTCATTGATAACATGGCTTTCACTTTGTCGGGATCAACATGTAAACCACTTCGGTCAACAACATATCCCAGGTATCGCATTTCTGGTCGACAAAATTGACATTTTTCAATACTGACCGTGATGTTCGCTTCCCTAAGCCTACGAAAAACCTCATCTAAAATTCTGAGATGGTCTTCAAAAGTTTGGGTACATACAACGATATCATCAAGATAGACGAAGACATGAGGCTCGAGACTATGACCCAAAATGTTATCAATCAATCTCTGCCATGTTGCTGGAGCATTATGTAACCCAAAAGGAAGCCTTTTGAATTGAAATAGCCCTCTGTTTGGTACAGTGAAAGCCGTATACTGACGGGAGGACTCGGCAACAGGAACCTGCCAATAAGCTGACGTCTAAGCTTGAAAGATATCTGGCATCTCTCAACTTATCCAGAGTGTCAGAAATTAAGGGAAGAGGATAACTATCCCTCACAGTTACCGCGTTAAGTTTCCTATAGTCCACGCAGAACCGAAATGAGCCATCCTTTTTCTTGACTAGTAATATCGGCGAAGACCAAGGACTGTTGCTGGGTTCAACGACCCCCAATTTGAGCATCTTATCCAACTCTATGTCTATTTGATTCTGTACAACTGGGTTAACCCTATAATATCGCTGTTTGATTGGTAAGCTGTCAGTAACAATTACATGCTCAGTTCGATTTGTACATCCTAATTTATCACCCATTAATGCTATATTTTTATCTATTACAGTTTTAAGCCTATGCTGCTCCAATAAGGTGAGCGACGTTTTAGGGGTAACATGTTCTATCGCACTGAGTAGAGCAGGCTCGGAAGAAAAATGCCATTCGTTGTGATGAAGGTCTGGAATTATACCCATAATATTCCAGAAATTAACTCCTAAAATGAGAATATGTGCTAACTCAGGAACTACTAAAGCTTGTACTAGACGAAGACGACCTCTTAGAACAATAGGAAGCTCAACTGTACCAATAATTTGAACAGAGTCTCCGTTAGCGACAGTACAAATACTACTCCCACTTTTAGATAACTGCAATCCTAAATTACGAAATAACTCCCAGCCTTTTCCACCCAAAATTGTCCGCGAAGCTCCGGAATCTAGAAGTCCTAATACAGTTTCACCTAGTATCTCCACCTTAAGGTAAGGACGTTCATCACCAACCGCGTGATCTAAAACATAATCAACTACTGCTTGAAACTTAATGATCGAGCTACTACGTTCGACACACCCACCTCGATCACTCAGGTGCGCCTGCGCTCGTTTCCCTTACTGGTACAATCTGGACAAGTTTTTACTGTATAGCCCTCCTTCTTGCACCTATAACAGAACTTTTTAGTGCTGCCACTCAAGCAACCTATTGCTTTGTGGCCAGGCTGATTACATTTGAAACATGTAAGTTTATTCGAAATATCTGCTGTGGTTACCGGGAAGACTTCGTCTACAGCTTCTTCATGTATTGAAACATACGCTAAGTCTGGTTCCAGGCAATTTGATCTCCTAGATGGAGGGTTATAACTTTCCATAGCGGCTTTTCTGGTTTCCAATTTCCGACCTAAGCATAATAGCTCATTCACACTTTTTATATCGGCTAGACCCAATTGACTTTGGTAGAAAGGAGCGATATTCCGGAGTAAAGTCTTCAATTTCGCATCTTCAGAAATATGACAAGTCAGACGCTTAAAGTACCCTGCCATAATAGCTAAATAAATACCCATACTTTCGTCTGGTCCTTGTGTCCTTCTTTTGATCTCTTCAAAGAGTTTTTCATTATAATCGACTGTTAAATATTCTTCTCTCAACAGTGCAACAAATTCATCCCAAGTACTGACTTCAGTCCTATAGGCCAGGTAAAACTGGTATGCTCTTCCGGTAAATAGATCTATACCACTAGACAGTAACATATCTTTACTTACTTGCCGAGAGACCCTATATTCCTCTACCCTTTCAAGGAAACTTGAGAGAGATATACCTTTGCTATCTCCAGAAAATTTAATGCCCCATTTACTGGGAAGAATAGTTTTCATACTATACCTACTACTAACCAAATCTTCAGAAGCACTAGCAGCGTTATTTGTCCCAGTAGTGATGTTGTTCATCGTGGACCTACGATTTAGTGACAAATTTTGGAATGCTGGTCCACCCTCTTCAAGCACATCTAGTAGAGGGGGTACGGAGCGTCTGGAAGTCTCATAATCAGCTGCCTTAGACTGCAAGGTATCTAAAAGACTCAAAGTTTTAGAGAGTAACAACGCCTTTCTTTCTCTTTCAACATCACTTTTGAAGTCTGTGATATTTTCTATACGACCAAGAACATGTGACAACTGCGAATAATACTTTTGATAATTACCAGATATCTGAGAACCCAAGAAATCATTGACATCTAATTCTATCGAACTTAATTTCAACTCCACGGCTTCCAAATCTTCCGCAGCAGTGAAGGGATAGTCCGGATAACTTACAGAATTATCCTCTTTCTCCAACTGCATTGCCATTCTTAGGTTACGACGCATTTCCATAACTGTACCAGTTGCAATACCTCTTACAGTTAACTCGTATACAAGCTCATCTTGTAATAACCTATTTATAACTAATCGTCGTGCCATTATAATAATATAATAACCTCCGAAATATACCTATAAAAAAACGTGGCCCCACGTTGGGCGCCAAAAATGCCACCGACAATTCCCAATATATGCAAAAGAAATATAAGAATTCAAATCTATGGATTATAGAAGGCTTGAACTACCAACTGCCTCCAGGACAGTTGGGGTACTCGCACCGGTAACTCTTAAGCCGGAGAAGGGGTGGTCCGGTGAACTAAAGAATGTTGAGGGCGCCAGATAAATTGCAGCGAATACCCAATGCACAATAGACTAGTCACCAATCCATCAAAAGACTAGTCAACAAGTAATACCTTACCTCTACTAATCCATTCGATATTGTATTCCATATAAATAAGAAAATGTTATTCAATCTGGATTAGTTTAATAATAAAAAAAAAACATATTAATTCAATATCTAAATAGAATGATAACTACTTATTTTAGCATTATTATAAACAAAATAATAACTATGAAAATATCATCCTAACCTAACAACCTAAATTTAGTTTTTTTTTTATCGGCTAATACGACACCTAAGGTTGGAAAGTAACCGTCAAATTTATTCGCATAAAACCAAGTGAACGACGACGCATGAGCTCAGGCGCGGCTACTGGAAATAATATATAAAAAAAACTATATCGTAAATACGCAACCTTAGAAAACGCTTACATTGTTCGAAAGCTGGCGAATGGATATAACCAAACAAATATTATAATTGGCGATACAATGTGTACACAAATAAGTTATCTTTACTATTAATGATAATGACCAAGACTCTTATGTAATACTTATATCTTTGCCGGAAACATGCGGAATAAAAGTAAAATAGACTAAATGTTCGTATATAAAGAGAACAACAAAAAAATTAAGTAAACTTGCGTGTATCCACTTGCGGGGACATCCAACCAGTCTAATTTATAACAATGGGACAACCAGTGTATATTCCAGTAGGTACATCTAAACCAATCTACCATGGACCAAACTGCCAACGTCCACTACCATAGAATCTGCATAACCAACCCAGGCTGATACTCATTGTAACATTGCTATTAACTGAACTTATGTAGAAGAAGATAAGATGAAAAGGGAAAAAAAAAACCTAAAAGGAAATGTTTCAATTAGCACTCCGCAATATTTATATACACAAGATAAATGCATTCATACTCAGTTAAGTTGAGTAATAGATCAGGCATAAATCATATAGCAATAACGAACTACTAAATAAAATTATTCAATAAAATAACTAAGGCAAACTTTCCATTTAATTCCCCCCAATTCATGTTACCGAAAATGTATTATTAAACTAATAAACCGGTAAAAGTGGTATTATAATATTTTATGAAACAAGACATTCTGGGAATTCAGCTTAATTTTTGATATCTTGCAACAGTGCAATCTCAAAATTATCTTTAAGTATTAAAAGTTTCAATATACAAAAACAAAAAAACAAGAATTTAATAGACTAGCATGTAAAAAAAACTATATTCAACATACCCTTCCTGGTCAGGGATCCTTGGGGTTTATATTGTCCAGTAATTTAAGACCTAATATCCAGTTGGAAAATATACCAAATTGACTCCCTGTATCTGCAATTTCACCTGCGGCGACTAAAATCCTCCTAGGAGATGTTTCTGGGAAAACCACTACCAATCTATACTACCAATTGTAGATTTTCCCTAAACTATTATGAGGAACTTTCGAAATTATCCCAACTAAGGATGGACACAAAATTCCAAAAGAAATCAAAAGCTCTCTTCGCACCTGGTGATTCGGCAAATTACCCAAAATGGCCGAGCCTCGAGGTATATCTCCCCGATCACCTTCTCACGACACTCCCAGGAAATAATATAGGCCAGTACACTAAGTCAAACGGAAATGATAAAAATAATTATTACAGAACAGTAATAGTAGAAATGCACGTAAAAAATACTTTTATTATAGTTTTATTTCTTCTGGCAAGTAAATAGATATTATTGAGTACTTTAAATAAGCAAAATTGAAATATTTTGTGACAACCTAATTTGGCAACACCTATCAATCTCTGCGCGATTTGAAATATCGACAAAATAATAACAATTTTGATGCGTACTGTCATCAAAACCATTGTGTAGACCAGTAGTTGGTCACTTAGAATAAGTATTTAAAAATAAATCATTTAACGTTAAAATTTAACGTTACATTGTATACAATTATAATTTTCATGCTTCAAACAAAATAAAAGGTTATAATTGTCTATTTACATGCGAATCATTGACATATAATATTATGTCAATGATGAGAATGCAAGTGAAATAAAGCACGCGGTAGCGTTTCGATTGCGAGGGCAGTGGTACTGGGTGCATGAGTATCTACAAATACTACATCGCCGCCAATCAAATCACTCCCTTTATGGATCGCTCGCTTGTGAGCGGAGCGAGTTGAGAATACCGGCCCAGGCACAATACAGTAACGATAAACCATTTTTTCTCAAAAAATCACCAAAAACTTCGTCGGAAAATTTAACTTTGACAGACGTTAAAACTTGTCAAACCAATAGTACCTTGTGACGTCACTGTTGCATGAAATGTGTTTTGGCGGCATTTTAGCCCGTTTGAATTTCAATTATTCATTACGACTTTAATATCACACAAAATTTGAAAATGTTCCTGTGGGATGATATTCACGTATAATTGATCATTTTATTGCAATAAAAAAATTATCTGCAAGGGGCCTATTAATAAATTATTCCACTTTTGTGATTCGTGGTGGAATAAACAAGTAGACCAAAAATCAATATTCTAGATGTTTTTTTATCGCGAAATTAATAATTTTGATCTGTCTTTAAATAATAATGGAAAGGGTTTCGGTGGGGCTTCTCTCATCGTTTGTCTACAATACAACAACTTTGCAGTAATCCAAATTTTAACATCAATTTTAAATAAAAACTAATCGTTGTTGTCGTTATCCCTTCAGTATCTGAATTACTGCACAGTTCCTTGGAAGTAACAGTACCTTGCGAGTAACAGTTCCTAGGAGTAACAGTTCCTAGGATTGAAAGTTCCTGGGAGTAGCAGTTCCTGGGAGTAAAAGTTCCTGGTAGACCAATATTGTCCCTGGCAGTTCTTGGAATGGAGGTTCCTTGGATTTCGGAGGCTGTCAGATGTACCTACAGTTTCCTGATACACGATTCCCATGGAAAAAATAAATAGCTACCCTTGTGCAGTTCTTCGCATACAAAAATTCCTGGATATTTTTGTTCAGTCCTTATTTCAATTCCCGAGTGAATACATTGTTATTATTCTTGACAAAAAGAAAAAAGTTATTTGCATCAAGGCAGTAAAGTTATTCTCACGAGTCTGAAATTATGAGACCAGCGAAGCGAGGCGAATAACAGGTGAGTCCAATAAAGACACTCAGCTGGCGTGGTGCATATAAAATTTTATCGCCAATTGCTCAGAATTCAGAAAACGGAAAACTTAGGTATATTTTATTGCATTTCATTATGACAAAGTAAACAGCAAATATAGAGCAAATCTACTTATTATTTGTTATATTCAAATTGAAAGTACACCCTAATTTATAAAAGTCAATTTCTCAAGTCGAAGGAGCTCAAACAATAATTTGTTATGAATAAATCGCTAGGAAACTATTATTAAACCGTATTAATGGGAAGCGTGACACTGTTAGATAATGATTTTCGAGTAATGTCGAAGTCAAAATACTTTGCCGCATTTTACTTCACCTGCCGCAAATGCGGCAGATGAAGTGGGTTTACTTATAGATAAAGAATACTGGGTTAACTGCCTGTTCACTTCCGGAAATCAATCTGATAATCGACGACTTTACTGACGGTTGGCGATAAATAAGCTTATTTGTAATATGTCTTGAAAAAAATTGAGAATTTTGAACGTACGCTATGGGATGATATAATCGCTTGATGCGAGACTTTCCAGCAACGCTGTACAACTTTTTTTCAATTATTTTTGTATTACCAACTTTTTTGTTAATTTCAGCTTGTAAATATGGAATAAAGAACTACACATCGTCAGATCTTTATCGGAAACTGTTCAATTTCTCAAATATCACTAAAAACCAAATACCATTTGAAGTAATCTGGAAAATTTCAAAAACATATACATACACATACATACACAAATGTCATACATCGAACAAGATGTGATTATCTAGTTTTATACAAAGTGATTTCAATTTTTACTCAAATAATGTATAGTGTGAGATGTTTTCATGATAATATCCAAGATTTAATCATAGGATCCTCAAAGTTAGTTCAGTCAAACCGAAAATTATCATGTGAAACCATAGCACGCACACAGCGTACATTTCAAAAAAAATTCACAGCTAAAACCCTTCAAAATTCAAATGTTGTAGGAAGTTAGAAAAGCCGATTACTCTCAAAGGGTAAGATGTTGTCTAACAATTACAAATTTACATAGAAATCATAGGAATTTCCATAACAAATAGATTATGTCTGATTAAGCTACCCTTCATTGAAATGGCTAAATAGACTCACATAACTGGCGAATACGGTTGTCATAACAAAAGGGGAAGCCGTATTGTATCTTTGTTCACGTATACCAACTGCAGTTCATGAGTCATCAAATACACTCAGTAAAAAATGTCTCACGGTCCATTGACATAGGTATTTGAAATATTTATTTTGTTCCTATCATCAATTGGTTTTATTGTTTTTTCTTTCATAAAAATAACTAATAATAAAGCAGTTTCCAACACTATTCACAGCGTATAGTCAACTTTGACTACTGTATTCTGTTGTGCATATTCGGAAAAGAGGATACCGTACTTAAATGGAATGATACCACACTAGAAGAGTGTGAGTTTATCACTACACTGTAACACGTTGTATTATAATAAAACCAGCACTACATACTTCACAATACCTAATTGTTCTGTAAATACAGCTAAAGCAGGTGGACTAAGCTTCTTCGGTTGGATCGTATTCGAACTGCTATTATACAGGGTCTGTGGAATCTCTTCTACTAAGCTCAAACTACCGATAGTAGATGTGATTTTATGTCTTTCCAACTCAATTCACCCCCATTCTAAAAACCACTACTCACAAGCTTTACATTGTACAGGTTTGAGGTAGGAAATTGTTACTACAAACCCATGTTTGTTTTGCAATCACAATTGTCTAATATGAAAGGAGCAAATGGATAATTCAAGGGGGCACTAAAACATTGTATAATTATATGTCAATGGCATGATGTGAGAAATACTTCAATCAAAGAAATTATAAAAAGTCTGGAATATGTTCAATGTAATCTTTGGAACTCTCTTTTTAAGTTTTAATCATATTGATTGTTTACTTGTCATTGAATGATTGCAACACTGAACTTCTATCAAGCTTAAATTACTCAATTTAAACTTCCCTATGTGTATGTATATGGAAAATAATGAATTTTTTTTAATCTGGTGTTCAAAAACATCAAACGCTTTCCAGAACACTTTTTGTGAAATACAAAGTATTAAATTATTCATTTGAATAAAATATCTGCCTAACTAATGGTTGGAAAGGTGGAAAAATTCAATGTTGTTGGATTTTTTTCAGGCAATTTAAAGCTCACCGCAAATTTCCCAAATTTTGAGTGTCATGTCGAGTGTAAAAGCTGATAATTTTTTTTCAATCTCTACTGACCATCAGAAGTTGATAAATATTTATGAACCCAGCAATTGAACACAGTCAAATGGGACAAACGATAAAAGATAAATAATTAACAATGAAACAATAACCAAATGCATTCAATATGAGACAATTCAAATCACGGGACTTAGTATGTTCGTTCATGGCTTCATGGCAAACAATTCAGCCAGACACGTCAGCTGGTCAGTTTTTTATTTTCAATTCAACTCTATACAGTGTATACAGCTTAGTACGTTTCATTCCAACTCTCGTTATAATACAAGGTATGACAAATCATTTCCAGGTATTACTCAAGTTGCATTTGAGAATTTCCCAGTTCGACTGGGGTATTGAATATTTTCAAAAAACGATTGGTGGAATGAGGAATAAAAGATATACGTGAACTTTGATTTCAATTGGATTTGAGTTATCGTAACAAGAGATTGAGGTATTGATATAACAATTTTTGCTTATAGACTAATTACTAATTACTTTAAAACGGACTATGAGGTGAAGGACGTCTCAATTCTAACAATGATTTCATTAAACTATTCGCTTGCTTCCAAATACATCCAACATTCTATTTTAAAAAATATTTCCAAATAACCTTTTTGAGCTAATCAAATAATTACAATTCAAAGTATGTTCACGTTCACCAACTCTTTGTATGCACGTTTTAAATAGGCTACGCGCTTTTCATGACGAACATAATGAATTACAAAGAAGTTGAGTGCTGCTTAACAAGTTTTAGATTGCAATCATTTGTTAGTTTTAACTATTGTGAAATTGTTGAAAGATATATCCTTCAATAGAATGTTGGATACATTTGAAAGCTTAAAGATAGTGCTACGCGAGTGTCCCAGTGAAATTCCCGCATGAGACGACTGTGATTACCTGCCCTGCGCCCTGCGTCCCCTCAAGCTAAGTAACCGATAACATTCCAGAGATTTCGACGATGATCGAGACTACGGGCCGACGAGAACAGTCCAGAAACTCGTCTAGCGACAAAACATCGGGAGTGTTCTAGAAATCTACATTTCAGATATAAATATAAGCATCGCCGCACAGGGCGAAGAAGAACAGTTAAACAGTTAACAGTGAACAGTCAACAATACTCAGATAGTTGAGACGTAGTCGCATAGATGGACACTGTAGTGCTTATACTAAAGACAAACCGATCAATAAAGTGTTAATCAGTGACGTTCATATAAATTAGTGTAGTTAGTTAGTTAAGTGTTTAATATAAACTAGTAAATTAAGGACCGTACATATAAATTTGTAAATATAAATTAATAAGTTGTAAATATAAATTAAAATAAACGTTACATTGGTGTCAGAAGTGGGATTAAAAAATAAATATACAAGAAGATGGCAAAGAAACTTTGTGAATTAAAAGTTTCAGAACTTCGAAGAGAGTTGGAGGATTACGAGCTGGACACAAGTGGGACCAAGTCGGTGTTAGTGGATAGACTGAAAAATGCTATGATTAACAATGGATTGGACCCGGAAACGTTCGAATTCACCGACGAAGCGTCTGTCTCTATAACCTCCTCCATAAAAAACGAATTTTCGTCGATGGAAAAAAAGATGTCTTCGATGGAAAGTAAACTTTCAGCGGACATGGAAAACAAAATGTCTTCGATAGAAAACAAGATGTCTTCGATGGAAAGTAAACTTTCGGCGGACATGGAAAACAAAATGTCAGACATAAAAAGCGAAATTTCGTACATGGAAGGTGAACTTTCGGCGGACATCGAAAATAAAATAACGGACATGAAAAATGAAATGAAGACTGATATTTCTACCATGGAAGAAAAGATTAAAAGAATGGAGCAAGAAATGAAACAAAAAATCGAGGAAATCGAAAAGAAGACTAGTAATAGCTCGTATATCACAACTAGACAAACCCCGAACAACGAAGAACTGGCAGAGAAAGTTGAGTTGAAGCCAAAAATAGAAAACGATATCAACAGTCGAGTGAAACTGCCAACTTTCGATGGTAAAACGTCATGGCCGAACTATCTCAAGCAATTCGAGGCGGCATCAAAGGCAAACAACTGGAGTGAAAAGGAAAAAGCGTTGAATTTAACTCGTCCTGAGAGGAGACGCCATGGATATCCTTCAGACTATTCCAGTAGAAGAGACTGATGATTTTGAACAACTTAAAAAAAGATTAAACATGAGATATGGCCTAGAACACCTGGAGCATCTGTACCAGTCGCAGCTGAAAAACCGAAAACAGAAACGCGACGAAACTCTGCTGGAATTCGAAGCGGACATTGCGAGATTGGTGCGGTTTGCCTATCCATCGGCACCGGAGAATGTCATGGAATGTTTGGGGGTACAGGCATTTATCGACGGAGTTCGTGACCACGAAATGCAGAGAACTCTACGCTTGGCTCGGCATAAGACACTGGTCGACGTACTCTCTGCAGCCCTGGAGTACGAAGCAGCTACACAGGCTTCCGGAGTATACGGTAAGGTGAGGGCTGTAGCAGACGAAGAAGTTGAGAACAAGCTCGACCAGATTGTCAACATGATGAAAAGTATCTCAAATGGAAAGCCGAAAGCTGTGAGATGCTGGAATTGTGGAGAAATGGGACACGTACGCAGTTCGTGCAAGCGACCAAGAACTGCTACAAACAAAGACGACCAGCAGGAAAACTAGAAAGGGTCGGCCATCAGAGGGCAGCTTCGACCCGAAGACCTTCCAAAGACCCTCTTATCCTTATAGCCTCTCTGAAATGTCGCGATGATAGTGTATACGTGGATGGTGAAATTAATGGAAGGAAGTATATACTATTAGTGGACACTGGAGCAACGAGGACTATTATTCGTCCCGAGACTGTCAACTCCCGAAAACGACTGTTACCGACCAGACTGCGACTCAAGACTGCTACAGGTGAAAGCGCCAACGTCCATGGAGAACTACCAGTTCAATTGGGAATTGGCACAGAGAAGTTCACCCACACTGTCGTTGTCGCTGATATCGGAGAGGACATAATACTCGGAATGGACGTTATGAACCTACATGGCTTCCAGCTAGATTTCAAGAACCGAGTGATTAAAGTAGGTTCCGAAGAAGTATTCCTTCACCCACATGAGGATAAGAGTGTTCAGGTAGCCGTACAGGAGGATACGGTTGTACCCGCTAGGAGTGAATTTTTCACTGTGGCAAGGCTACAAGGAACCGTCGAAGAAGGAACACCTGTCATGATGGAACCATGGAATCACGATAAAGAGGTTGGTCGAGGAATCCTGGTTGGAAAAGGGTTAATCATGGCTGCTGAAGAGATACCTGTACGCATTATAAATGTTAATGACCATCCCGTAACTATAAAAAAAGAGACCAAAATTGGAACTTGCGTACCAGTGGCGTCAGTAATTCATCAAACTACAATCTCTAACGACGCCAATAACACAGAGTTAAAGTTATCTTGAGTGAGCATAGAACTAACATATTAACAGTGAGGTATAAATGTGGAATTTTTTAAGGAATATATTCAAGTAATAAAATCATATCAATTATAGGTATGTGATATGGTAATTGACCGAAACCAATATGTAAATTTCCTGAATAAATTGTAAAATAAATCTGATAATAAGATCTAGTGAGGGACCCATTTTTTAAAAAACAATAAGCTGAAAAAGATTGAAGGTCTAATTAGAACCCTTTGCTAAATCTCATTCAATAACAGATAATTTACACACAAGTCCCCAGCAATTCCAAACTATTGATAATAACAAAGAACAATTTCAAACAATAAAATCTGTAATTTACTTAAATTCACAAACTTGAATTATGGTTTAATATATTTGTCTTGGATTCTCTTAGGGATTTTGATAGATTTTCTGTTGGAAGAGATCTAGTAACGGGTTCTCATTAGACCCATGATCTTTTTCTGTTCTGAATGAGATTTGATTAATAAGTACTCATTAGACTTTAAATCATATCTTTTTTCTCAGTACGGAGAATTAGTTACTCTTTCTGAGAGATTACCAAATTACAGATTTTATTGTTTGAAATTGTTCTTTGTTATTATCAATAGTTTGGCTTCATGCTCATATTGATTATTCATTGAAAAAACTTAGAACAATACCTCATAGATTTAGACAGTTCTCAGATATTCTTGATTTAAAGCGAAAGTTTATAGTATACGAAAGTATCTCACCTAAGATACGGAATTATAGGTTGGGGTGGCGTATGTAGTACTTACTTGAACCCCCTTGAGGTTCTTCAACGAAGATAGAAACATAATATATTCTAGTGATCAATTATACGAAGAATCAGAGGTTTTTGATTTCCGTCAACTATTTTTCTTTCAGATATGTAAATACCAATTTTCAAACCGTCCATTACTTTCAACTGGCAATCATTCATATATTACGAGACAGCAGAGTATCATTATTTTACCTTTAATGTTGAAATCTGTGGGACAAAGAGGATTTGCCTACCTTGGAACAAAAGTTTTGAATTTCTGTTTTCAACAACTAAGCTGCGAAATAAATGACAAGAATATCAAAAAAGAGCTTGGAAAGTTATACTAACAAAATTATCAAAGCAAAAAATACAAAATTTACCAGGTTAATATATGATGTAAAAATATTAGGAACTTGTCGGGTGAAGTTGATTCATATCTGTGAAGTTTTGATTATGTTTCCATGAAAAACAATAACTTTGTGATTATATATATTTTTTATTCCTATTTTATTGTACTTACATACAGGTAATTTACCTCGTAAGTAATTCTTTTTTATTCACTAGGTACATCTATGCATCATTTTCTGACTGTATTTTATATCAAATGGTGAATAAATTATCATTATTATTATTATAAATATAAAAATGACAGCTCAAAACCATACGTTCTATCAAATGGATAATGCAATATGGCGAAAGGACCACCGTAATTGGACACCAACGTTAAAAAAAGGTGAAAAATCATTGAGAGACGAACAGGTATGTCTTCAACTGAATGACTCTTGGGTTTCAGCTAGAAGCATCTGGTGCATAACCTATTTGTTTTCTCGCGATGAGTTTGGAAGTTTATTCATAATCAAACAATACAAAAAATATATTTCCGAATATTGAAACGTATCTACCCCAATAATAGAATGAAATAAAATGAATAAAACATACTCGGAAAACTAGCAAATGTTTCGAGAAAATTTGAAATATAAATGGGTAGGTACAGAACAATACAAATGAATAACAACAAAGCACATGAAAAAAATTAAATAGTGATTACGAGAAGAGTTCATAAATAGCGTAAAATAGGGACTGAACGCCACCATGGAGTAATCAACTATATTTATATCGTGAGATCAAATTAGCTAATGAATGGTTCCAAGGCATAGTAGTTGAGTGTTTCGTTTTCTTTCAAAAAATCATATTTGAAATTCAATAACCCTTCTCCTACCCTCGTTACACATTGGAAAAGTAGTTAATTGGAGGGCATCAATCCATTATTTCATAGTGGATCTCATATTTTGAATAAACAATGAAAGTTATAAGGGAAACAGTCAATCTCCACTGATTTTACTTTCAAAATAAGGGCACTACCTAAGTCTCGTGTCGGAAGTATTCCACTTAACTCGGTTTCAAAACGACAGCTATTTACGAATTTTAATAGGTAAGCGGCAAAGGGTTGTTACTTGAAGAATTCGGTTTAACGATAAAATAAAACGTTTCAATTCGTTCAGAACTTCAATAAACTTGTGACGCATTTCGCTAACTTCATAAAAAGAGTTTAAATTGAACATCAGTTCGAATATAAAGTTTCGAACGAATTAAATTGCTTTATTTCATCGTTCAATATCTCTTCATCTTCATCGAGTAAAAACTTCATCTATCAAATTTTTGCAGATCGTTGAACTATTTCGTCTCTAACCCGATTAGCAACAAAGGTTTTCCATTCACATTCCTATTCTGTAACTCTTCCTCAAGAATTTTAAGGCCGTAAAAAATTTAACCGGCGCAAATATCAATTTTCCCTGAATTCTATTGAAATAGTTATTGAAAAAGCCTGTGAAAACTATCATTTTATGGATTTTAAAGTGTGCCTTTGAATAATAACGATAACAAAAATGGCATATCTGAATGTTGCTGGTGAACCCTTGATTGAGGAATTAATTGCACACCACGCAAATTAGAAAAAACTGTTAGATTATATTCAAAATAGCTTGAACTATCAATCTTTATATATTATACTAGTGCAGAATTTAGATTACACCAGAAAGTATCAGTGACATAAGTGATCCCTTCCGAATACCAAATAATTTATTCAAAAGTCTTTTCCAAGGAAGTGTCAAAAATGTTAATAGATGTGATAGAACTTTCTGTTTCTCAGTTGTTCGCGGCGCTCGTGACATTTTCTTATAACTATAAATAACTTCATAATAATTCCATGCAAGAATCCGAAACAGTTTATGAAGAGTAATTTGTGGGTTAGTTTTCCATAATCAAATACAAATGTTTTTCCTCTCTCTTCATTAACTCTCTCTTCTTTGTTATTAATGTCCTTCAAAGTGTATACTCACAGAATAGCATTCCAACAAAAAAGATTTTGGCCCATCAAAAACTTATTTTGAAGAAGCCCTCAAATTTTGGAAAATTAGTAACAGAATAGACCCCTTATGCATGCTTTGCTTAGGATGGTTTATAATAATTGGGGAGCAGTGCAATGTCTGTTGTTAGTGTACAATATAATCACTGTCATTCCATTCACTTGTTATCACCTCTTCGATTTAAATAGTCCATTCGCTCAAAATGTTATGGTACCTTAAACCAGCTTCAATTGAGAAATTACTCTCATATGCAATGCAGGGTATAAAAATTTTATGAGTAGAACGAGCTTTAATTGAAATTAAGGCGCTTCGTCCCTTCGCGTCTGTTTCCTCTTCGAGATTATGTACGTCTATAAATGTAATACCGATGACCATACGATAATGATGATTCAATTCAAAATATCAATAATTAATTCCTCCAATTTTTGCAGTTTTGACATATCATGTGGTCTATATACAGCTTGGTAGAAAGATTATTATGTATTTGGAGCAGAATTATTGAGAGGTTTGGCTGCGGAAATTGTGTTGCGTGAGCGTAGAGTCCAAATCCTAGACTCCGTGATATATTTTTTATTTGTTATATTGTGACATTTGTGTATGTATAACCTTTAATCTCGTAATTCATCCAAACTAGCCATTTATCTCATTCCATAGCGATTGTGAATTGGAATTCCATGGAAAATATATATTGTCACAGTTTGCATCTAAAAGATTAATTCATAGAGATAAGAATATAACATTGAACAGAGATCTGGTAATCGATGCCGACGGGTTTAACTACACTTGCAAATGAAGGCATTAATAAACTGTACGCCTGATACAAAGGCATTCATGCAATTAAATCCAGGGAAGTGAGCTGCAAAATACGCATTAAGCGAAATAAAATAGACGTAGTTCGAGAGCAGATTACGTTTGCATTGGGTGTCGGCGGTATAGAATAACCACGGTGTTGCAGTGAGTGATTACTTCCTGTACATATATCTAAGCGACGATAAGTTACTAAAATGTCTAGACATTAAGTGTTTTGATTAAATATTCTACTGCTAGGTAGTTTTGTGATTTCTCCAGTTATTCACTCATACGGAGTCTGATTTCATGAGAAAAATTCGGGAAGTAATTGCTTGTATAAAATGATGATGAAAATTTCCCAGACCAAAATTTGGTCTCTAACTCCTGAAAGATGCACTCTCGATGACAAACCACAACATTCTTGTTAAGGAATAAGGGTGGAATTATCCTTTTTTTAAATAACTTGGAAAGAGAATCTCAAGAATTTTAACATGTTCAATGTAGTAGATGAGTGGCTGATATTTAACCTGTTAGCAATTCCCTGGTGTTGATCAATTTTGTCATCGCTTTACCCTTATATCTCTAGCTGCCTGAGAACGGCCAGAGTTGTTGAAGTTTATTTGTGAAAAGAAAGACGATTACTTTCAGAGCCATGTTTTGTGAGGTAACTAAATCATTATAATTTATATACATAGTATAGCTTTAGCCGATATCATAATTTTATTTATTGTAAATTTATTAAACACCAAAGATTTCTACTATTTCAACTATTTCAACAACATTGATATATTTTGTCTCAAATTAACAATAATTCAATTGATCTTTTCGATAAGTGTAACTTTTTATTATACCCTGATGATGGTAAATTTTATCGAAACTAGTTGCTGAATGGTGTGTCCTTTTGGAGGACAATATTAATATTAAAATTGTGGTTTGGATTTGGAGTTTCATTTACCCTTTGTTTGGATTTCAACCACATTTGACAAATGGATGATCTCTTGAAGTATGTATGTATATATGTTTGTATTTATGTTTGTAAGGAACACTTCGTGAAGCTATAACGTCGATGTATGAAGATTGAAGCTATCTATATTTTTTATACCAATTATTTTTTGGTATTTCTCATTATAACAGCTACTAAGCTTTATCACACCAATTAATCACCCTCTTGATCGTTTTTATTTTAGGATTATTCATGAACGGGAAGAGCTGGTGGATTTTTCCGAAATTAGGAATTCAAAAATTGAATCTCATTGTTCAGAATCTTCCGTTTCATTAGCATTATCGAGTGCTGAATTAGGGCGGGAGTTTGCTTTAGAATCAATAGCATTCTTAAGAAACTACTTTTCATAAAAAGCAAATATATACTTTTTTTCTATGACCATCATCCAAAATATTATTCTGCACGTTAGCTATAACACGCAAAATTAACAAATTCTCAATGCAACAAAAGTTGTGGGAAAACTGGCATGAGCCATAACCAAAATGAAATGAAGCATAGCGAAAAGAAACATTTCGCATACCGAAAAGAAACATTTCGCATACCAAAAATAAATATCTAAGCAATAAACCTGCGAAACGACTTCTTATTCGTTGCTAGGCAATTACTGCTTATTTATATATTGCAAAGTGTCGAGTTTAAGTTGAATTCGGTTCGGATATTAACTATCTGGGTGTTGCCGTTAAATTTTGCGGCCGGCTATGAATCTGGAGAAGCATTTCAAGTGTATTTGGCAATGCTACTCGGAAAAAATACATATGTTTTCAAAGCAGAGCCTGAAGTGTGGAAAGCAGTTATGACTATCACCTCTCCCACTTCAAAATGAGCTTTGGAATGCTTAGATGAGTATAACCCTAACAGGGCACTGCTGTATGATGAAACACCTCCACAACTTAGGAGTAGAGGAAAGTTCCCTATGTAGGGGTTGCGGCATGACTGACGAAACGTCAGTCCATGTTCTGTTCTCCTAGACCTAGAGTGTCCACACTGGGCTGTACTACGCAAGCGAATCTTCGGAGTTCCTGTTATGGCCCCTGGAGACACAAGCAGGCATCCATTGAAAAATGTTGTGGCCTTTATAGAAGGGCTCGGCTTCATGGATGTCTAGGTAGCAGGAATGGTACAATGGGCCCGCCAGTGGCCTCAGTGCCGGAACCTTGGCTTGAGTTTGTCCAGGACAAGGCTCGCCTGCAAACTTAGTAGTAGTAGTAGTAGTGAGTATGACCAAAAACTGAATATTTACACATTGCTGCGCTGGCTACCATACCTGTTCCATCGCTTTTTGAGAAGGGACCTTTTCAAGCCTAAGAAGACTTTAAATCTACTACACAACAAGTTTGAGCTGACTAAACGGTTGGGTTTTCATGGACATCAACAAGATAAAAATTGATGCGGGTGGAGTAGTGGATATATTTGGGAATAAAGGAACAGAAAATTATTTCTGTAATATTTTGTTTTTGTGAGATATAGCAAAAAGATATCTCTCTATTCAGCTCCTAGTTTTGACTATTTCACTGCTCAGATGAGGACTGCCCCAATTTCTTTGAGGTATTTTTTTTTGTATGTATTTTCCACATCCTGAATGATTTTACTCATCAACAATAACCGAAAACTTATCGGAAACACCAGCAGTATGGATGAAAATCAAGAACTATGTACCTTGCTGGACAAACTCCGCTAAAGCGTCGTTTGGCCATTTGCAGTAGCGTGCGAAAAGGTATCACTTTGGCGCACTAGTTAGGTAATCTACTAATTTTGAGGTATTTTTGACTTATCAAAGCGATGTCGTCTACATAATATTGCATTGTGTATGTCCACAAATTCAGATGGAATGGTGAATCATAGTTGTTACATCACAGATAGATTGTGAGGCAATTGATATCAAGTATGCCTAAAGCTAGAAGACAAAATCTACTCTACTGACTACTAGTGGTGAATATTCAAGTAATGAATTGAACGTTCCAAAAACATTCTAGTGAACACTTAGGTTATGTTAAGCGTTTTCCCGTAGAGCTAACTGTATAGGATTTATATACTGGAACCCAATTTATTCCAGATATCTAGATAATACAAGTAGTATCCATTTTTGGATTTTGAAAAGAGTAAAAGATCAGAATATGCTGGATAATGTCAACCCAACCTTGAATGTTTATTGATGTTGTGTACCTATTCTATGTTCGGAGTGAATTCCCTTTGGAGACATGGTCAGCCGTAAAAATTTGAATTGACACAAACGTGTAAAGATGATTCAAAACCTTCATTTGTGTTTTAAAAATGATTAAGTTATTGTTCATTTCACGTCTCAATGAAAACTCAACATTTATTGATCTGACTGGCTTGTTTAACTAGTAGTCATTTGAATTCAAAAAAAATATGGATAGTAATTTATTATATTCAATTGAATCATGTCGCGTGTCCGTTCGGGAAATTACATAATGAATGTGTCTTCGTAAACAATGCATTTTAGGCTGAGATATAATCATTAGAATTGTTTGAGGCTATATTCTTTAAAACGTAGACTGCGAGATAAGCGGCGCATTTTTGTCCAAATGAAAGATCCATATATTTCAATTGTTCGTGAGGGAAATTTTGCTTTGGAGGATATGAAAAAAAGCGTATGGATATAATTCCAAATTTTTATTTCTGTAATGATGGTCTTTTTAACTCTTGCCTGTGTATAGTCAGGAAAAGATAATAACTATCACAATTCATTAGTCTATTGGGTATTTTTTGCCGAAAATGTTAAATCGGATATATTCAAAATAATATTTTTGTAACATTTGAATTGCATTTATCTCGGTTCGCCATATTGTTTGAGAAAAAGCATTTTTGAGACCCAACAATTAAGATACTATTGGAGCAAGTGATAAGACAACACATTCCAAGGTATATAGAATATTCCATGGGAAGTATCTCGACACATTTCTCAGTACACGTGGAGAATGAAGAATTTAAAAAACTTGGAGCTGTCAATGATCTCTGAAAAAGATTAAATGAAATAAATATATTGTCAAGTGTTGTGAAAAAGAGGTCCTGTTAATCTACTGTTAAGATGAATTGGTGTTTTTCTGCTTAGACAGCTTATTTTTAGCTATTTATGTGAATGATTTTCTCATAGCTGGAGATTAGAAGAAATAAATGTAAATTGAAGCAAAAATTTGAGGTTAAAGTATTTGACAAAGTGGATTGTTTTTTGGGAATCAGATCGACCAAAGATAGTTCAATAAAGCTAGATCAGGAGAGCTATATTGAGGATGTATTGGAGAGATTCAACATGAAAAATGCAAAGTCTAGTACAACACCAATAAGTGAGGAGATATCATCAATACAGGAGACAAAGTTTCCTTACCGTAAAGCCGTAGGAAGTCCAATAGAACATGGCCAGACATATCTTATGCTGTGAACTACTGCAGCAGATATATGAGATTTCTAATAGAAACAAAATGAAAAGAGGTTTAAAGAAAGAGCGAAGGAGGTCCGATGATACAAGTTTACAGTGACATTGATTTTGCAGGAGATAAGAACACAAGAAAAAGCACAACCGACTATGTTATATTTTATGAAATAGTGTTCGAGAAAACAAGCACTAAGCACCACAGAAGCTGAATTAATAGCTGCTGCTGTGCAGGGAGTTCTATACATGAAAAATTTGTTGATGAAGACTAGAGATGTTACATTAAAGATATATAATCACAGTGCTATTAGCAGAATGGATAATTTGATAAGACAAATATAGACATGAGATTTATTTACGTTCTTGGAATAATAAAAAAAAATTATTATTTTTCTACAACTATCAGGACAAGGTGTTAGAATGAATTAGTGTTTTTGTGCTAGGACAGTTGAAAAAAAAGGAAAAGAAGAAAAAATTAAGTATATGTATTCATGGTTTATATAGAGAAAATTTGTTGCAAGCTGAACATAATTAATCACTGTTCAATTTAATTCTCGTGTATAAGCCTATAAATTGAAATACCAAATCTATCACCTGACTCTATTTCTCCCACATGATGTAAATACTACAACATCACATATTCAACTCGATAGTAGTTACTACTCCAATTCATGCAAATCATGGCCAATATTGATTGAAAAAATTCATATATTCGCTTGATGACGTGTTCATAAATTGAGCAGATTATGAGGAATTTCACCTACAGCACTCTACAAAAGAACCAAATGCTGCTTGAAGCTGAAACTTTTATTTCCAAGAGGCTAATTTGTCTCTTTGAATAATTTCTCTCGTCTCGACTGACTAGTGATTGTAAAATTTCGGAATTATGCCTCTACATTTAACAAATTCACTTCATATCTTTTTTTATATCTGCTATTGGTTTGATTAGAATCACTGTGTTTTTTCAATCTCAGAATAGTCACAATTAACGTGGTTATTGATATTCTCCCGTCTTTTCGAAACACTCACGAAAAAGCATTGAGATTCTGAAAGCTATTCACGATCTCTTAAACGAGATACATTTTCTCTTTGCATAGTTGATATTTTACTCCAAATGAATTGAAATGAGTGAATACTGCATTCGTTATGAATGCATCATCCAGACAATGATAAAAGCTCCGCTTCAAGCTTGTTGATGATTTGATTACTAAATAATGACGCCATGGCTAACAAATATAAGCAGTCCTTTGAAGTAAAAATATAACGTTGAACAATATGTTGAATGGTTGTTGAAATATAGGTAAATATATACACATAATATATAGACCTTTTATTGAATTAATGAGACGGTCTATTACCGGGCTAACTCTTTTTTCAAAAGAAATTGGTTGTGTATTGAACTCAATAGATGATTTACTGCATTTACGGTGATAGTGATACTTTAGGAATATTTTTGGAACATTGCGATTGTCCCATAAATGAATTTAGAAAGTTCCAGAATATGGTAGATCCAATCAACAGCTTTTTTTTAAAGCAGTGGAAGGGAAAATATCATACAATGCTCTCATGGCTTAGTTTTGGGGATCAAACACACCTAGATTGTCTTGTTAAAGGTATAATAATAATTATGAAACCTTTCAGAAATAAACCATTCTCCACATTCAAGCTAAGAGTTGAGGAAGCGGGAGAATAAATTCCCTCAAAATTAATATTCATGAATTCAAATGTATAGGGACGTACATTCAAAATTGGAAATTATCACAAATTATCTATAAAAACTTTTATTTGCGGTTAAACAGGTCGTCCACAAGATTTGGTTAGATTAGAGTAATATCGTTTGACTAAAGTAAGTCATGTTATACGTTGTGAGAGAAAAAAATGTCACATTAAGTCAAACATAGAGCTTATTCGGAATATAAATTACAGACAAAATTCTAATAACAGTAATATGTCCTATTATAAAAACCACCAATATCTGAAATCTAATCAGTATCGAAATCATAATTTCCAAAATTATAATCCTACTCAATTTTTTAGTCAAGTTAATCCAAAAAGCTCACAATATTCAGGTAAAACAGAATATGCATACACTCAAATATTTCACTAATCGTCTTTTGGAAACCAAACTAAAGTTTTCAAACCCACAAAAATAACCATGAGCCAATGTCTATTTCTACCTGAAATCCCACTGTTCTAAGAATGTTCTAAGACATAACTCCATAACCGTAACTACAGTAACGAGTGTTATTATTTTGACTAATGCCAAATACCAAAATGCAAACTTTCATTCCTTCTACTCAATAAATATTCTACATCACTACATCAAAATAAACCTGATAACTTTGATGCACTTATGTAGTTATTCTTCAAAAATTTCAAGTAGACATAGGTAGTTTACGTATAATGAATACGAAATAGCTCAACGTTTCCACACTAATTTATGAGAGTGTGATTATTTCCAGGTTCAAACGTCTTAAGATAATAACGTTTCATGACAAAACGTAATAATACCAATATTCCAAATATTTGATGTGAGTGGTACTCATAAATTTCATATATTCAATTTTGAAGTGAATAATGCAATTTGCGAAGAATCTCTTAGCTCACACTGGAATTTTGAACATGAAATTGTCGTTGCATATCAAATTATAATGACAATCCACAATGGGTTATTATTTCAACATGTGTTTCACCCAAAATTGAACATTCAAGTGATTGTATAAACAAATGATGAACCATATTTTGGGCAATCATATCGTTTTTTCCGAAATACACAAACAAGAATTTTAAGCAAAATGGACAAAATGCTAAAACATGTCTAAAACACTCGGTTAGTCCTTAGATTACTAAATCCTTAAATTATTCAAGTAGGTATAAAAAATATTCAATTATATTAGATCATTGAACGTTTCAAAACAAAAATGTTGCCTAATCAATGCAGGTAGTGTATCTAAATTATTTTTCCGAACTCGAGAAGCAACGGAGAAAGTATCGAAAATGCTTCAAACTCGTTGAAGCAACAAAAAATAGTTTGTGAAATGGAATGCACAATTTTCATTGTCCAAAAAATTTACAAATAAATATTCAACAGCCTTAGATTCGATTGTTGTTAGTAATTGCAAAGTAATGTGAGCGAGTCGGAGAGTATAAGTCTCATTTAGATAATCTTCACTTCACAAATTCTCGATATAATACTTACCCGAATATTTCAAATGCCAATACTATCAACAAACTTATCGAGAATCTGGAGAAAGCTACCACGCCTGCAAGTTAACATATAAAACACCTAGATATTTTGACACATCAAAATTTAAAACCGATTTTTAATGGATTAAATGATAATTCCAGTAGCAACGGAATATTAGCTCTAGATACTAATTTGTGGTATTCATGAATTTATGCAACTCTGTTATTTCACTGCTGATAATATAATATTTGCCGCAGAATTAGCCCTCATCCATCCCAATGTATTCAAATACCTTTATCCTATCCCTCCAAAAGTGACACATACCCAAAATAGTATATTATGCAATAAGCCCAAATTGATGTTCATTTTGTTTCGAGTTGGATAATATACTTTTTTCACAATAACATATCGTTCACGTTTAGAAAACAACTATGAAATTACTCGTTACCTACTAAAACTTCGACAGAAACGCCCAAGACGATTCAAAACTATCTCTATCTGGCAGAGTACTTATAGTAAAATTATGAAAATTCTTACGTTTGGGTTTTCGGATACGATCTTTCCAATTAAAATATTTTTAAAGAGGTGGCCCATTACCTTTCCTACCGGAAGTCGACTATAACTTTGTCATTTTCAATGGAACACCCTGTATATTGATACATTTTCAAAAACTACGTAAAATCTCAGTACACTATTGTATGAAAGGTTTTTTCCAAAAATGCATACTTTTTGAGTGAAAAATTTGACCGTTTCATACCCATTTAAACTATTTTTGCACGATAATACCCTTAAAGATATGAAAATGGTTCCTGTTCGGTTGCTTTTAGCAAGATCAGACGTATTTGAATCATTTTATACAGTGTGTGAATGGAAAATGTTGAAAGTTTAAGTTTTTTTAATAAAACCACCCGGTTTTTTCTATTTCAATGCATCAAGGGTAGAAAATGAGGAAAATTCACTTCACTCCACCTGAGCCTTACCAAATCCAGATATTGAATGTTTTCTGGAAATTTCTAGAGATGCAGGATATTCAACTGCAAATGAAGCACATGTTCTTGCTACAACTTTGCTATATTTACCATGTATTAAAAGCAAATTTACTTACATAATCTTTTTCATTTCGTTGTGCTTGTATCAACGGGCCAAAATAAAATTTGGACCACAACTGCATCTCTGAAAAAATTTATGAATAGCTGGAAAACGGTAGGGTTCAGGTATAGGAGAGTAAACATGAATTTGATTTTTATTTCACCTCTAAATGCAATAAAATAGAAAGAACCGGTTGGTTTTATTTGGAAAAATTTAATATTTATGAAGTTAAACTTTGATCACATTTTATACACACACTGTATAAAATGGAAAATTTTCCAGCATAGATTAAAATATGGCTGACCCTGTTCGAAGCAACCGAACGGGAACCATTTTCATATCTTCAAGGCTATACTCGTAAAAAAAATAATAAGGGTCGAATTTTTCATAAAGAAATTAATAACTCAAGAATTATGCATTTTTCTCAGTGAGTTTCCAGGTGGAAGTATTAAATTTTATGTAGATTTGAAAAATGTATCAATATAAAGGGTATTCCACATAAAATAACAAAGTTATGGTAGAGTTCCGGTAGAACTTTTTGAAAATATTATAGTTAAAAAGATCGTATCTGAAAACCTAAACGTAGAAATTCACACGATTTCACTATTACATAGTATTTTGCCATATACAGTGGGACATCCTGTATACGACCTATGTACCCTACTTGGAAACAAATTATTCATCCACAAGTGCAACTAAACGTGCCAATGCGCATTCTTTGAATATATATAGATAGTATTATTGCGCATAAGATACATCTATTCAGAAGGGTTCGGTTCATAAATTAGGTGAGTATAAGTATGCAAGTATAAAATGTATTGTGTAATAATCTATTCTCCGCGTGCAAAACACTTATGACACTATTGGCTAGAATAGAGAGCTCGGGAAGATATTGATTATTGACGTTTAAATAATGTACTAGACCATCCACACCATAAATAAATCTGAGGAGTCTAAGAGTCTGTAAATTGGGCATTCGAATATAATGTTCTTCAACGATTCTGGTGTATGCATGTTACAAACGGAAAATATTTCACTGCAATCAATTGAATGGAAATTACCTTTAAAGGCAAATTTTAGTATCTTTTGGATGGAAGTTCTGATTTGTTATGTTTCTGGTTTCATGAATCAACAACCAAGAGTATATTGAAAAATAACTGGACGTAATAACCTTCCTAAAAGTATCAATTTCGTTAAGTTTTTTTTTTTAATTTTTCTAAAATAACGCCATCCAATGTATGTGAACATGTATTTAAATATTTGTTCATAATTGTTCACATTCTGCAAAAGTGAACCATTCTCCAATCTGTGGGACCCAATAATATTTATCGTTCTTAGTGGTTAATTGTAAAAGTTGCATATAACTGATTCTAGACATTCTAGAATTATCCATTATTTTAAGTTCATTTAACCGCATTTAAGCATGCTTGAAAATAAATAACGATAAGTGAAACGAGTATGTCTCAAGACGTACAATGTGATCTGGAGTAATTTGTGACAAATTTAACAATTAATCTGAACTCGCTCAATAACATCACTATAGAGTAATCCCCACACGCCAATTCCAAAGGAGAGAAGATACAAAATAGAATCATACAATCTGAGAATGGCGAACACAGCTACCCAATGTCACATTATTGTGAAAACATTGTGTTTAAATTATGTGAAACATTATGAATGATCATTTGATAATTTCAGTATAAATTAGTATAGCATGTTTAAAATGCAATTGAATGTTTGAATGCTTATGTTGAATTATCCTTTAATTACATTGAAAGTTTAGGTATAGCACAAAATAAAGCTAAACAGGTTTTGATTTAAAAAAATACGATAATATTGTAGGTACCGTAATGTGTGTAAAACTATTATTGAAAATAATATTCCACTTGTTAACTTATAAACTTTGCTTCTATGTCAGCGATAAATGACCCAAACTCAATTTCCTTCGTTTCGGTGGCGAAGAAAGTACACTGGTACAATCCAAAAAGTAACAAATTAATACAAAAAAACATCACAAAATAAGAAGTGAAAAGCACAAATACAATATTATGAGGTAATGAGTCCAAACACAATAAGAAATAGCACACAGAATGATAAACAGCAAACGCACAAAATGGGTAATAAAGATTGGAATATTTTAATGTAAATAAACACAAATCTGCCGTATTCAGTATCATGTATGTTATTTATAACGATGGTCCGTTATGTTATAATAACGATCGTATTTAACTATATTGTTAACTGTTCTGCGATTACATATCAAGCTTCCTTAACGATATTGTTAAAATTGTATGTTGAAAAAGTAGTAAGTTTTGATTCTTACGAAGCAAGATGGAACGATACACCTTCAATAAATGTAAAAAGAGATGGATTCGGTCCCGTTTGACCTATCAAAGTATAATCGTTATATAACTGAATTTCAGTGATGACGAAGATTTTGATGAACTTGTAAATTTACAAGTACATATATTCAAGACGCCCACAAAACTTTCGGCGACGAACTAACCATTTTACAGAATGGAATGACCAGGAATTTTTGGATAGATTCAGACTATCTAAAAACACTGTTAATATGTTGGTATTAGAAGTATCCGCAGACATTGAGTCTATTACAAATAGGTATGTGTTATTAATAAATTTATTTTATTTGAAAGTAATGGTTGTCTCGATTGATAATAGTAAAGTTCCAAATTATCAATGTATTTAATCAGTACAAAACAGAGAAGATTCAGTTGAGTAGTATCTACTTTTTAGGAACCATGCACTGTCCCCAGCAGAGATAGTTATTGTATCTCTTCGGTACTTGGCAACTGGCTGTATATTACAAGTTGTAGGAGACTTTTGTGGTATTGATGAACCAACATGTAGTAGAACAATAACAAAAACGCTAGAAGCATTTGCCAGACAGGCCAAATTTTATATATGCCAGTAGATGAAGAGTTGAATGCTGTGCGTCAAGGACTTTATAATATAAGACATTTTCCTAGGTGTATTGGAGCCATAGACTGTACACATATAAAAATTCAAGTGAAGTACAATTTTTTTAGTAAATAATGCAGGGAGCCTTATGCACATTATTTCTTGTTGAAATGAAACTAGGTGCTTAACTCCTTACAAGTGTGTCATTGAACTTATTTTTAGAGCCTTTAGAGGTGGTCCTGATGCTGAGATTTATAGAAATCGAATAGGCTTCTTTTCTATGAATATCCAAGCAATTTGTGATGCCGATTTATTAATAAGAAATATCGTCTGTCGTTGGCCTGGCTCAGCAGCTTATGCAACCATATTTAATAATTCAAGAATTAGGCGGGAATTTGAATGTGGAGGATTTGGTGATAATGTAATTCTTGGTGATTCGGGCTATCCTATTAGGCCCTATTTATTGACACCTGTACCCCAACCACAAACAGCTGCACAACAGTTATATAATGAGGCATAGATACGAACCAGAAATCCTATTGAGAGATGTTTCGGAGTTTTAAAAAGAAGATTTCCAATATTGTCACTGGGCATAAAAGTCCATGTTAGCAAAGTAGAGAAAATAGTAATAGCAACAGCTATTCTACATAACATTGCTACCTCAATGAGAGATTAATTGCCTGTAGTAAATGAAGAAGTAGGAGCAGCAATTGAATCACTCAACATAAATTTAGGAAATTGGGATAATACAAATGAACCAGTAGTAGCGGCCAATGAAATTGTTCGATATGCTTTTATTACTCAGTATTTTGAAAACCTTGTTTAATTATTTTAAATTAAAAAATTATTCTGTTCAACAATATTGAAATAAAAATCTATTTTGTTCTGTAGTTTACTGTATTTTATTTCTCACACACTGGCATCTAATTACCTGACTTATATACACAATCAGAAAGTATTTGAAGAAATTAAAATAAGTGATTTTCGTTTTTGTTATATATTTATTTCACACTGTAAAAACATTAAACAAATCTAAATAAACCAATGGTTCAATAAAACTCAAAGTCCATTAAACCATTGGTTTAATTTCATACAACCACATTTGAGATATGGATGAGCTCTTAGAGTTGAAATCTAAATAAAATATCACACAAATGAAAACAAATTATTTACAAAATAGAATATCAACACACATCATACTAAACAAAAAATATGTAACAAGTACAAAATGTATCCTCAAACTAAACAGCTCCATATTCTGAATAAAATATCACAAAAACAAATGCTAACAACACATACTGAATAACACAAATTAGGCTTTTTTACATAGGACTTCATATATTTGAAGTAGTTGAAATAAAAATACAAAATGTATATAAAAATACAAAATGTGAAAAAAAAAAGTAACTGCTACATTTCTGTTGGCACATTTTTTTTTAAATTCCTTTGTATAATGGGAACTGTGTCAATGATCAGGAATATCAACCCTTTTAGGTTGATATCTCTGATTATCTTTCAATAATTTCATTTTTAATTCATGCTCCTCTTTCATATGTTGCAAGTCTAGGTTCAATTTTTTTTCTAAACATTGCATTTTTTTTGTCATGCTCTTCCTATAGCTGCATTTTCTGTAAATCCTATAATTCTGTTTTTGAATGGGCCCACTGACCCAGTTTCGTTTTTAATGGGTCTCTAGGCCTAGTACGACTAGTAACATTAGTGCTTGCATTAGACCGACTTTGCTTTAAAGGGGTTTCCATTTTGAAGGCAGTTGAAACAGGTCGCCTTAGTGTTGCAGTTGAAAATACTGCACCCGGAATGAAGGTTTTCGCATTAGTTTGCAGCTCTTACTCATTAAAAGTATATTTTTGAGAATCTAGAAAATTAATATTATTTATAGTTGAAACAACGGAAACTTCATCTAACATGGTGGTACAGACAATAGATTTTTATAACAGTTACTCAATGCGTTATTAACAAGTTATTATTGTCGAGGACAATTAAAGACCGAGAAGCAAAGCTTCGAGTTCTTTAATGGATTAGTGATTAGAACAGAATATTCATAAGAATATTCATCAAAAGTACTTCCAATCATGTGCATTCAAGTATCCAGTGTGGCAAAAATAATTTTGTTGAATATTAAGAAAACCCAAATAATGCAGATATCTTGTAAGAAGTGATGGCAACTACTACAAACAAGTATCTATCAGCCTGTTCATTTCACTTACTTTGTATAATCATAGATTCTTCTGGTCTACTATCTTGGGGTAAATTCTCAATATCTCCACCAATATGAACATATTCAAGTCTAGAAGAACTACATTGATCTTGAATTCCAGAATCTGCAAAAAATGAGTAAATATGTTTAGCCATATTTCATATAGGCACCTACTCATATATTTTTGAATGAAATGTATTGAATGGTTTTAAATACCCATTACATATACATTATACAGGGCTTTTCACGATGAGCGTTAATTAGACGTTTCTGGCAGAATAGACAACGGATCGACCTGAAAATTTGACAGTATGCATAAATGAACATGATCTATACGCTTAAAATATTTTAGACGATGCGGCGTTGCCGCTTCTACTTTAAAGTATCGGTTGCTACGATTTTTCAAATGGAACACCCTGTATATAATATCATATTACATATGTATGATTTCTTATTACTTCGTCAACAATTTCATATGGTATCTTCCTATACCTATCTCTTTTCGTTTAAGAGATATAAATGAATTTAAATTTTTTTTTTTTTACCAAACATGTACTTTTATAAACGCTGATAATCTTGAACTCTCTGGTACTAAGACGATCAAATTTGGAATGGAGTGAAGTGATACCATAAGGATCCTCACTTCAGAGCCATATTTTTTTTGCCTCATACAGGGTCGTTAAAAAATGCAGATACTTTGTTCACATGAAAAAATGAGTGGATGTCAATTTTTTCGAATGGAACACCCTGTATTTTTCCACATTTATGAGCTCTACATACAATTTTAGATTGACTTTGTTCAGATAATCCTATTCCGATTTCGATACGTTTTCGAGATAAACTGTTTCAAACAGAAACTTGACGTGGTTCCCTTGAATTCATCAATTATTTTTGAAATTTAACAAAATCCATTCGATGTTCCTCCATGAGTCACAGATAATGCAATGAATAAATAATTATTAAAATACTCTTCAACCATCAAATGGAACTTCTCTTAAAAAAATAGTTTTATTAACGCTGACACACGAACTGATAATAAATTCATGAATTAGTAAGTCAATTAAATTATCACTGTATTTCAGAATATGTTCGAACACATCTCCTCCTCTACTTAAACAGACATGTAATCTCTTCAGAAGATTTTCATGTGTAGCGGTTCTGATTGATTCTGGAGTTGAACTATTGAAAGCAGTTCTAACTCTTGATTTCATATCTTCTATTGTTGTTATTGGGTCGGAGTAAACCATATTTTTAATGAAACCCCATACAAAATAATCTAGTGAATTGCTATCTGGTGTTCTAGGAGGCCAACAAAAAGGTCCATTTTTATCAATCCATCTGTCTTCGAAGATTTCAGTTAAAGCTTCACTTACTGAACGAGAATTATGGGGTGGAGCACCATCCATTTGGTACCATACACGTTCTCTTCCTGGCCTATGATTTAAAATCATTTGAATTCCATTTCTCAGTAAATCTCCATATTTTGTAACATTCAAGTTATCATCATAAAAATCAATATAAAAAATTGACTCATTCTTTATGGCACAAAATACATTAAATTGCCATCTTTCTTGAAAACCTCTTTGGCAAACGACATGGGGATTTTCTGGCGACCAATAATGACTGTTGTGTGTATTGAAAATTCCATTTTATGTAAACTTGGCCTCATCTGTCTATATGATATTGTCTAGGAAATGTTCATCCTCTTGAGTCTTGACAAGTAACCATTCAAAAAATTCCACTCTACGAGGCAGCAAATCTGTCTCTTTCAGATGTTGGACACAGTAAAATTTATAGGGATGCCATTTGCACTTATTAAGAATGCGATAAATTGTCACGTAGGGTATACCTATCTCCCTTTCAGGTTCATGTAGAGAAGCATTTGGAAATGCATGAAAAAATCCCAAAACTGTTATGTTATTGTTATCATCATCCACTTCAGGCTTTCTACGAATAAGTTTTGGATGAAAGGTTTCATTCAACCTACAGTTTTTCAGAAGTTTTTCCAAATTTGATCGATTAGTACCAGAGAGTTCAAGATTATCAGCGTTTATAAAAGTACATGTTTGGTAAAAAAAAAACCAAAATTCATTCATATCTCCTAAACGATAAGAGATAGGTATAGGGAGATACCATATGAAATTGTTGACAAAGTAATAAGAAATCATAATATAATATTATATACAGGGTGTTCCATTCAAAAAATCGAAGCAGCCGCTACTTTATAGTAGAAGCGGCAACGCCGCATCGTCTAAAATTTTAGGCGTGTAGATCATGTTCATTTATGCATACTGTCAAATTTTCAGGTTGATCCGTTGTCTGGTTTGCCAGAAACGTCTAATTAACGCTCATCGTGAAAAGCCCTGTATATATATGAAATCTATGATAAACTTACCACTCGCATCATCGTCAACTTGAGAGCACAGGCCAGTGACTTGTTTCCCTAAAAGTTCCTTCAGTTCCACATCAATATCATTGGCAGGAGATGGAACAAATTATCCGCCACCTGTGCCGAGTCTCTGCAGCTTCTTTTCCGCGAAAGCTTTTTTGGATTTTTTTTTCATGTTTGTGAATTTGTTTTTTAAGATGCTGAAGTCCCAGTAGCGATCGCTAGATGTATTAAAATTAAGAGCGACTTTTTTCCACGACTCCATTTTCTCGTCATTACTGACTGCGTCAGTCCTTTTATTTTCAATAATGCCCCACTGTTGCTTGACGCAGTCCAAGAGGAGCCGTTCTTCTTTGGTCGTGAAGTTTTCTGACCTTTTTTTATTTTTATTCATTTTTAGTCAAATATGCAAAATATGCCAAAATAAAAAACACTTCGAACTGAGATTGTGAACTTGCTGGAATCTGAGTGAAGCTGAGGAGGGTTAGAATCGCATTAAAAATTCTTCTTTTATATTTTTCATTGGCGAAACGTGAGCAATTTACTCCACAGTAGTTCATTTGTCCAGCATTCATTGATACCAACCTTTCAAAATGATTGATTAACAAAACTGCACTAAAACATCACTTATACAACACGTACCGGTTTAAACTTTTGTTAAATTTAACCCTATGGTTGGATTAACCAGGTTTAGCTGACTGTTGGTACAACTCACCCATAAAGTGATACGGAATAGGGCCGTATGTCAAAACTGACAAATAGTGTTGTCAGTTCTATCAAAAAAGATGTGTGAAACGGGCGGCTATCTGACCAATGATTAGCCTGCAGGAATGCCAACTTATCGCTCCTTTTAGTTTAAAAACAAGGTTATAGGTTGTTGGAAATTTTCATAATATCAATATTGACATGCAAATGTATTGTGATCAACAGGATTAAATCTGCATTGGAGCTTATAATAGATATTAATTTACTGTTATAGTCAAAAGCGCTCTTATCGTGCGGGTTCAAAGGTCACTCACCATATGTATCAAATCAGAAAACACAGAGTCTACCAACATGTGAGATTACACTGATTGACGAATTTCCACTTTTACTTTAATTCTCGAAATAATCTATCAAACTAAGTACCATTTTTTGCTTGAGGATACAAGAAAACCCGAAAATTGCTATTTATTATTCAAATTGTCGAAGTGACAAGACTACAAACATCTCTCCACAAAACAGTATAACCTATAGAAGTGAAAGTCTAATAGGATTATCTAGAATGAAAAAATGAGATGTCAAACCCATCCACCTGAAGCGCTAGTCGAAATTGAGTCGTCGAAATAGGCAAGGCAGCTGAGGACAAGAAACATACTAAGGGAAGAATTTCAGCGTTCGCAGTGGATGGGTTCAGAACTATTTCATAGCTATTTTTTGGAAGTTTGTTCATTTGAATTACTAATGCCTGATACCACTAACCATTTCCTAAATTTAGATAACACCTAAAGCGAATTTAGGAATTCCTAAATGCAATTTACATTTTACCACGTGTTAAGTAATACCTAATAGTGATAATATTACCTATTTCCCATCACTTTTTGATCAAGTTTTTCCCACTTTTCCATGCTATTTTTGTTATAATTTGTTTTCACATTTTTCAATAATACAATACTATGATTAGTAGAAAATTTCTTGAGGAAACATATGACATCAACTCAATTTTTCAATAGAACAAACTTTTATGTTTAATACTGATGTAAATAAAAAATGGTGACAGCAATATAGTCTCCATGACAGCAATGATGAATTTCAAAATATTTTCTTTTCGTGCTGAAGGCATTAGCAGCCAGGCATGTTTAACAACTCAATTGCAGCTAGCGCTTCAGGTGGATGGGTTTGAAACCTCATTTTTGTATTCAAGGTTATCCTATAAACTTTCACTTCTATAGGTTAGACTGTTATGTGACATCTTTCTTAATTACTCATGATAATACACAATATAGAATATTTGTATCATCTTATAAGCTTCAATGTTTCTTATGCAAACAAGCAGGACAAACTGCCGATTCCTGCACCAATGCTAAATATCTTTAAGCTGAGTACACATGACTAAAAAGTCAAGAAAATAGTTTCTTGTAAAAAAAATAAAATTAAAAATGAAAGCGCTTAGCAATTTCGAAGTTAAAATTTTTACACAAAATACAAAAAACTGTTTTCTTGACTTTTTAACTCAAGATGACCTACCTCCTCTCGCCAACTCTATGTCACAATCTACGTAAATATTTCCCCCGATAGTGCTCCTATACAACTCACATTACCAAATGCTCCAAAAGAAACTGAGATAACACAATTACCAGCCCCTCTAACTCATGGACAAAAAAGGCCCATATCAACTGATTGCAATGTTGATACCCCTTTTCAACTCACACCAAAAATCACACCTGAATTAACAATGAATCGAATGCTCCCCCGTCACTTACTGATCCTAATACCTCTGATAAACATATAAAGAAAAATCCAGAACAATCTCTGATCATTATAAATTAACACCCAGCACTCAAAAGGTAATACACGATTTACGAAAAAAAAATCAGGATCCCAGTTCACGGCTTTCTTAGAAAATACACATGGAAATGTAGACCCTCTCAAGGAAGCTCTAGTATTCACCTCTAGGCTAGGTTAGGTTTGTGGTGAGTGGGTCAATAAGGCCCTCCACTGCGACTCACAAGAGTCTATTGTGGCTCACACCTATTCAGATTTCACCAAACAAATTCAGCTTCTCAATAAAGCCGATTAATTTGTTTGGTGAATGATATTTCAGGTCCGAGGGCGAGAGAGAGACCCTGCCAAACATTAGATACCTGATTCGAGCCGCGGCAGGGCAGGCACAAGTTATATGCTCTGCTGTTTCATCATCTTCCAAAAAAAGACGGCAAGTCGGATCTGGGGGGGCTGCGTAAGAGAGTAGTAGCTGTTGTCGTCTTAACCAAAGGAAGGTTCATTGGCTTCACAATAGAGGTTTTCAACAGAGCTGGATCGAAAGGTTCCTAGGCAGAGACCTCACCCAGTGCATACAGACCAATATCACTAACATGTACCATGTGCAAGATCTTTGGAAAGATGATCAATGAAGGGCTCTCATGGTACTTTGACAAACATAGTATGATTTCTAAAGAGCAGTCAGGCTTCCGAAGAAATCGCTCAGTCCATGACAACTAAGTTCTTCTTCAAACTCATATTTTCGATGCAATGAACAAAAAACAAGGATGTATTGCCGCTGTTTTGACATTGAAGGTGGATTTGTTACCATTAGCAGACACTCTATAGTGAACAAACTCACCCTTCATAACATCAATGGCAAAATATTTCAGTTTATCCAGAATCGCAGTTGATGGAATTTTCTCATCATCTCACATTCAATCGGAAGGAGTTCCACAAGGCTCGGTGTTGAGCCCTATACTATTCAATTGAACGATGGATTATGTATCTCCCTTCACCAATTAGACACTTGCTATATGCAGATGACCTAGTTATATACTGCCACGGACGTTCTGTCTCCACCACACCGGAACTAATTCAATCTGCTGTCGATACACTTGGCAACCTAGGTGTATTTTTATCCTACACATAATCAAAAATCATCGAATTTAGACGACGTCGTTCCTCCCAACCTCCTCATATTATGATTAACAACATATGTATCCCTCTAGGTAGCCACTGCAAAATATTCCGTATTACATATGACTCACGACTCACCTAGAAGCAAAATCTAGTAGAATTAAAAGGTGAGTGCAGTAAGAGGCTCGACATAATTAAAACCCTTTCACATTTTCATTATTTCCTTAAAATATATGGATTACTTATACCCCCCAAACTAGATTATGGTTGCTTCATATATATGTCAGCTTCCAAAACATACCTTAACGTCCCAAACCCAATACATAATACAGCTCTACGTCTCTGGAACCTTTCGATCTAGCTCTGTTGAAAACCTCTATTGTGAAGCCAATGAACCTTCCCTTTGGTTAAGAGTACAACAGCTACTACTCTCTTACGCAGCCTCCGTATCCTCGAACCTCCATAATCCTGTATACCCCCTTTTTACAACACCGACATCCATATCACACAACGTACATCCATTATCTATTGAACGCATTCCATTAGCGCTTGCACAGCTTAATAATGACATCAATTCACTGCAAACAACTCCTCTCCCACTACCCTAGACTCCTCCTTGGATCATTAACATTCCTCAGCTCAACACATCATTCACAAGATACGACTTACACATTAAAAATAAATAAATGAATAAATTCGATTTAATTCCATATACTAATGCCTCAAAAAATGGGACAGGAGTAGGCTGCTCTGTTACAACGTCCCCAAATTAATTCCTCCCTTATCCCTCTTTTATGCAGCGTTCATACTGGCGAATTATTTGGTATACTCCAAGCACTTAAACATATCACTTCAATAAATAAGCATGTAGCTATATGCACATACTCAATAGCCTCAATCCAGACTATCCAAAATATATTCACCCAACACCCAATTGCCCAAAACATCCGAGATACTCACCACCAGCTTAGCACTTCCCAAAATATATCAGCTACTATAATTTGGCTACCATCACACATCATTGGTATAGCAGGCAATAAACTTTCAAGGCGAGATCTAGTCAAAATAGGGAGACTACGCATCGGACATTCGAAGTAAACGCATGGACATCCAGCAACCGAACCCATTGTCAAGTTTGTCAAACGCATTTTACAATAAAACACATTTTGTCTGAATGTCACCACTTCTCAGCGAGACAACATTACCACCTTCCATCAAGCCTACGATACATGCTAAATGTATGTTATGTGTTTTTCACGTGAAAAACATTGAGGAATACAAAATTAATCAAAAATAGCTACAAATGCCAGTGGTGTCAAAAATGGGAGGAGAAAAGTGACATATTTTTCCAAATGTACACCACTGGACCAAAAATTAACAAACGTTTTTTCATAAAAATATGCCTTGAAAACAATCTGCCAAATATAAAATCAATTCATGAATCCATTTCAAAGTTATCAAATAAAAACATTTAAATTTTCATAAATTCAACACCCCGTTTTTCGAAAGGTGAATGAGCTGGACCCCTCAATCCTTATATCATTTTGTCCAATTTTACGAGAGGTATCTACATGCAAACGTGAGTGTCATTTGAAAACACCCTGTATATATAATCTTATTGTAGGTACTTTATATAGCAATGTGATCGTTTTTGTGCAAGTGGCCAAAGTAGCCGAGCACGTTAATTCTCAATAAAATTTTTTTTTTAAATATGTGGAGCTTGTAGGCAACAGTTGAAAAATCTTAAGCTCAGTGACATCAATGATTCAGGTATCATGCTGTTGGTTAGAGTCCCTGATACGAAAACTGAAGTACCTAGATCTTCCGTGATTTCTGGTAATTTTGGTAAAATTTGCAATTTTTCCCAAACTATCGAAACAAGTGGTAGGATTTGGTGTACCTGAACAAATAGCCGAATATTCAAAGTTACCTGACCTCAAAGAGTACACAGGTCACTGTTTAAGATAAACTTTCACCACTCTTTTCGTTGACGCCGATGGTGATTTATTCTCTTAAACGACATGTGGGTTGGAAGTCTTCGACTACAGCTGAGGGATATGTTGATGATTCAATAAATAATAATACAGCCAATAGAATTATAAATTCGGTTGAAAATTATCTACGTAATTCACGTACACTGAAAATAGTAATGTCCAAAAAGAATATACATACGTCATCCCAAAACTCACCGGATACCGAAAAGGGCGGATAAAGGTATAGTATTAAATAATTGTCAAAATTTTACAATTAATTACTTCAAGTAAATGTTTACTTCGAATAATTTTTCCTCGCTACTGTTCAATGAATAGATGCTACTTGTTTTTCATGTGTTTTATATTCATTAAGGAAGTTGTTCGTAGAAAAAGTATAGTAGGTACTTACCTTCCATACGTAGGTTAGGTTGATAAATTACCGACGTCATTTAATCACCTCGGAGTGCCCCAACCTCACTGTATGCGCATGTTCCAATCAATCACCCTGTATGCATTGAAAGAACTTCAGAATTCTCCGAAAATCAAACTTGTCTTCAGCTTAAAAACAAATTTTGTGGAGTATTTCCATTTTTTGAACATCTCGGCTCATAAAGAAAACTTACAACTGCCAGGCCGGTCACATGACATAACTATCATTCCTCATTTTTGTATTCCGTGAAGCTTCACGGTGCCTTGGGGAAATTTATGGCAAGTTTCACTCCGAATAGGAAAGTGTGAACGAGCACCTATTCAAGGAACATTATAAAAGGATTGTTCCATAAATATTACAGAGACCCTTATATAATGAAATTATATATAAATCTTAGATTCGTTTTCGGAATGTGTTTTTTTGAAGGAAAAATATGTGCCAATATGTATCAATATCAAACACCCGTCAAATTAGACTAAGCGTAAAGCACATATTGATCGAGTGCAAACAATATGAAACCACACGAAAGACATACATTCCAGAGAATAAAGCGACGACTCTAGGTCAAAACATGAACGTCGAATATACAATAGGTTATTTGAAATACACCGGTTTATATGTTATTGTAGTTTTTTTTTTCATAATATGTCTCTTATGTCGGGCTGAAGTGACTGAAGTGAAAAAAAGTTCGAGGATATGATATCGCTTTCCTCAAGGGTCCCTTAGAAGAATGTCAGTTACAGTAGCAATTCACGTCTTGCAAAAAAAAGACCGATTTAACAAAATATTAAAGTTCAGGGGTACATTATTTGTGTTTAGGTATGTCCTGCCGAATCTTATTGCTTTGAATCGTTTTGGAGAATAGGGTGAATCGTCAATTTGATCAATACCTCAATTTTAAAGTCTCCTAGGCTGCATTATACAATTGAAATACAGATTGCGAAATTTACTTCGGAACCAAGGCCTCGAATTACACAAGTACGACAAGGATATATGAAAAAGAGGGGAAGTATTTCTTGAGAGAACCACAATTAATAAACTAAAAATCCCTTCCATTAATAAGTTAAATTGAAAAAATAAAATAAGTAGCTAGGTACCTACACCTATTCTAAACATAAAATATAAACTTCCTGAAAAAATAAAAATCCATTCTAAAGGTAAATAATTTTAATGAATTAAGTGCTTAAATAAACCACCTTGCTGTGCCAGACAATAACCAAATCTGTGATAAAGATTTGATCTCAAGATTATTTGGCGTAATGCTGGCACAAACGTGCTGTATTTTCACCCTCAATTCATTCAAATTATTAGCTCTTTCAAATGCATGTTGGCAAATGCTACTTTTTAAAAATCCTCAAAGGAAAAAATCATTTGGAGCTAGTTCAGGTAATCTTGGAGGTCATTTAGTTGTACCATTAGTACTAATGATTTTTTCGGAGAATGTAAAATTCAAAAAATCCATCACTATCCTTGAATTATGGACTGGACAACCATCTTGTTGGAACCAAATTCTGTTGAGATCAACATCGGGTATAAGGAGAACTGCAGGTATAATTTGATTTTGTAATAGGTCTAAATATTTGGCGGAATTTAAGTTCCCCTAAATGAAAAAGGACCTATAATGTGGTCACCATCTAAACATTTCTTAGAAAGTTTTCGTCAGCATTTTGACGTTCCATCATCTCCTCACAGAAATCCATTCGTCTGATATTGTCCTCGAAAAATATTTCCTGCGTTGTCTGAACCTTGTAACAATAATACCCGTTCCGTTTTAAAATATTCTGTACAGTTCTCTTATCCATGTTGACCTCTTCAGCAATTTGTCTTGAAGAAGATGGTTGTCCTGTTTCAACTGCTAAACAAACATTCAATTCTCTAGTATGCCTTTCATCGTTAATTGGGCGCTTTTTACACTACGAAACACATCCATATTTCTCGAAATTACTAATTATTTTCACAATTGTTGACTTTGGAGGAATTGGGCGATTTTCAAATGCCACAATAAACAAATTAACGATTTCATTAGCCGAATGACCTCCAAAATACCATCTTACAATTTGCACTTTTTCGCAGGTTAAGTATGTTAATGAAGGCATATTGTAATGTTTTATTTTCAAATGCAATGGCATGCGCTTCCAACGTGATCAACGTTTGTAGCAAAAAGACCTAGGAATAGCAGTTTAAATGTGAATTCTCTCTGTAAAAGACAATGTTGCCGAATTCAAGTGTTTTGTTTTAGCTATTGTGCATGACTTCGAAAAAAAATTGAAGAAGACGAGAGAAAAATATCATTTGTACATGCGCTTCTGGCAATAGCGGTTAAAACTGTTGAAATTGAGGGGTAATGAGCATTCGGTAACTCTCGGGAATTAAATTCACACCCTAGCTGGAATTAAATACACGCCTCGATGACCGCGCATAAATATCTTTCTCTCTCTTTCAGCTGTTTTTCTGTCGTTCTTGTGTAATACTAGGGTTCGAAAGTAATTTTCGCAATCTGTATATTTGACCAAGTTGTTATTATGTATTTTTACCTTTGAATATAAAACAGACTGTTTTATATTCAAAGATTTTTACCTACGAAGTATAATGGAAAATGGAGTGATAGCTAATAATATTATATCGTTTGTTCTGGCGTAGCACATTGCAGTCAGTGTACGCGTTTGTGCTAGAATAACTATGGTCAGTTTCAGGGTAAGGGACGTGCGAAGGTGCTGCCATATCGTTAGTCCCGTCAATACTTAAATTGCCTATTTGATGAGAACCAGAATGAGAACTGTAACGCCGTTAGTGGTAGTTGCAGATACTTCCACATGTTTCAGCGCCCATGTCCTGGCCTGACAATTGCAGTCCAACGTTTCACGACGTGTATCTTGAGTTAGTCCAATTTTTGTTTTTAAAATTATTTTGCTCATTTTTGTGAGTGTGTTGAGTATTTGTAGTTAGTTTTTTTGTTCATAGTGGGACTTTTATTTGAAGAGATGATCTCGAGAATATGTATTGTGAAATACTGATGTGAGGTGGATATTGAAGTGGTTATTCTCCTTTACAGCATCAAACATCCCAGTCATAAAAAACAACGTTAACTTTGGATTCAAAAAATAAATTGAGGTTTCAATATTTTGCCTGCGACTGTTGTAACTGTGGTAAATCCTATAAAAATGAGACCTCTTGAATAAAGAATCTCGTATGCACTTTCCAAAAATATGGGTGCAGAACATTCGACGCTGTTTTTATTGCGATGCCAGATTTTTATCGCGAAGAAAATGTTAACAACATGTTTATAAGTTAAAATATGTGATTATCACTTTTATAGAAGAGGAAAACCTGCTTCATTTGTGATGAGATTGAGTCACTGAGTCGGCATAATCGAGAAATTGAAAACCCTGAACCTGCAGCTCCAAGAAGCGAACACACATGTGCTGGAAACCAGTGATAAAGTCAGTACTTTTTGTATAAAGTTAGGCCAGTGGAACATACATGTGCAACGGAAAAACTCAGAAATGTTCCCAAATCTGAATAAGTCTGTCAAAAAATACAAGGAAAAAGAACAGTATGTGGAAGTTGTTTTTGTAACTATAAGAAGTCATTTAGCCATATTGGCTTGCTGACATAAATTCGTAGCAAGTTACGAGTGGGTTTTTTTTGTGTCTTGGAAGCTGTTCACTGCAGCCTATTGGCCTATTGTACTCTACTCCCACATTAAGTCCACCTATTTAGTTATCCCCGTCCCTTCAAGTGGACGATACAGGTTCATTGGATGTGTGTCATATACTTAAGGTGGCACTTTGGCCTCTTCGAAGATTGCCCGTCTCCTCGAGTCCAGTACCTCACAGTCAGACAAGATATTATGAGTCATGGTCTCGATCTCCATGCCACAAGGTGTGCAGCTGAGGTCCCCGTTATATAACCCCTTTTTTATGCAGGTGATCTTTTAAGGGAGTATGACCCGTTAGATAGCTTGTAATAATTCTCAGTTCGTTCGTGCTGATATTCAGTAGTTCTTCGGCCTGCTTTACACCTGTGTCACCTATAAAGATTTTGTGCATGGACTTCTTTTATCAGTAATCACCGTATTTTTTGTGCTAGTGCCCCCCCAGGGGAGGAGCGCCCCACTGGCTTGAAAATCCTGACGTCCCGTTTGATTCAATAACCCAGTATTCAACAGTTGTTATGCCATATATATATATATATACAATGTCCGCTATAAAGTTGGAACCATTTGGGAATTTTTTTTATTATTGTAGTTAAATATTAACTTTGGATAGCAATCACTTCTGCTCCTAAAATAACCTAAAATGCGCCAAGTCAAAGCTGACAGGTAACATCTGTCAATTGTCAAGTTCGTAATTTTGGAAAAAATGTCCTAAAAACGGGTCAATTTGTTGAAATTTCGAAAAATGTTACTTGGAAATTATGATTCTAATCACATTTTATGCTTATGTGCCGATTTTGAGAGAGAAATTTTGATGTTCAATAAATTTCATATTTTCGTACTTTTTAATTCACCCCCGTATCTGGCGACTTTAAAATCATTTGAAACCCTTTAAAGTAGTATAAAGGCTACCATTCCATTGCATATTGTGATCATTATCTTCGTACGTAAGCTGGTTTTGAAGATTATTGATATTTTCAACTAAAAAAGAGGTAGTCTCTGGATTATTTTCCAAATTTCAAAAAAATCAGAAATTGTTTTCAATTTTTTTCTTTATTAAACTTCAGTTGGATAGTAGGAAAATGGTTTTAATTATAATCTGAATATCTTAACGCATAACGACTACTTCAAAATTACATAATACATCAAATAAAGAGATCACTTTAAAGGAAATTACATCTCTGTGATGAAATGCCTTTCTCAAAATCGGCACATAAGCATAAAATGTGATTAGAATCATAATTTCCAAGTAACATTTTTCGAAATTTCAAGAAATTGACCCGTTTTTAGGACATTTTTTCCAAAATTACGAACTTGACAATTGACAGATGTTACCTGTCTACCTTGACTTGGCGCATTTTAAGTTATTTCAGAAGCAGGAGTGATTGCTATCCAAAGTTGTTATTCAACTACAATAATAAAAAAAATTCCCATATGGTTCCAACTTTATGGCGGACATTGTATATATGTATATATGAGCAGATTGTTCTTCAACAACAAAGGTGGAGTTTTATTCCAATTTGGTTCAGCACGCCCAATAAACATTGATGAATTATTTTTAATCATGGAAATAATAAAAATTGTCTCAAAAAGCGGCTTCCTGACAACCACCTTTCCTCGCAATTGAGAATATTTCCATCGCAAATGATACCAATTATTATGGAATTTCATATATCCAGTTAAAATGAGGAATTCTCAACTTACCGATAACAATAACTGAAGTTACAATTTTGACCCAGACCCAAACCATCCTTAATTTAACAAATTGATTTACTCCACTGTCATTTATTATAACACGAGGTTTTTGTTTTTATGATATATTAGGACGCATAGCGCAGTAATTGCTGTCACATCCTTATTACTTTTTCCATGATTTATTTCATAATTCATTCAATCTCCAACAGATCAAAACAGTTCTACGTCGTTTAGTTTTTGTGATTTTGGTATGCATCCATTGAAAATAATAATCCAGTGACATTTTAAAAAAGCCACATGAAAATTGGTACCTATCATCTCAAATCATTTTAAGTAATATCAGACAATTTTATGGAAATTTATATGTCGACTTACTAGACAGGTAGCTTATTGGTAAGACACGATGGTTTGAGACTGTTTGTATGAATTTTAAAGTAAGATACATTTTGTGGAGAGGAGAGAGTATGGTATAGCAAATCACGTTCTTTGAGACAATCATGAAATCATAAGGATCTGAAAGTATAGTAGACCACGGTCAATAATTTTCGGAACAAAAAAAATAACAGTAGGATGAAACCCAATAAAAAAGGAGGAGAATATGATATAATTTAAAATAAATATAAATTACAGGCGATTCGAGCTCGGGAAGTGAAAGGGGGTGAGTTTTCATGGGTGACAAATGTTTTATCTCGATTTCCGGCAAAACTACAATTCCTATGGAAAAAAGTTGAGTGGCAAAGTTGTGAGTAATAAAAAGCTCTACAACTTTTGTTCAAGCAATTTTTACCCCACTCAACCCAAAAATTTATGTGAAAAATTCGAATAACCAAGTTTTTGGTTTTTTATTTATATCTTCTTGGAAAAAAACTCTTTTTTTCACGAAATTTCGTGAACACTCACCTCAGCATGTCCCAAACACACTTTAATTTATTTGATCTGAAATATTTTTTTCCACCTTATTTTGACTCAATATCAAAAAACCCTAATTTTCAATCCAAAACTCTCACGTCAGAATATCGGCTTTTTCCAAAAAGCCGGTGGGATTTTTGCTCGAAGAAATCTCCACTTGCTGATAGTGGGAATAAAAATATACATAACTAAATTAAATGTTCTCAGAAAATGCAAAAAAAAAGAAGAATCTCAAATTCGAAATTTTCTCGTTCACTATGTATAATTTCATCTAGAAAATGTGATTGCTGCAATTTTTTCTAGACGAAAAGTTTATCCATTAAACTCGAATCACATTCATGTCATAGGAAATCTTATCAAATGTAAATATACATGTAAATCGTACTAAGTATATATTGGAATTAGATACTTAAAGTCCGGTTACATTATTCATTATAATATTTTTAAAAACGTTAATCTTGTTATTCATTAGTTTTTGTTTATTTGATGGCATTTCTTCATCGTTACATTCGAGAATCCTTTCCAGCTCTAGTTCATCTTCGAAATCTTCAAGACCATCTCCTTTTTCGTTCCCAAAGTTATTTCCAGTCTGCATTGATTCTCCATTCTAATTCTAAATCTGAGTTATTTATATCCTTGTAGGTTTCATTGCAGCAATCACATTTTTTCGATGAAATTGTACATGATGATTAAATAAAAAATTTCGAATTCAAGTCTTTTTTTTCGCATTTTCTGAGATCATTTACTTTAGTAATGTATTTTTTTCACACGCTTTTTATTACTCACAGCTTTGCCTTTCAATTTTTTCCATAGAACTTGTAGTTTTGCCGGAAATCGAGATAAATCATTTTTTACCCTCAAAAGCTCACTCCCTTCCACTTCCTGAACTTAGATCGCTCGTGATTTATGTTTATTTTTGATTTCATTATATTCCCCTCCTTTCCTAATGGGTTTTATCCTACTATAATTTTTTTTCACTTTATACCATTTTTGAAGGTTTCGGCACCGGTCTATAGAGATTATTGGAAATATTCAAATGAAAATATTGTGATGAATGTTTTTCAAATGAAAAACCATAGATTCAACCGAAGCAAGTCTCTACTCTTTTTTATTATTTTCCACTGATGCTCAACCTCTATGGTGTTAATGGGTTACACTGATGGAAAATTTTCAGTTCCAGTGTTATATACTATTGTTATGTATAGTCTTCATTCCCATTGCATTTTCATATGTATATGGAAATTGTTCTTGTAATTTGATGATATTATTATCATTTTGGGTATTCTTACTTATGATTTTTCCACTTAGGTACGTCTAATGTAATTTATCAATGGGTTTGAAATCCCATCTTAAATTATAATAGCGATTAACCTGTCTTAAATTCCAGCCTAGACTTCATGAAAAAATAAAACGTTTTTTGTGAAAATCCCAATTTTTTTTCTCATTTATTCAACGTCGCTACAACCAATAAGGTTTTTAGCGACGAATAAGTAAAAGTGCAAATAATCATATGAGTTGGTACAATCTGGTTTTTCCAAAGAATTCAATTGGCAGTTCTGCGTCCATTTGCACACCCAAAATAGTTCAAATTGTCTGGTAATTTATTTTGTTGTATTCACACCAGGTATTTGAGGCAATCACAAATTACTGTCAAGTTTGTGTTACATACATTGCAGGATGATTTGTCTTCCTTTGCTATTAAAAACTAATCGGAGTAGATTGATTTTCCCTTGGTCCTCCCTAAGTCCAGTTTTTTGTAGCCACGGTTTCACATCGCGTTCAATCGCGTAGCTTAAAATTGGACGCGTAGCTTAGAATTGGACATTTCCCACTCACTGAGCAAGACCTGCTTCTTTATTGCTACGAATACCAACAACATGGGGTAGAACCCACATGAACTTAATATTTAGATAAGGTTTTTTTATATTATCCAGTTCTGTTTAAATGAGATTGACTATTGGATGTTCAGTGTTTTTGAATCGACTGAATTGAGCTTGGAGAATCTGTTATTATTATTGTGTTTGTCTGATTGATATTTTCAACATAGACTATTGCTTGAAGTTTCGAGAATAATTCAGCAGTATGTATTGTGCTCATTGCTGGTTGTTTGAATTGGCTGGAAATACTCAAGGTTTTAAATGCACAACCCACTCCGTCATCTGATTTCTGTGATTTGCGTGATCATCTGATCAGTGTAAATCACATGGCAGTTTTTATATCTGTTAAGCTTATGCTAGAAACATTTTTCAATTAATGTATGTGGAGTTTCTGTTTTATTCAACGTTGTGAAGTTTGTATTTATGAATGAGATTCGACTTAGCCAAGATGTGGGATTTGATAACTCGTTGTATGAAATTTGAGAAATTGTAATTGTAGACCGATCATGTGTTCCCGCACTCTTTCGTTGAAGGGAGGGTCATATCTACCTGTTCTGTAAATCTCGCGATATCTATCAGTCAGAGTGTTACTTCTTGCTAGATGAGATTGTTGACTAGCAATCGTGTTGTAAATATGCTTCTGCCTCTTTTGTAGAGTGGGCTCGCCAGTCAGACAAAGAAGACTTTTTGTAGGTGTAGTTTGAAAAGCTTCATGCGTATAGGGCGTTGTTTTGGATTGGTTCCAATTGGGTGAAAACCAACATTTTTGTGAATGAATACACGACAGTTCCATAGTCTATTTTGAGCCTTATGAAGGATTTGCACAGATGTGATAATGCAGCTTCGTCTGCGCCCCATTTTTGGCTGGCTATAGTTTTAATCATGTTTAGTCCGCCTTGGCATGACTTCTTCAGTTCCATAATATGCTCCTTCCATGTTAGCTTTCCGTTAAAAACCATACCTTATAATCGGATTTTTGTTGTGTGTTGTAGTGAACTATTACTTAGTTTTGGATGGGGAAATGGACAATTGAGATGCATTTTGTTTTGGCTGGTTAAATTTGTAGTACTGTTGTTCCTGATCATTCTTCTTGTTTGTCTATGAATTTTTGTAGGTGATTTTGCATCGAAATTGTATTTTTTTCATAAATTAAACGAGTTATCTTTGTGAAGCCTGCCTTCGACTATCAAGCTGCATTGTTCTAAGATATCATTAATAGCAACTAAAAACATCGTTGTGCTCAGTACTGCTTCTTGGGGTATTCCATTGGTTTGAATTTTTCTGGATGATGTTATGTTATTTTTGCGGGTGCGAAAAGTTGGTGGTTGCTTGAAGTTATCAATAAATTTCAAAATGTTGCTTCTTAATCCGCATGTGTGAAGTTCATGCATCCAATTGAATCTCCAAACTGTCTCGTATGCTTTGGTACAATAATTTTGCCTTGCTTGTTGCATTCGTTTGATCACCACATGCGACTGTGTGAATTGGAATATCCCAAGATTATTCTTGGTGTAGGAATCTGCTAAATTATGTTTTGAAATTCCTGTTGGTTTATTTTTTTATCTGGAGGAGAAATGTAAATTTTTTGGAGAATATTCACGGATATTGCAATTACTTCGTGATTGTATGTGTTCATTGTCGTATTCGTTATTTACATAGTGCTACGCCTCAACTCAGGCATGTGTTTTGCATTGCAGGAAAAATTTGTTTAGTTATGAGTGTTCCCAGGGTTTTTGGAAAGTGTTTCTAAAGACATGATTGATGGATTTGTTTGGGAGATAATGTGTTGGAACATCTCAAAATTAGTGTAAAATCCGTTTGTATTCCACTAAAGTATGCACACCATTTTGTTATTTTTTTAATTTGATTTATTCTTGTGACGAGGTGTCTGAATCTTCTAGAATAATCTTTATAGCTACTGGGTTAATGCCAAGTTGTTTCAATAGCTTTTCTCGAATTCCGGTGCTTCTATTTCCCATAAGTCTGTAAGTATAGTACGGATGCATCTTTGATGAAATTTTTAGTAGTTCTTCAACATTCTCTGTATAAGTTTTCACTGAGCTGACAAGGTCTTCATGTTCATGTGCATTTCCAAAAAATCTACTATTTGTTCAACGTTTAATTTAAATGTTTCTTCTTCGAACAAGGTTTTCGCTGGTTCTAATAATTTTTCCTGTCCGTTACTTTGCTTTGGTCGTTCCGTGGATTTCTTTTTAGGAAAGATGAAAGGTGTACTGAAAGTTTCCTCAACAGAAGGTGTAACTATATCTGAAAAATTCCTGTTGGTACTTGTGGAATCGGTGTCCATTGGTTTTTGAGCAATTTCTTCGCTTTTCCCGTTGTTTATTTTTGTCTTCCATTGAAATTGTTGTTGGTTTTGATATAGTGATATGGTTTTTTTTTTGAAGGGTCTGGGAAATTGATGTATATTGGCCGATCGTGATTGTAACAGAATTTTTCTTGGGTTGTGGCAGTTATTTGTAAAATGACCGTTTTCGTTACAAATAGTGCATTCTTGGCTTTCATGCGACAAAAAAATACGGTATGTTATATTGTCGTGTGATATAGCGATGGAGTCAGGTTCTATATTGATAGTTGAGGATATACATATATTTTACGTCTGAAGCTTAATATATGTTTAAATGCTGGGTTAGAGGCTCCTATTCTCAGGAAACTCAGAGATGGAGTTGAGTTAAAACCTAGACTTTTCAGTTCACTTTTAGGTATCTCATTTGGGATCGATGGGCACACGTTGGACAGTAGTAGACGTTGACTGGGCATTATTAATGGTCTGGTTTGAATTTGTTCTCTGTTTATTGCTATCACTACCTGATTATGTTTCATGAACTCATCTACAATGCTTTTACAGGAGAAGTACACGCAGATACAGTTGTTGGAGATTCTGGAGCAGAATAAAATGTTTTTTGGATTGACATTTTTCCGATAGCTGTGAGATATTCTACGATTTTGATACCATTTAGGGAGTTGAAGACTATAGCCTGTTCTTTTGATGGATGTGTTGTGAGTTGTTGTTGGATAAGAGCAGAAGAGTAGGTGAGGGGTTTGTCTTTGTTGATGCTGCTGTGGGAGCTCATTATTTATAAGGTTGAGTTTGAAAAATGTTCATTGAAGTTTACTCAAGCCGGGCCTGTTTTTTAAACAGGTCCAACTTATTAGCCAAAAAATAAATAAATCAAAACTGCAGGACTAGACGAAGTATTATGATTCAAGACTTGACATCAAATCAGTTATGACAGGGGGCACAATAGATCTCTTTTTTTTTTAGGTCACAGTGCATATCACCCCCAGATTAAACCTCATCCCAATCCTGCACAGTACGTTTTGTTTCTATCACTTTGAATAATATGAGTGAAAATATAGCAAATAAAAAGGTTTTGGTACCTTACTTTTAGTATGTATTTGATAACTTATCGAGTACACGTTTGGATTTTTCAAAACTGAATAATTTAATATACTGCAACGAAATAAACACAGGTTTATCTTCAACTAGCCAGGGTCGGCTTCCAATCTTGATTTATTCACCGCAATATCATCTAAGTTTAATTCCATTCGCGATTCCAACAATTTAACAGTTAAAGTAGATTTATTGAACCTACAAGTATTAGTCTGTTCAAGTTAGCGGAAACTCTGGGATATACATCGGGTAACAAATACTTATCTCAAAGCTTTCGCTGATTTATTTTGAGTATCGATTGCTTCTCGGTTTCCACCACGAAAATGTGTGATCGCTTATCCGCTTGAATTAACATCCCATCCTCGAAAACCAGCCACCTTTGTTCGATTAGGCTCGAGAGATAATCCTTTGGTGATAGAGTGATTGATTGGTAAGACAATAATGCGTTCCTCGGAGAAGATGAAACTGATTACAGATTAGAAGCGGAATATTCTTGGGTCATTAGATGTATAAACTGCTGCTGTAATTTAATTTATATGCTCGAGTAGTATAATCCTGAGATCCATGAATTATTCAATTCCAATAATCTTCACTGGTCACTGTAAGATGGTTGTAATATCCCAGTAAAACATTTTTAGTTTTCTGTACAGGGTGGAAAACAATACTTTTCAGCTATAATATACCAAGGAAATTGATTATTTGCGATAATTCTGTTATAAATTCGGAAAGCTAGTTGTTACCTTGAAGCAACACACTTGTTGTGTTGCAAATAATAACTATAAATAAATTGTTAACAGTTTTTATTTCTAATTTTTTCTGACAAATCCATCAACAACTGTCTTATTTTATTTTACACCATCTAGTCGTAGAAAAAAAACTAAAACTATCAACAAAATAAAAGTAAGTATGAAGGACATATAGAATCTGTATACTAACAGTCCTACCCCAGTCAACCATTCGGAACGTATATAGCTATAAAACAACAATAATGTAATACCAGTTACGCACCTCGCAATTGATCCACATGTCTTTTCCAAATTCCACCATCATCAAGTTTAATTAAGTAGTTTAACTTTCCTAATATTTTGTGATTATAACCAAAAACCCATTTTTCCTGTCCTGAATAATTTCTAGCCAAGACGCGTTGGTTAAGCAAAAAACTACGAACTTTAATTAATATCGGTATCATTTGTTACCAGCATGGTATGGGAAACAGCGGGCCTAATATTATCAAGTCTGGATCTTATTCCCCTGTTAAACATTAACCTCGAAGGAGACTGATGAGTTACACAATGAGGCATTTTATGATATACCTAGTAATAAGAATTCATTCAATTGATTTTCAGCATCACATAAATTACAGTGAGGATTAAGAGTTTTTAAATATTTTTTTACGGTCTGGACGCTCCTTTCGACTAATCCATTAGTAGCAGGACGATATGGAGCTATTAATTTATGTTTAATACCATGTAATTTAAAAAAATACGAATTGTTGCGCATTATCACTAACTAAATATTTTGGTACTCCAAATGTAGAAAATATTTTATTACAAACTTGTATTGTTGTGAAACTAGATTTATCTTTGGTGATATATGTATATCTCTAACCAACGTGAATATGCATCAATTGATATGAAATAGTTCCTACCTCCAAACTCCATATAATCAATGTGAACTCTTACAAATGGCTCGGAAGTCTTTTCCCATGGATGTATGGGTGCCTTTGTTGGATTATTTTGAATTTGTTGACACTCCCTACAGTTTTTACAAATATTTTTAATGCTCTTATCAATATTTGACCACCAACAATAACTTCGTGCTAAGTTTTTCATTTTGTTTATTCCAAAATGAGAAACATGTAATTCTTGTAAAATTTGATTTTGTAGTTTATGAGGTATAACAACTCGAATTCCTCGCATTATACAACCTTGTTGTAATGAAAACTCTGTTTGTGGAATATTAAATCCAAATTTTCGAGGAATGTCTTGACCAGTTCGTAAAGCCTCTAATAACGGTTTAAGATTAACATCATTTTGACTTTCATAAGCAATTTGAGAACAAGATATAGGCAATGTATCAATTTGTTGCAATTCAAAAACATCTGGCTCGTCGAAAATTGGTAGAGATTCAGATTTAGTTGGTAATTGAGACAAAAAGTCAGCGTTGAAGTGATCTTTAGTATTTTTATAACGAATATCAAATTGAAAACTTGCTTTCTCAAGGGATACTTACTGAAGTGGATAGATCTGACCGGGCCACTCCTATAGTTCCTGTAGTAAAAAGTAATGGAAATATTCGAATTTGTGGAGATTTTCAATAATTATATTCAAGTGGATAAACATCCTTTGCCCACAATAAGCAGTTTTTATTTCTAATTTTTTCTGACAAATCCATCAACAACTGTCTTATTTCATTTTACACCATCTAGTCGTAGAAAAAAAACTGAAACTATCAACAAAATAAAAGTAAGTATGAAGGACATTATAGAATCTGTATACTAACAACACTAGTGTCCGGGATGTACCCACTTTCCGGACGCTTGTTCTTTGAGAAAGTATTACGTACTTCCTGGTCTAGGCCGGAAAGAGCAGTCAAATTGACAAGACTTGTAAAAAAAATATTTCAAAATTACCTCGGAAACACTAAGATATAAACAGGTTAGGGTATCTCTGAAGCATAGATGAGAAAACAGATGAGAAACTGATCCGTGGCGCCCTCTATTTATACGGGTGGCGCTACCTTGAGAGTCCCGTCAGTACCTTCAGCACAAATCAGGTTGTGAACTTCGCTTACAGCCGAAAAAGAAAATTCCTGTAATTTGGAAGTTTATTCAAAATACTGTAATGTTACTTTCATTGCAAAATGACATTTACGGTCCATTCTTTGATATTTCATTCAAAGTTTCTCAACATTAGATTGATAATCACAATAATATATCCCCTATCCTGCTCTGAAGGCGCTAGAGTGCTACCGCATAGAGAGTCCCGTCAGTACTAAAATTTCGAATTTAATGGAATCTGTAACGCCGTTAGTGGTAGTTGCAGATTCTGCATCATATATATCAACGCTGACATCTTAATCTGACGACTGCCTGACAACCACTGACAACTGCAGACCAACGTTTCATGACGTGTATCCTGTTGTCCAATTTTCCATTTTAAAAACTATTTTGCTTATATGTGTGTGTGTGTTGAGTATTCGCAATTAGTTCTTATTGTCTATAGTGGGATTTCACTTTGAGAAAATGTCGAGAATATGTATTGTGGAAGACTGTAATGTGAGGTGCACCCGGTAAGCTTTATCTTCATTAAAAAACATGTTCCATTAGATAAAAGGTAACAGAAGTGGTTATTCTTCTATACAGCTTTGAACTTCTTAGCATTAATGTTGAATTCTTAAAATTTATTTTTTCTACTAGCGTGCGGAAAGATCCACTTTTCCAAATTGAAAAATGTGCGAAAAAAGTCACTTTCCGCACTAGTGCGGAAAATAAATTTGTAGAGTTTTTGGGGAGTATACTCACATTTGAATATTTAAAATATGTATTTGTATGGTTGTAGTTCACCAAATGACTGAAAAATCAGGAATTTCATTAAAATTTTGCTATATTTTTTCCATGACTTTTTATGGCTCTGGTAAAATTCTTATCAAATGGATATCATTTAATAATAATAGTTAAGTTGTTTGTAACGTTAATTTTATTCACTCTCCTTATTTTTAAATATTTATTAAATTATCTTATGGGTGGCGAGTAGCCAGTCCTTTCTCATGCCCAGCGCTGAGAAATGTATCGAGTTTAACTTTATCTATAGTCGATGAAAGACAAAATTTTAAGTTTATTTGCGGGTCAAATCGATACCGTCTATAGTAAAAATAGTCACTTCGGTTTACTATAAATTATTTGGTTTTCAATTTTAACACAAATGAATGAAGAATCCACTTACGGAATTTAAATTACATTTCCATTCCAAACAAAGGTGTATGATACAGATATGCGACGTATGTGCATTATCATTCACATTATTTCATGTTTTATATTTAAACAGAATCAAGCAGAGATTTTGTCTTTCTGTGACAAAATGTTAAATTAACAACTTGAAATTTATTTGGTGAGAGTTTCACCTAATTAACTTTGCTTTTCTCAATATATAGTAGCTTTTCTTATTATTTTCTTTAGCGTTCCAGTACCAGATATATCGATAACGTTTTTTTTATATTTTTTTGTGTTTTTTTTTTATCTTGTTGAAGCCACTTTATATACCTTTTAATATATTTACCGGCATTAACAATACATTTTTATTGCTTTCCTTCATTATTTTTTTTATAGTAAAATACAGGATGTTGCTTTTTTTTTGTTTTATGAACCACGTTTTTAAATATTCATTTTTCAATCTGTACATCATATAACAACCAGCACCATTTTCATTTCAATCTCCAGATATCCTGCATTTTACTATGTTCATTTAACATATATCTGATTCAAGTGTTCTTTCTAGCACTTTCTTCGTACCTAAAGTTATATATATCTTTATATATATATAACCACTACTTCTTCTACTATTACTACTACTACAACTACTACTACCACAACAACTACTACTACTAATATGTTCTGGCAATAAACCTCCATAAGACACCGGACCTCCGAAAGACACCGGACCTCCAAAGACACCGGACCAAAAGACGCCAGACTTGAAGTCAGAAGAAGACAGGAAAGTACCGTCACTATTAACAATCATTGTTGCAACCAGAGTACTCGAACTGTGATATTTATTTTTTTTTTTTTAAAGTCATTATACAACTTGTAAATTTAACAACGTAGTTCATATTCCTTCCCTTCCAACATTTCCAGGTTTGTTGATAGAGAGTGTTGAAACAAGTCAACTAATATTATTCAGGGTGGCGCCCATTTACCTTAACTTCACTTAAATTCCTTAACGTAATTCATTGATTGTTTTGTTAACTCATTAAATTCATTTATTTCAATATAACTTCAATAATTTAAATAAGTAGTATCACCCGCGAACCGGTAAGACTACTCCCTGAATTTTTATTAGTTTGGTATCCGAATTCACGCCTGAGCAGCTCTTTATCTGAGTAGTGTTACAAATTGGCACCCGAACGTGTGTGGCCTGTTTTACACATCATCTCTCTCATCAATAGATCTTGAAACTTGGAAGTTTGGATAGTAGTAGTTATCTTTTTATTATCGTAAATATCTTTCACTTATTACAGTATTTATCTTTCTATAGTTCACTTATCGTATCATATCGTTCACAGTTGAGTTGCAATATTTCATTTTATTATCGTATTGACAATATCTATATCTATATAATATTTTTTCTTATCTTATATCTTCACGTATCGTATATATAAATATCTTCTCAATCGTCAATATCAACAGTACTCAATTTTTTTTTTAAATTTTCGTATCTTATAATTTAATTTCGTCAGATACCGTATACTAAAATGGCAAAAATGTTTAAGCTAAATGTTGATTATCTTTTAACTCATGAATTAGATCATGAAATTTCTTATCGTGGCTTAGAAATACCTTCACTGGTTACAGAGAAGAGGAAATTGTTACGGGGTGTTTTAACTCAAGAGGTATCCATGCGGAGTTCGATCGTATATGTCGATCTTCCATTTACTACCGAATTTACAGGAATTAAGCTTTCTTTTGCCGACTTGAAGAAGAAGGTTCAAGATTTCGTTGGAACTTCTTCTGACGTAGAGTATAAAAGATTGACTTGTCGGCTAACTCACCTTACGCAACGCATTTCTCGTTTGAATTGCGAGGAAGACGAGCATGAAAAAGTAAAAAAACATCTAACATCAGAAATATTGTTCTTAGAAGGAGAATTAGATGGCAAGCTCAATGTTATTGAAGCAGATAGACAATCTACTCCGGTAAATGCAAATCAAAGTTTTTCTTTTTCTAAACCTGTACCTGTACACAAATGGGGAATAAGATTTTCAGGAATTGATTCCAAAGAATCAGTACTTGGCTTCCTAGAACGCGTAAATTGTCTTAAAATTTCAGGAGGTATCACAGATGCTGAATTGTTTTCTAGCTCAGCTGATTTGTTTAGTGATCAAGCTTTTAACTGGTATCTAATTAACAGATGCAAAGTTCAAAATTGGGAACAATTAGTGACCAAATTGAAATCAGATTTCTTACCCTATAACTATCAAGATGATTTACTAGAGGAAATCAAGGCTAGAAAACAAGGTCAGCATGAGAGAGTTACCCTATATATTAACTCCATGCGTGGTTTGTTCAATCGTCTTGACGACAAGCCAAGCGAAAATGCCATGATCCGTATTATTCGTAAAAATCTCTTACCTAATTATGCACAACCTTTAGCTTTAATCGATATTGATACTGTTGATATTTTGACGGAAAAATGTAAACGACTTGAGGAAACATTAACTTGGGATCAACAATTCACATCAAATCATAAGAATAGTCAATACTTACTTGAACCAGATTTGAGCATACCTAGTACATCTTTTAAGGATAATTCTTGTTTTAAACAAAGAAAAAAAAATAACTCGGTAGTATCGTCTACTTGGACTTGCTGGAATTGCAAACAAGCAGGTCATATGTATTATAACTGTCAAATTCCTAGGAAATTGTTTTGTTTTGGTTGTGGACATCCTGATACTGTAAAAACTAAATGTCCAAAGTGTTCAAAAAACGAACCAAGCAGTGGTCGAACTTCCCACTCTACCACACTTGCTCAAAAACCGGGAACATCAGGAAAATCCAAAAACATCAAAACAAAGGCAAAATCTCAGGAAAAACCAGCAAAAGACGAAAATTAAGGTTACCTCAAATAAATCCCATAAATTCCAGTTCTGTAAAAAAATTTTCTCGTTCTATCTTAAAAAAGGTTCCTACTGTAAGTCGCTCGGACTGGAATTCATGGCTTTTATTTGTTAAAGATTTCTATAAAACTAATTCAAGATCAAATTCAATTGTTTCAAACTCAAAGCCTTTAGCAAATGTAGGATCACTGCTTTATAATGTTAAAGATGATAATCGACCTTTTGTCGATATCATAATATTTGATAAAACAATTTATTGTCTTGTTGATACTGGTTCAAATATCTCATTGATTGGTTCTCGTGCATTAGATTTTATTCATAACTTATCAGTACCTATATTGAACGATGATAACTTAAAAATATCTACGGCATATGGTAAATTGCAGGACGTTCTTGGTTATATCGAAACATATGTCATCACAGACAAGATATCTAGGCTTATGAAATTTTATTTAATACCTTCAGTCAAACATGATATTATTCTCGGTATGGATTTTCTCAAAATTTTTAACGTAAAAATTAATTTCTCTAAATTATCTTTAACTGTAAATTCACTCTCGTTAGCTGTAGTAAATACAATTCGGGATATATCTCATTTAACTCCTAATCAAACAAGTAGGTTAAATCAAACTATTGATCTCTTTAAGACTATTAGTCCGTCAGATAAAATAGGTAAAACTCATTTGATAGAGCATTTTATTGATACCGGAAATTCTCCTCCTTTTAAACAAACCCAATATCCCTTACCTCAAGCTATGCAAGCTTACCTGGAAAAGGAAGTAGATACTTTGCTAGAATTAGGTGTAATTCAAAAAAGTAAATCTTCATATTGTAGTCCTATCTGGTTGGTTCAAAAGGGAGATGGTAAATATAGAATGTGTTTTGATGGACGTAAACTAAATAGTGTGACTTTAAATAAAGATGCTTATCCCTTACCTTCAATCGAAGTTATACTGAGTCAACTTCGAGATACTCGTTATATATCTAGTATAGACCTAAAGCAAGCATTTTATCAAATTCCGTTGGAGAAATCATCTCGGGAGAAAACAGCTTTTGCAGTAAAAGGTAAAGGTTTATTCGAGTATGTCACTACTCCTTTTGGGTTAGTCTCTGCTCCTGCTAGCATGTGTCGTTTAATCGATTTGGTCATTGGTCCTTCCTTGGAACCATATTGTTTTTATTACCTGGATGACATCATCATTTTTTGTACTCCTGATTTTGACAAACACATGGAAATTCTTCAGAGTGTTTTCGAGAAACTACGAGATGCCGGCTTGACGGTAAATTTAGATAAATGTCAGTTTTGTCGTTCTTCCCTTAGATATTTAGGTTATGTGGTGGATGAAAATGGTCTTCGTACCGATCCTGAAAAGGTTTCTGCTATTTGTGAGTACCCTGTCCCGAAAACTGCCACTTAGGTGCGTAGATTCTTGGGAATGGTTTCGTATTTTCGTCGGTTTCTTAAAGATTTTTCTTCCTTATCTGCTCCAATTTCTGATCTTCTTAGTGAGCGAAAGAAACATCAATCTATTACTTGGACATCCCAGGCAAATCAGGCTTTCGAAAAGGTGAAAACTGTCTTAACTACCGCTCCTATCTTGAGTAGTCCCGATTTCATCAAACCTTTCTTTCTTATGACAGACGCTAGTGATGTTGGGGTAGGAAGTGTTCTTTTTCAATTGGAAGATGGACTCGAACATCCCATAGCTTATATGAGTAAGAAACTCACAAAGAGTCAAAAGAAGTTTAGTACTACTGAAAAGGAACTGTTAGCAGTTTTGTTAGGGATTGATCATTTCAGATATTATCTTGTAGGTCGTCATTTTACCGTAATTACTGATCATTCTTCTCTTGTGTGGTTGAATAATATGAAAAAACCTTCTCCTCGTTTAGCTAGATGGATATTGCAATTGTCGCAATACAATTTCTCTATCGTTCACCGTAGATCTACCGGAACTGTGGTAGCAGATGCATTATCTCGTATACCTGAAGTTAGTATCTTAGACTTATCTACATTACATCCCGATAAATGGTATAATGACATGATTTCTCATGTTCAAGATTTTCCAGAAAAATACCCAAGTTTTAGAGTTGAAAATAACATATTATATAAACATGTCTTCAATAAATTTGGACCAATTAGCAATGTTTCCGATTGGAAAATTGTCGTTCCTACTAAAAATCGAAGTGAAATTTCACATCATTTTCATGATAGTCCAACTTCTTCTCACTTCGGTGTTTTTAAAACATTAGAGAGAATTTCTGAAATTTATTATTGGCCTAATCTCAGGAAATCAGTTTATAAATATGTTACTCGTTGTAAAATATGTGCATCTTGTAAACCATCTAACTTGCCACAAGCAGGATTAATGGGAAAATATCGTAACATTAACTTCCCTTTTCAATTGATATCGTTGACTGGTTCACGAAATTTGTATTAGTTCATCCCTTCTATAGTTGATTTCTTAGAAAATCATGTCTTTCTTATTTTTGGAATCCCTCAAATTGTATCTTGCGATAATGGTAAACAGTTCACAAGTCATTTGTTCAAAAACCTCATGGACAAATATTCAGTACAAAAGATTTGGTATAATGCTAACTTTCATCCGCAAATTAATCACACTGAACGCGTAAACAAATCCATTGTCACAGCTATACGATCTTATAGTTATGAAGATCATAGAACGTGGGATGAAGAGATCTATAAAATTGCTCAAGCAATTCGGCTGTCGAAACATGAAGTTACCGATTTCACCCCTTCCTTCCTTACCTTTGCTCGAAATGTTCCTGTCTCGGGAAATTTTTATGGTATAATTGCAGAAAATGCAAATAATCAGGTTACCATTTCCGATAAAGTCCACCGAATTCAGGATACACAAGAAATGCCTAAAATTTTTGAAGTGGTGAGAAAAAATTTGCAAACAGCATATCGGCAGAGTAGTCAACGTTATAATTTGCGCAAACGAGATCATAGGTTCTACGTAGGTGATCGGGTTTGGAAGAAGAACTACCCAAAATCGGACAAAGCCAGATATATTTCCGCTAAATTTTCACCAAAATATACACAATGTACCGTATATCGCGTTATTTCTCCCTTAGTGTATGAATTAAAGGATGAAACGGGAAAAAACATTGGTCGATGGCACATAAAAGACCTTAAAGCTGGTATCTTGTCTGATGATGAGTGTTCTGATATCGATGAATCCGATTCAACCACAACGTAACCATTTATACTTATATCTTTCCTATTTGTAATTTTTTTTGTGATGTGTGTTGGTGTCTCGAATATTTTTTTTATCTCTCTTATCGTAGAGATTTCCTTTTTCTCTAATTATAAATGTGATAATGACTTCACTTTCTTTCCCTATTGATTGGCAAAATAGCATTCATGTTCTAGGTAAAATAAGTGAAGTAATAAATATTTCCTAGCTGGATGGAATTTTAATCTGAGAATTATAATACAAAATCCGTTGAGAATTTTTTTTTTAGAAAATTTTTAAATATCCATAAATATTATAATTTTGGAAAACGCATAGTCAAATCAATTTGAGTTCAATAAACATGTTGGTGCACAAGCATTGATGTTATTAAATATTGGGTCTTCTTGATTTGAAGAAACCTTAAGTGTTAAGGGTGATATTAAATCTTCATTATCTTATCTTCATTATCGTATCTTATCGTATCTAAGTGGACAAGGGATGTAACTTGTCTACTGTACTATATTTTATAGTACTTATCTTTATCTTATCTTTATCTTATCTTTGCAGGCAGATAATGTCTTGTCTGTATTTATATACCGAGAGGGTATATAAATTTTTTTTTGAAGACCATTGGAAATTTGACTTTGCAATTAGTGGAATATTAGCTGATATATCATGGGATATCGAAAGTTATTATCTTTTATATTATCTCAACTATCTTAAAATTTTATTATCTTGAAAGTTTGAAATTTCAATTATCCTAAAATTTTCATTACCTCTATGTTGAAAATTTTATAGTATTTTAATTGTTTTAAACATTTTTATCTACATGCTCGAGATATCAACTTACATTACAAAAAGAATTCGTTTTGCTTATCTACATTCAATACCTTACCTAATATCTTGTCTACCTAATTTTTTTATCTACTTTTTCATTATCTCTATCTATGATCATTCCGAAAGATTGATCTAGATATTTCACTTGTAGACATACCTTCATTTTGTCTATATTTTATTGTATACCTTTCCCTTTGAATTTTTTTTGTTGGATTTCTCAATAGTGGGTGTTGGAGGAACTCAGAGTGGTCTGGAATGTGTTTCAGGGTTCAGCGTCGGGGGGTTAATCAGCCTGGGAGGCAGAGGTGGCTGAGGTCTGCTGTCATTAGTTAAATCTACTTGGAGGGTTAACTACTGCGTCTGTGCCAACATGGCTCGCATATCGCTCTGAGGATTTTCCAACAGTACTGTTGTGGGATGCCGTTGTCAATTTCTTTCCTCCCTCAAATTTCAGCCTGACAGGGGCTATACTCTGTTAGGGGGTATATCGAGCCTCCTTGGACTAGTTATAGTAACTAGCTCCAAAATTCAAAAACATTTTTTTCTCTTTTCGTTTTCTCTTATCGATAAATTCTTCATTTTGGGTGATTCATGTGTGTTGTCATGGTATTTTAGGTTGAGATTTCTGCTGAAGCTGAGATTGAAGACCACGACGCGACTTAACATCTCTCGCGAGGTCCTTCTCGTTAGGTGGGGGTTGATCTCTTGATCTGGGATGCTGTGATAGGGCACATGTTGAGCCTGGAATATTGGTAGTTTTTTTGTTTATCATTATATTATGTAGTATAATATAATGGAAATTTTTTTTTTGGTTGACAGTTTATTTTGTTAGGGAGTCATATAAAGCTTCCTTGGATTCGCTCCTAAATTATATCTGTAACTATTTCTTTTGTTTTGCTTTGTTTCCTTCTCATCTGAGAACTATTTTTTTATATCGTTAAGAGGTTTAACATCTTAGGCTATGGTTATTAATTGTTAGTTTAATTGTCTGCTGCTTTGTGTGATGTTTTTTTTTTCGAATGCTATACCTGCGCGATGACCAATGGCTACTGCGGACGCTAACTGGCAACCTCCCTGGTATGAGCTCGGAAAAAAAATTATCATATAGCATTACGTTATTTTCTAATTTTCTTCTTGGACCAAAGATACTTGGAAGTTTTTTTATTTTGTTCCCTTTCATTTTCTCATATTTTTTTTTGGGCCAAGATATTCTTAGTAAGTTAGTTATATTGCTTATATTATTATTAGTACTTACTTCCTTATATTGTTTATATTATTATTACCTATCGACTGATATCAGGTGAAAAATTTTTTTTTAAGCTATTCACTGATTCAGTGATATCAATAGTTCATTTTTTTTATTCTCTTAAATTTTTATTTAACTACTGACTGATAATCGATACAATCGATCCATCAGACAAGAATTTATTTGTTTCGTTTATTAAATCTCGGGTTCCTTATTTTTAGTAAATTACTAATTCACTGATTATAAGTATATCAGTATTTTTTTTTATAAGAAATCCTCTCAACGATTCGTATATACCTGGTACTGGTTCCTTTCCTCATAAAATTATACCGTTCAAAATTTTTTTTGCCTCTTCTTTACTTTACTATATCTTTTTTATGAATTCCCTGTGTGGAAATTCTTTTTCATTTATTTCCTGGTTGTAAGGGTGTGTAACGTTAATTTTATTCACTCTCCTTATTTTTAAATATTTATTAAATTATCTTATGGGTGGCGAGTAGCCAGTCCTTTCTCATGCCCAGCGCCGAGAAATGTATCGAGTTTAACTTTATCTATATAGTCGATGAAAGACAAAATTTTAAGTTTATTTGCGGGTCAAATCGATACCGTCTATAGTAAAAATAGTCACTTCGGTTTACTATAAATTATTTGGTTTTCAATTTTAACACAAATGAATGAAGAATCCACTTACGGAATTTAAATTACATTTCCATTCCAAACAAAGGTGTATGATACAGATATGCGACGTATGTGCATTATCATTCACATGATTTCATGTTTTATATTTAAACAGAATCAAGCAGAGATTTTGTCTTTCTGTGACAAAATGTTAAATTAACAACTTGAAATTTATTTGGTGAGAGTTTCACCTAAACTTTTTTTTCTAAGTGCATTCATGTGAATGGTAAGTAGTTTCGCTTAAATTCATATGTTACATATTTAACTTTGCTTTTCTCAATATATAGTAGCTTTTCTTATTATTTTCTCTAGCGTTCCAGTACCAGATATATCGATAACGTTTTTTTTATATTTTTTTGTGTTTTTTTTTTATCTTGTTGAAGACACTTGATATACCTTTTAATATATTTACCGGCATTAACAATACATTTTTATTGCTTTCCTTCATTATTTTATTTCATAGTAAAATACAGGATGTTGCTTTTTTTTGTTTTATGAACCACGTTTTTAAATATTCATTTTTCAATCTGTACATCATATAACAACCAGCACCATTTTCATTTCAATCTCCAGATATCCTGCATTTTACTATGTTCATTTAACATATATCTGATTCAAGTGTTCTTTCTAGCACTTTCTTCGTACCTAAAGTTATATATATCTTTATATATATATAACCACTACTTCTTCTACTATTACTACTACTACAACTACTACTACCACAACAACTACTACTACTAATATGTTCTGGCAATAAACCTCCATAAGACACCGGACCTCCGAAAGACACCGGACCTCCAAAGACACCGGACCAAAAGACGCCAGACTTGAAGTCAGAAGAAGACAGGAAAGTACCGTCACTATTAACAATCATTGTTGCAACCAGAGTACTCGAACTGTGATATTTATTTTTTTTTTTTTAAAGTCATTATACAACTTGTAAATTTAACAACGTAGTTCATATTCCTTCCCTTCCAACATTTCCAGGTTTGTTGATAGAGAGTGTTGAAACAAGTCAACTAATATTATTCAGGGTGGCGCCCATTTACCTTAACTTCACTTAAATTCCTTAACGTAATTCATTGATTGTTTTGTTAACTCATTAAATTCATTTATTTCAATATAACTTCAATAATTTAAATAAGTAGTATCACCCGCGAACCGGTAAGACTACTCCCTGAATTTTTATTAGTTTGGTATCCGAATTCACGCCTGAGCAGCTCTTTATCTGAGTAGTGTTACAAATTGGCACCCGAACGTGTGTGGCCTGTTTTACACATCATCTCTCTCATCAATAGATCTTGAAACTTGGAAGTTTGGATAGTAGTAGTTATCTTTTTATTATCGTAAATATCTTTCACTTATTACAGTATTTATCTTTCTATAGTTCACTTATCGTATCATATCGTTCACAGTTGAGTTGCAATATTTCATTTTATTATCGTATTGACAATATCTATATCTATATAATATTTTTTCTTATCTTATATCTTCACGTATCGTATATATAAATATCTTCTCAATCGTCAATATCAACAGTACTCAATTTTTTTTTTAAATTTTCGTATCTTATAATTTAATTTCGTCAGATACCGTATACTAAAATGGCAAAAATGTTTAAGCTAAATGTTGATTATCTTTTAACTCATGAATTAGATCATGAAATTTCTTATCGTGGCTTAGAAATACCTTCACTGGTTACAGAGAAGAGGAAATTGTTACGGGGTGTTTTAACTCAAGAGGTATCCATGCGGAGTTCGATCGTATATGTCGATCTTCCATTTACTACCGAATTTACAGGAATTAAGCTTTCTTTTGCCGACTTGAAGAAGAAGGTTCAAGATTTCGTTGGAACTTCTTCTGACGTAGAGTATAAAAGATTGACTTGTCGGCTAACTCACCTTACGCAACGCATTTCTCGTTTGAATTGCGAGGAAGACGAGCATGAAAAAGTAAAAAAACATCTAACATCAGAAATATTGTTCTTAGAAGGAGAATTAGATGGCAAGCTCAATGTTATTGATGCAGATAGACAATCTACTCCGGTAAATGCAAATCAAAGTTTTTCTTTTTCTAAACCTGTACCTGTACACAAATGGGGAATAAGATTTTCAGGAATTGATTCCAAAGAATCAGTACTTGGCTTCCTAGAACGCGTAAATTGTCTTAAAATTTCAGGAGGTATCACAGATGCTGAATTGTTTTCTAGCTCAGCTGATTTGTTTAGTGATCAAGCTTTTAACTGGTATCTAATTAACAGATGCAAAGTTCAAAATTGGGAACAATTAGTGACCAAATTGAAATCAGATTTCTTACCCTATAACTATCAAGATGATTTACTAGAGGAAATCAAGGCTAGAAAACAAGGTCAGCATGAGAGAGTTACCCTATATATTAACTCCATGCGTGGTTTGTTCAATCGTCTTGACGACAAGCCAAGCGAAAATGCCATGATCCGTATTATTCGTAAAAATCTCTTACCTAATTATGCACAACCTTTAGCTTTAATCGATATTGATACTGTTGATATTTTGACGGAAAAATGTAAACGACTTGAGGAAACATTAACTTGGGATCAACAATTCACATCAAATCATAAGAATAGTCAATACTTACTTGAACCAGATTTGAGCATACCTAGTACATCTTTTAAGGATAATTCTTGTTTTAAACAAAGAAAAAAAAATAACTCGGTAGTATCGTCTACTTGGACTTGCTGGAATTGCAAACAAGCAGGTCATATGTATTATAACTGTCAAATTCCTAGGAAATTGTTTTGTTTTGGTTGTGGACATCCTGATACTGTAAAAACTAAATGTCCAAAGTGTTCAAAAAACGAACCAAGCAGTGGTCGAACTTCCCACTCTACCACACTTGCTCAAAAACCGGGAACATCAGGAAAATCCAAAAACATCAAAACAAAGGCAAAATCTCAGGAAAAACCAGCAAAAGACGAAAATTAAGGTTACCTCAAATAAATCCCATAAATTCCAGTTCTGTAAAAAAATTTTCTCGTTCTATCTTAAAAAAGGTTCCTACTGTAAGTCGCTCGGACTGGAATTCATGGCTTTTATTTGTTAAAGATTTCTATAAAACTAATTCAAGATCAAATTCAATTGTTTCAAACTCAAAGCCTTTAGCAAATGTAGGATCACTGCTTTATAATGTTAAAGATGATAATCGACCTTTTGTCGATATCATAATATTTGATAAAACAATTTATTGTCTTGTTGATACTGGTTCAAATATCTCATTGATTGGTTCTCGTGCATTAGATTTTATTCATAACTTATCAGTACCTATATTGAACGATGATAACTTAAAAATATCTACGGCATATGGTAAATTGCAGGACGTTCTTGGTTATATCGAAACATATGTCATCACAGACAAGATATCTAGGCTTATGAAATTTTATTTAATACCTTCAGTCAAACATGATATTATTCTCGGTATGGATTTTCTCAAAATTTTTAACGTAAAAATTAATTTCTCTAAATTATCTTTAACTGTAAATTCACTCTCGTTAGCTGTAGTAAATACAATTCGGGATATATCTCATTTAACTCCTAATCAAACAAGTAGGTTAAATCAAACTATTGATCTCTTTAAGACTATTAGTCCGTCAGATAAAATAGGTAAAACTCATTTGATAGAGCATTTTATTGATACCGGAAATTCTCCTCCTTTTAAACAAACCCAATATCCCTTACCTCAAGCTATGCAAGCTTACCTGGAAAAGGAAGTAGATACTTTGCTAGAATTAGGTGTAATTCAAAAAAGTAAATCTTCATATTGTAGTCCTATCTGGTTGGTTCAAGAGGGAGATGGTAAATATAGAATGTGTTTTGATGGACGTAAACTAAATAGTGTGACTTTAAATAAAGATGCTTATCCCTTACCTTCAATCGAAGTTATACTGAGTCAACTTCGAGATACTCGTTATATATCTAGTATAGACCTAAAGCAAGCATTTTATCAAATTCCGTTGGAGAAATCATCTCGGGAGAAAACAGCTTTTGCAGTAAAAGGTAAAGGTTTATTCGAGTATGTCACTACTCCTTTTGGGTTAGTCTCTGCTCCTGCTAGCATGTGTCGTTTAATCGATTTGGTCATTGGTCCTTCCTTGGAACCATATTGTTTTTATTACCTGGATGACATCATCATTTTTTGTACTCCTGATTTTGACAAACACATGGAAATTCTTCAGAGTGTTTTCGAGAAACTACGAGATGCCGGCTTGACGGTAAATTTAGATAAATGTCAGTTTTGTCGTTCTTCCCTTAGATATTTAGGTTATGTGGTGGATGAAAATGGTCTTCGTACCGATCCTGAAAAGGTTTCTGCTATTTGTGAGTACCCTGTCCCGAAAACTGCCACTTAGGTGCGTAGATTCTTGGGAATGGTTTCGTATTTTCGTCGGTTTCTTAAAGATTTTTCTTCCTTATCTGCTCCAATTTCTGATCTTCTTAGTGAGCGAAAGAAACATCAATCTATTACTTGGACATCCCAGGCAAATCAGGCTTTCGAAAAGGTGAAAACTGTCTTAACTACCGCTCCTATCTTGAGTAGTCCCGATTTCATCAAACCTTTCTTTCTTATGACAGACGCTAGTGATGTTGGGGTAGGAAGTGTTCTTTTTCAATTGGAAGATGGACTCGAACATCCCATAGCTTATATGAGTAAGAAACTCACAAAGAGTCAAAAGAAGTTTAGTACTACTGAAAAGGAACTGTTAGCAGTTTTGTTAGGGATTGATCATTTCAGATATTATCTTGTAGGTCGTCATTTTACCGTAATTACTGATCATTCTTCTCTTGTGTGGTTGAATAATATGAAAAAACCTTCTCCTCGTTTAGCTAGATGGATATTGCAATTGTCGCAATACAATTTCTCTATCGTTCACCGTAGATCTACCGGAACTGTGGTAGCAGATGCATTATCTCGTATACCTGAAGTTAGTATCTTAGACTTATCTACATTACATCCCGATAAATGGTATAATGACATGATTTCTCATGTTCAAGATTTTCCAGAAAAATACCCAAGTTTTAGAGTTGAAAATAACATATTATATAAACATGTCTTCAATAAATTTGGACCAATTAGCAATGTTTCCGATTGGAAAATTGTCGTTCCTACTAAAAATCGAAGTGAAATTTCACATCATTTTCATGATAGTCCAACTTCTTCTCACTTCGGTGTTTTTAAAACATTAGAGAGAATTTCTGAAATTTATTATTGGCCTAATCTCAGGAAATCAGTTTATAAATATGTTACTCGTTGTAAAATATGTGCATCTTGTAAACCATCTAACTTGCCACAAGCAGGATTAATGGGAAAATATCGTAACATTAACTTCCCTTTTCAATTGATATCGTTGACTGGTTCACGAAATTTGTATTAGTTCATCCCTTCTATAGTTGATTTCTTAGAAAATCATGTCTTTCTTATTTTTGGAATCCCTCAAATTGTATCTTGCGATAATGGTAAACAGTTCACAAGTCATTTGTTCAAAAACCTCATGGACAAATATTCAGTACAAAAGATTTGGTATAATGCTAACTTTCATCCGCAAATTAATCACACTGAACGCGTAAACAAATCCATTGTCACAGCTATACGATCTTATAGTTATGAAGATCATAGAACGTGGGATGAAGAGATCTATAAAATTGCTCAAGCAATTCGGCTGTCGAAACATGAAGTTACCGATTTCACCCCTTCCTTCCTTACCTTTGCTCGAAATGTTCCTGTCTCGGGAAATTTTTATGGTATAATTGCAGAAAATGCAAATAATCAGGTTACCATTTCCGATAAAGTCCACCGAATTCAGGATACACAAGAAATGCCTAAAATTTTTGAAGTGGTGAGAAAAAATTTGCAAACAGCATATCGGCAGAGTAGTCAACGTTATAATTTGCGCAAACGAGATCATAGGTTCTACGTAGGTGATCGGGTTTGGAAGAAGAACTACCCAAAATCGGACAAAGCCAGATATATTTCCGCTAAATTTTCACCAAAATATACACAATGTACCGTATATCGCGTTATTTCTCCCTTAGTGTATGAATTAAAGGATGAAACGGGAAAAAACATTGGTCGATGGCACATAAAAGACCTTAAAGCTGGTATCTTGTCTGATGATGAGTGTTCTGATATCGATGAATCCGATTCAACCACAACGTAACCATTTATACTTATATCTTTCCTATTTGTAATTTTTTTTGTGATGTGTGTTGGTGTCTCGAATATTTTTTTTATCTCTCTTATCGTAGAGATTTCCTTTTTCTCTAATTATAAATGTGATAATGACTTCACTTTCTTTCCCTATTGATTGGCAAAATAGCATTCATGTTCTAGGTAAAATAAGTGAAGTAATAAATATTTCCTAGCTGGATGGAATTTTAATCTGAGAATTATAATACAAAATCCGTTGAGAATTTTTTTTTTAGAAAATTTTTAAATATCCATAAATATTATAATTTTGGAAAACGCATAGTCAAATCAATTTGAGTTCAATAAACATGTTGGTGCACAAGCATTGATGTTATTAAATATTGGGTCTTCTTGATTTGAAGAAACCTTAAGTGTTAAGGGTGATATTAAATCTTCATTATCTTATCTTCATTATCGTATCTTATCGTATCTAAGTGGACAAGGGATGTAACTTGTCTACTGTACTATATTTTATAGTACTTATCTTTATCTTATCTTTATCTTATCTTTGCAGGCAGATAATGTCTTGTCTGTATTTATATACCGAGAGGGTATATAAATTTTTTTTTGAAGACCATTGGAAATTTGACTTTGCAATTAGTGGAATATTAGCTGATATATCATGGGATATCGAAAGTTATTATCTTTTATATTATCTCAACTATCTTAAAATTTTATTATCTTGAAAGTTTGAAATTTCAATTATCCTAAAATTTTCATTACCTCTATGTTGAAAATTTTATAGTATTTTAATTGTTTTAAACATTTTTATCTACATGCTCGAGATATCAACTTACATTACAAAAAGAATTCGTTTTGCTTATCTACATTCAATACCTTACCTAATATCTTGTCTACCTAATTTTTTTATCTACTTTTTCATTATCTCTATCTATGATCATTCCGAAAGATTGATCTAGATATTTCACTTGTAGACATACCTTCATTTTGTCTATATTTTATTGTATACCTTTCCCTTTGAATTTTTTTTGTTGGATTTCTCAATAGTGGGTGTTGGAGGAACTCAGAGTGGTCTGGAATGTGTTTCAGGGTTCAGCGTCGGGGGGTTAATCAGCCTGGGAGGCAGAGGTGGCTGAGGTCTGCTGTCATTAGTTAAATCTACTTGGAGGGTTAACTACTGCGTCTGTGCCAACATGGCTCGCATATCGCTCTGAGGATTTTCCAACAGTACTGTTGTGGGATGCCGTTGTCAATTTCTTTCCTCCCTCAAATTTCAGCCTGACAGGGGCTATACTCTGTTAGGGGGTATATCGAGCCTCCTTGGACTAGTTATAGTAACTAGCTCCAAAATTCAAAAACATTTTTTTCTCTTTTCGTTTTCTCTTATCGATAAATTCTTCATTTTGGGTGATTCATGTGTGTTGTCATGGTATTTTAGGTTGAGATTTCTGCTGAAGCTGAGATTGAAGACCACGACGCGACTTAACATCTCTCGCGAGGTCCTTCTCGTTAGGTGGGGGTTGATCTCTTGATCTGGGATGCTGTGATAGGGCACATGTTGAGCCTGGAATATTGGTAGTTTTTTTGTTTATCATTATATTATGTAGTATAATATAATGGAAATTTTTTTTTTGGTTGACAGTTTATTTTGTTAGGGAGTCATATAAAGCTTCCTTGGATTCGCTCCTAAATTATATCTGTAACTATTTCTTTTGTTTTGCTTTGTTTCCTTCTCATCTGAGAACTATTTTTTTATATCGTTAAGAGGTTTAACATCTTAGGCTATGGTTATTAATTGTTAGTTTAATTGTCTGCTGCTTTGTGTGATGTTTTTTTTTTCGAATGCTATACCTGCGCGATGACCAATGGCTACTGCGGACGCTAACTGGCAACCTCCCTGGTATGAGCTCGGAAAAAAAATTATCATATAGCATTACGTTATTTTCTAATTTTCTTCTTGGACCAAAGATACTTGGAAGTTTTTTTATTTTGTTCCCTTTCATTTTCTCATATTTTTTTTTGGGCCAAGATATTCTTAGTAAGTTAGTTATATTGCTTATATTATTATTAGTACTTACTTCCTTATATTGTTTATATTATTATTACCTATCGACTGATATCAGGTGAAAAATTTTTTTTTAAGCTATTCACTGATTCAGTGATATCAATAGTTCATTTTTTTTATTCTCTTAAATTTTTATTTAACTACTGACTGATAATCGATACAATCGATCCATCAGACAAGAATTTATTTGTTTCGTTTATTAAATCTCGGGTTCCTTATTTTTAGTAAATTACTAATTCACTGATTATAAGTATATCAGTATTTTTTTTTATAAGAAATCCTCTCAACGATTCGTATATACCTGGTACTGGTTCCTTTCCTCATAAAATTATACCGTTCAAAATTTTTTTTGCCTCTTCTTTACTTTACTATATCTTTTTTATGAATTCCCTGTGTGGAAATTCTTTTTCATTTATTTCCTGGTTGTAAGGGTGTGTAACGTTAATTTTATTCACTCTCCTTATTTTTAAATATTTATTAAATTATCTTATGGGTGGCGAGTAGCCAGTCCTTTCTCATGCCCAGCGCCGAGAAATGTATCGAGTTTAACTTTATCTATATAGTCGATGAAAGACAAAATTTTAAGTTTATTTGCGGGTCAAATCGATACCGTCTATAGTAAAAATAGTCACTTCGGTTTACTATAAATTATTTGGTTTTCAATTTTAACACAAATGAATGAAGAATCCACTTACGGAATTTAAATTACATTTCCATTCCAAACAAAGGTGTATGATACAGATATGCGACGTATGTGCATTATCATTCACATGATTTCATGTTTTATATTTAAACAGAATCAAGCAGAGATTTTGTCTTTCTGTGACAAAATGTTAAATTAACAACTTGAAATTTATTTGGTGAGAGTTTCACCTAAACTTTTTTTTCTAAGTGCATTCATGTGAATGGTAAGTAGTTTCGCTTAAATTCATATGTTACATATTTAACTTTGCTTTTCTCAATATATAGTAGCTTTTCTTATTATTTTCTCTAGCGTTCCAGTACCAGATATATCGATAACGTTTTTTTTATATTTTTTTGTGTTTTTTTTTTATCTTGTTGAAGACACTTGATATACCTTTTAATATATTTACCGGCATTAACAATACATTTTTATTGCTTTCCTTCATTATTTTATTTCATAGTAAAATACAGGATGTTGCTTTTTTTTTGTTTTATGAACCACGTTTTTAAATATTCATTTTTCAATCTGTACATCATATAACAACCAGCACCATTTTCATTTCAATCTCCAGATATCCTGCATTTTACTATGTTCATTTAACATATATCTGATTCAAGTGTTCTTTCTAGCACTTTCTTCGTACCTAAAGTTATATATATCTTTATATATATATAACCACTACTTCTTCTACTATTACTACTACTACAACTACTACTACCACAACAACTACTACTACTAATATGTTCTGGCAATAAACCTCCATAAGACACCGGACCTCCGAAAGACACCGGACCTCCAAAGACACCGGACCAAAAGACGCCAGACTTGAAGTCAGAAGAAGACAGGAAAGTACCGTCACTATTAACAATCATTGTTGCAACCAGAGTACTCGAACTGTGATATTTTTTTTTAAAGTCATTATACAACTTGTAAATTTAACAACGTAGTTCATATTCCTTCCCTTCCAACATTTCCAAGTTTGTTGATAGAGAGTGTTGAAACAAGTCAACTAATATTATTCAGTGTGGCGCCCATTTACCTTAACTTCACTTAAATTCCTTAACGTAATTCATTGATTGTTTTGTTAACTTATTAAATTCATTTATTTCAATATAACTTCAATAATTTAAATAAGTAGTATTACCCGCGAACCGGTAAGACTACTTCCTGAATTTTTATTAGTTTGGTATCCGAATTCACGCCTGAGCAGCTCTTTATCTGAGTAGCCGTTAAATGTTGATATGTATTCAATAATAAATGTTTCTTCATGTTAACTTTTGTTTTTTTTTTCCGGATGCAATGTCTCCTCCTACTTAGAGATTCCAGCCGAATATACATTTTACAAAGCCATTTTTAATATCTCATTTGTCCGGACCAACGTTTGCATCCCCTCTCTTGATGGTGATAACACCATTACTATCCACGAACTTACAGATGATTCAAAGGCAAAGTTAGGAGTTGGTTGTGCTGTATACACCCAAAACAATAAGGAATCTTCAATGTTCAAGTTGAATCAGCACAGTTCCATATATTCCGCAGAGCTATTTGCAATACATCAAGCTCTAGAATAGGCCGAAAAATTAAAAATCTCTAATCAGAAAATTATATTAATGTCTGATTCAAAGTCTGCACTATCTGAGTTAAGAAACTCACATAGTCAGCTTCACAAGAGTGGGCTCATTGTAAGAATTTCAATAAATAATCTCAAATTACATGAAATGTATAGTAGATATCACAGAATATTAATAATTTCATCGCTTTATAAGTTTCAGAAACAGTATATTGAAGTATAAGTGGATAATAGGGTCTCTAAGACGCGCGATTTTCCAAGAACTTATAAATCAATGGAATGATTAATATTTTGTGATATCGTTTCATTAAATAGGACAATATTACAGTTTAATGTACTGATAATCCATTAAATAAATAGTTCTGTCTGGTTCATATGGGTGAAGGGACAAGCTGATAATTTTGGTGACACGGAGTTATTATGCAACACTCTGTATAGTCCGAGATAATTTCAAAATATGCACCTCAAAGACATCTATTAGTTTTGTTAATAACATTTTTTGAAATCTTTCATAATAACCCGCCCGATAAGCGTGCTGACACTGGTGGAGAGGTAGTCTCTCTAGGATCACCAAATGTGGTTGTCGAAAGCTTTTTCCATCGTTTTGAGCACAAACGATGTTAGGCTGATTAGTTTGAAGGATTTGGGGTTTGTGTCCCTTTTTCCAGTTTTTGGAAGGAAAGTTACTATTGACATTCTCCATGCTTCTGGTGTATAACCCAGTTCTAAGCTACTGAAACTAATTCTGACCAAATGCGGTAGAATTTCGTCTTGACCTTGCTGGAGCAATGCTGGGAAAATTCAATGTGCTCCCGGTGCCTTGGAAGGTGAAAAGGTGATCATGGCCCATTCCAACCTATTGTTACTACAAATGTGTTTGGCCATGGTAATACTTGCTCTCGAAGGTCTATTATGAGATTCGAGAAAATTATCTCTCCTATTTGGGGTACTTCCAAGACTCTCTAGTAAGAGTCGAACTCTTCCTCCCTCATATTTGGTATATTTACCGTCTGGCTTCCCCAAAGGAATATCTGTGTTGACCCTACTTTTGCAACGACTTTGTATAGTCTTGCCACAGCAGGTGTTGCGTCTATAACCTCAGAATTTTTTGGAGCTATTTCTTTTCCTTGTAGTAGGTATTTCTGACCTCGGGCTCGTCAACAAAATCCGAATGAAAAGTGTTAGCTGGTACGCTGAGCTCCACACTACTGAATGCTGAAATGCACCTTTCTATAGGAACAACGGAGCATGCATGAAACGTTGAAAAGGGTGTCCACCGCGTGCTGTACTTGCGACCAACGTTGATTGAATTACCTGCTCTGGTAAAAGGGCTAACGATGGAAAATGTAGGTGATCATTCATATATATGCCTACCACACTCATAATTGCAGACATTTGTACTGAATCTTCACCAGTTCTTGAACATAGATTGTGTACAGAGGGATTGGATTTGAAGTGAATTTTTTACTTTTATTGGATTTATTGTTTTATACGCTCAAACGGACGTGTTGGAATTCATGGTAAGAATTTGATCTAATCCTATAAAATGATAAATAATTTTTTTTTCTACGACCGTGTGTCTTAACCCACTTTCCCGCACGCATTTTAGTTTTGAAAGTGATAAATTAGTGCGGGAAAGTGAAATTATGCTAATTTTGACCTTAGATAGTTTTTTACTTCGGAAGTTATAAATATTGTAACTACAGGTGAATAAATATTCACGAAAAAGTCCATGAACAAAAATCTTTTCTGGCTTTTTGTTGCATTTTCCATTTTTCAGGAAAATAAGATAATGAAGTTATTTTTATATAACCGCAACAAATTGTGTTTTAATAACAGCAGTCGCGTGCGGGAAAGTATCACTTTCCGCACTGCGAAAAGATCCACTTCTCCGCACTCTTTTTAGTGCGGAGAGTGGTCACTTTTCCGCACTAGTGTGGAAAGTAAATTTGTTGAGTTTTTAGGAAGTATGTATGTATGTATGTGTGTATCTGGGGTAACATTAACTTAGACCTAAAAGATCTATTGTGCCCCCTTACTTCTACTTAGTTTCTGAGGAGAGTCTCTGAAACTAGTAGTTCCTTTAGTCCTATTTTCCGGAGGAATTTCAGGATATCTGCAGGCTTCAACTTGGGTAAATGTTCTTCTTCTATCCAGTAATCTCCTAGGTACTGTGCAGTTGGTAAGTATGTGGGTGGAGGTTTCTTCATCCATGCCACAATATCTGCAATCTTCCTCCACCACTATTTTGAAATTTTTCAGGTGCCCATTCAGGCGACTATGTCCCGTCAGGATCCCTGTTAAAACTCCCAGCGCAGTTTAACTTTGACTTATGCATTCATTTGATCTCAACAGCTTGTAATCTCCCAGAAGAATCTTTGATTGTCTAAGCCCTACTAGATCTTTCCAATAGTTGGATCTTCTCTTTCTTTCTGCTTCACTTATTTCTTCCAATATTACATTGGGACTGATTTCGCAAAAGGGTTCTGGCCCCCAGAAAGGTATTTTAGTCCCCCTCTTCGCTAATTCATCTGACATTTCATTTCCTTCTATTCCAGTGTGTCCTGGAATCCATAGTAAGGTAACCGTATTGTTCTCTCCTAGTTCATTGAGTTTGTCTAGGCATTCCCACACCATTTTGGAACTGATTACACAAGAGCTCAGTGCCTTGATGGCTCCTTGACTATCTTACAATATTATAATCTTTTGTCCTCTGTATCCTTTATCAATATTGAACTGGGCGCACTTCCTTATAGCGTGGATTTCCGCTTGGAAGATACTTGGGGTTTTCCCAAGCTTTCGGAGTGTTTGGTTCCTGGCCCGAACACTCCTATCCCAGTTCCTCTGCTTTTAAGCCGTCTGTGTACCATTGAATGGCATTCTTCCCAAGTCTGGTAATGGTATTTGGATCCCATTCCTTCTTGTTGCTTAGTTCTGTAACGAATTTCTTCGAAAAGTTGTACTTTTTCATCATACTGTCTTGTGGCATGTCCCAGGTTGTCTGATTTCTAAGAAGTGAAGAGGTGGTTTTTTTTCAATGATTCTCTCTCTACTTAGTATGTATCTTGTTCTTTCTGCAACACTTTCCACCACCATATGTAGAGGGGTGAGGTTGAAAATCATTTCCAAGGCTGTCGTTGGGCATGTTCTCATTGATCCTGTAACAAATATACAGGCTAGTCTTCGAATTTTGGAGAGGTTTTCTGTTGTCGTCAATAGATTAATTCTACTACTCCACGCAATGGCTCCATAAGTGATAATTGGTCTCACTATGGCAGTGTACATCCAGCTTAGAATTTTTGGGTTGCAATCCCAATTTCTCCCTGACAGATTCCTGCAGACCATTAGAGCCATTTTCGCCTTGTAAGTAATTCCCTTTTCGTGTTTGTTCCACAGGAGTTTACTATCTAAAATCAAACCTAGATACTTGACTTCTTGTCTCCATTCAATCTCGTTTCCATCAAGTTTAATGGTTTTGAGGTTGAGTTTTCTTTCCTTGGTAAAGGCTATCAAGATGGTTTTAGTGGGGTTGTTGCTAAGTCCCACTTGCCTACACCAGCTATTTGTATAGTTCAGACCCTTTTGTACTATATAACAAAGGGTGTTTTAGAATCCCCCCCCGACTGTTATGACAATATCGTCGGCATATCCTTGGCAGGATATTCCTAGATTCGTCAAACCACACAGGAGTTCGTCAACCGTCAGACTCCACATTAAAGGGGATGCTACTCCTCCCTGTGGGCATCCTCTGGTAGTGCAGATGGAGACAATGTCTTTCGCTTGTCCTTGTCTCTGCTATTCTTGTGGTGAGCAGTTCCGACATCCATTTGGATGTTGTGCCGACAACACCTCTTCTGTTTAATGCTCTTTTGACAGCCTCATGTGGAGTGTTGTCAAAAGCTCCTTTTATGTCCAAAAATGCACATACTACAAGTTCTTAGTTGTCTTTAGCACCTTGGATATCCTCCGTCAGTTGTACCAGTGCAGTCTCCGTAGATCTGCCTGCCCGGTAAGCTTGCTGACTCGGGTGGAGAGGTAGTCTCTCTAGCATTTCCGTTCGAATGTAGTTATCAATTGCTTTTTCCATCGTTTTAAGTACAAACGATGTTGGGCTAATTGGTCTACAGCATTGGTTCCCAACAGGTGGTCCGCGGACCAAAGGTGGTCCGCGAGAGCCTTGAAAGTGGTCCGCGAGAGACTAAGAAGAAATAAATAATTATTGAGTAAAATGTGAGAATTCCTGAACTAGTAAAACAGATTCGAGCTCAGAAGTCTCACTAAAATAATTCCTAAAAAATATTTTATCTGCAATGAGAAAATTTAATTTCTATTTCAATAATTAGTATTCTAATGAAAATGTTATTTAAAAAAAAATCATAAGCAAATTGTTTATTTTTAGAACATTTTAGCAAGTTACATTTTCATTAGAATACTAGTTGGAATAGAAATTAAATTTTCTCATTGCAGATAAAATGGTGGTCAGTGCTACTATTAATGTCAAGTAAAGTGGTCCGCGGCCCGGAGTGAGTAGGGAACCACTGGTCTACAGGATTTGTGGTTTGTTGTGTCCCTGTACCCAGTTTTTGGAAGAAAGGTTACTATTGCCTTTCTTCATGCTTCTGGTATTAAACCCAGCTCAAAGCTACTTCGACTAATTCTAGCCAGATGCGGTAGAATTTCGTCTTGAGCTTGCTGGAGCAGTGCTGGGAATATTCCATCCGCTTCCGGTGTCTTGAAAGGTGAAAAGGTGTTCATGGCCCATTTCAACCTATCGTTACTACAAATGTGTTTGGCCATTGTAATATTTGCTCTCGAAAGTCTATTATGAGCTTCGAGAGGATTATCTCCCCTATTTGGGGTGCTCCCAGGAAAATGAGTTTCTAGTAAGAGTCGAACTCTTTCCCCCTCATTTTCGGTATAATTGCCGTCTGGCTTCTTCAAAGCCATATCTGTGTTGACCCTACTTTTCGCCATGACTTTGTTTGCTGATAGCCGGTCGACAGACGCAGTCAGCGGGATCGTCGGAGCAGAAGACTGCTTGTGGAAACCTGCCTGATATAAACGGTATCTAGTGGAAGGTGGTTGATGAGGTATATTCACTAGATGTGGGGGCTTGCCTCAAACAGCTGGCCAAGTGGAAAAAGACCACAATAAAATACCCTCCAAGTCAAGGTGGAACAGCATAACCGAGGACTGCGTGGTCAAGGGAAAGTTTGATCGCTAATATGCGGACTCTGGATACCTGGGGACATCCAGTTTAAATACCCCCACTCCTGCATGCGTGACTCTGCAGGAGTGGACCTTGTGCTTCCCTAGCTACTCGTGGGATCAACCATGGCTTAGGTAAGTCCGTCGGAGATAGATGGGAACTTTTGAGGGGCTATATAAAAATGCACCCACACAAACTCTGATCGCATTATTCTAAACTGAATTTGAGAAATTCAGTACTGTTCTCTTCGCTATCTTATAATGATCTGAGCTATACAATGACTTCTTATGCTTCTACGGTCTCCAAATGCTTTCTATTATCATCATCTCCAACTGCCTATTCTATCATTAATCCAAATGTATTTGTTGGTGAAAAAAATGAAATTCTATTTTTCCGATCCAGATACTCTCAAACTTTGTAGCACCGCCAAAAACGTCCTCTGTTGTAGTTTTATTTATATCTTATATTGCAGTCTAATAGGTTATTTAGTTCAGTGGGTTATTTTCAATTATGTCTCCTGTCAAAAACTATATTGCTCAATAATTGCAATCTCATGAATATAACCATCACCACTCACATTGAATTCCCTCTCTCTACCTAACAACCCTGTTTTTCCATAATTGCTTTCTAAATTATCAATTAATCTTCCGAAATTGCCATTAACCATACTCAAAAATGACGCTTCTCCACATTTTTCAAATTTATTAAATCATGCCCTCTCACAATATATATTTTTACAATGGTGTGTTACAGGGTGTTATTTGTGAAGTTTTAAATTCAGTGCTCCCAGTAGTTTGAAACCATTTGACGCAATATTTCTTTATCAGACTGGGAGGAAGTGTAGGTACCATACTATGTGAATTGAACGTTCCAGGCTACTACCAAAGCCTAGTGACTGGATTATTATTAAAAATTTTTCAAGATTGCCAGAATTTCAGTTTAAGCACAATTTTTCGATTCTCCTATAGTTTTTACGTTGATATCACATACTCCACGAAGACCAATTGATTATTTTTTTGTAGATATATTTTGAGTTCAAGAATGAAGCTGTACAACATTTCAATGAACTATGTCGGATTACAGGATTGGACTCAAGGGACCTTGGATTAATTTCTGGGTGCATATTGAATACTTAGCAATAAGTACCTATCAGAAACTTCAGTACCAAATTGTGAACTTAGCTCATTTTTCTGCCAATCAGCCAAACATACATTATTTTCAATAGCTTCAAGGTAGCTTAGCAGGAGAATAGCTAAACTAACGGTGAGTTATGCTCACATTGAACATTCATCAAGTTTTGTTTGGGTGATTTAGATATATCCTTGTCATTGAAATTATTGTTTTACTCACATAAAGTGAAACATTTCCAGAACCACAATTTGTTTTCAATTGTGCCGTGCAAGTCGTTTGAACAAAGGATAAACAACATGTTGATGTTGATGATAATGAATGCAAACCTGTGACCCAACAACACAGACACAATCAAAATAAATTGTGCAGCATAATATCAACTTTTTTCGTGAAATATGGAAAAAGACTATTATATCCACGTAGAAAATGCGCTTACATTGCGGTTTTTCTTATCGCATGAAATGATTCAAGAACTTGCTCCTTGCGCATGCCCAGTATACTAGTCTGAAAAGTTAATTCAACATAATTCAGTGGCGATGAAGTACCTAAGTTCACTGACACTAATGACAATGGAATGTAAGTTAGCTTTGAAGTACTAGGCATATATAAAACAAACTTATGAATGAGAAACTAACTGAGTTTCAACACAAATCAGATGGTTGTGAGCTTCGCAACAGCAGAAAAAATGAGATTCCCGTATTCTTACAGCTTTTGGCAGCATATTCCAAATTACTGTTATCTTACTTTTATTGCAAAATGGCATTTATGGTTTATTTTTCGATATTTTATGTGAACTTATTCAACATTAAATAGATATTACAATAATAACAATCTAATACTCAAGTTAAATTCAATAAAATGTCAAAAGATGGGCCATATATTGTTTTGAAGTAGGGAAGATGAAGCAATAATCAACAAGTTCATAACGAGAAGGTATACAATAAATTGAACTTTTTTTTACGTATTCAAATGAAAAACATAAATAAATGTTAGGAGTTCAACAACAAACAAGAATGCAATAAACGGGGAAGGTATACTTAAACTTAACTTTTTTCCAGCCATATCAACGTTTCTCTTTATAGCTGTGTGGTAGAATAACTACTTTTATTCTGTCTCTTTTATAAAATAAAATATGTTTGTTTGCACACAGATAAGCAAAATAGTTTTTGAAAAGTAAAACTGGACCGGGCTCATATCTGGTCTCTGACTAACTCATGATACATACACATCCTATAACGTTGGTCTGCAGGATAGGATATCAGCGCTGTAATATGTTGAAGTATCTGTTTTCATTCTGTTTCTCATCAAATTAGAAATTTTAGTACAGACGGGACTCTCTATGCTACAGCACCCTCACGCATTCAGAATTGAGCACCCTTAAACTCATACAGGTGATTTTTAATGAAACACCCTGTATAATGGATAATCCTGTTATGGAAACAATAATGGAGAAGTAATTGATTCCACGAACTGGAGCAGAGTGAAAAATTCAAAATAATATCCGATGACGTCATACCTTCAATATGACAAAAACGTTGAACGTTCATGTACATATTTCACCAAATCTATAAAAACATCTACTTCCGTATGGTACTAATGAGAGTCATATTATTCATATCATATGAATGAAAACATGTGAGAGAGAGAGAGTGAGAGAAAAAGTATGATCGATTTCATTGATATAATTCACCACTACCCTTAAAATTAGGTATAAGCGAATCAAAAAATAGTATATTATTAAACGAGCAGTTTATAATAGCCATGATTCATGATGGGTGACGTTTGCGTCACGAGCCGCAGGCGAGAGGCGCAAGTCGCCCAAGTGAATTATGGCCATGCATTTCGAGTAGAATACTATACTTTGTCCACAACACTTGATTTCTTTATTAAATAAAAGTCAGTAACGATTTGGTATTATACTAACCTCAAAATGTTCTGACAGCTACATAAAAATATAATTTGACATATATAGAGATGGGCGATACTGTAAAAAGTATCAATACAACGTACCGTTATAAATATATTGTTTTAAAATACTTAATATTAGAAAATATCGCTATGAAAAGTATCAATACTAAAAATTACAATATTTTATCGATAAGATATATGTCAGAAACAAATTTCCTGAACAAAATACACAGATTCAATAGTTTATTTCATATTGTAGGTATCCCCATCTCTAGTTCATAATACAGTGTAGTGTATTATGGTTCATAATTCACGACAGTTGATATATGGGTACCATATACCTTTTGTTAGGAGGTAAAATATCGGCTTATTTTTAGGTGGCCGTGGACAAAAGTGTTAAATTGTTGTTTGTTGTATAAACTTTTGTGAAGTCAGTAAATTTGACATAAGTGTCAGACATAGTGGAAAATATTTCCTGTTATATCCAAAATTTCAATCACACTCATTACAAATGGAAGAACATCGAGAAGAATGCAATCCCAATGCATCCTACATACCACCTTAAACTAGAATTCGTTGTGTATATATTTGTTTATCAAAAATTCATTTTTATGTTTTTATTTTTTCTTCATGTGATCGTAGATAAAGTTCCGTATGACACTTGTGGGTGTAGTACTTTTGCGCATTCGTTGCGAAAAATACACATTCTACGTTCGTGCCTTGCATTTTCGCAACTATTGCGCGAAAGTATAACTTCACGCACTTGTAACATAAATAACAATTATCTAGCCAACGCTTCTCATCTTCGTATTGAGCATTGTTCTCGATAACTCAGTAATCTGGGAGGAGCCTGGTTTCGTCCTCAACCCAGAAGCAATAATATTCACTCCCTCCGATTTTTTTGATAGATTTAGTAATCTTGTCACCAGGTTGAGTATTCAACTGACAACCTATTTCAAAATATGTGTGGTTTTGGAAAATAGTAGGAGTGTATTTCTGATGGAAACTAATTTCTTCACATTCCATGCTCCCTTCTACTCTTCTAGAGACTATTATTGTCAATAAAGAGTCTTCAGCTACTCAATAGATCATTAATTAAATGCTTGCAGGATTTCAATTCTTCAAATTTCTCTGGGAAGTGTGTTAATCGATTAGCTTTGATTGGAACAATTCTTTTCACAATTCCTCGATAGTCAATGTGTTTCTATTTTTTATTCACTCCATAAATTCAAAAAGATACAATTGTGGCTGTGAAAAATACATCTCTCGTTCTCCAGAGATATATTTGTGATTATAAGAACATTTTACAAATTTTGAGAAGTTTGAATTTTCATTATACAGAAATTGAGGACTTGAACCTAACATTCAAATTGTCTAATTAACTTTAGGGTATGTTTTACACCGTGTTAAAGTTAACCCAATCTTTTTTGATCGAATGTCAGTTTGATTGATTGTCTGATTGTCCTTTGTGAAGATTTTTATGAAAAAATGTTTATACATAACCGACAGCTGCCTTACTGGAGGCTAATTGTAATTGAGCATTTGACAACCTTGTTGGGGTTATGACCGTGAATGTAATGTTGCCAGTGTGACGTTAAGATAAATAATTCAATCATAATTTTAAAGAGAATATGTATTTTGTATGACAATTCAATAATTAATCAATCAATTGAATGAGTTTGACACTAGGTGTCTATACTTCACATCTCCCTTTCTTTGTAAACTAAATATAAATCGATAAAACTCATAAAATAATATTGTGATTACGAATTCAAGTAGTATTAAAGATCAAGTCTATTTATCGGCTCAATCACTTTTCCAAATCTGGATAACCTTAATGCTGTCGCTGGTTGAGCCAGGTTCGACTTCCGCAAATGAGTAGAAGTGTTTGGTGGCGAGCTTGTTGATGCTGGGAGCGACTGGTGATTGTTCTTGTTTGGGAACCTGTTGTACTGCTGGTTCATCTGTGAATGTATCGGGAACTACTACTCTGTTGCTAGTGATGTCCGCTTGTGTCTTGTGCAGATGAAGTTTCTACGTAGGATTTGGCCTTGGTCAGTTCAAATGATTACAGATCTTGGTAGACCTTCAGGCTTTTCTATTACTCTTGCCCCTTCCCATTGGCGATGAGCAACTTTGTGTCTGATTTTTTCATTTATTTTGAAAATTGTCAGGCCTTTCAGTGTGCTTATCACTGTAATCTGCTTGTTTTCCTCTCAATCGTTTTAGTTCAGCTATGACTCCTTGTATTATTTTTTGTTTTAGGTTACTGTCTTTCGTAGGTATTGGAGATTTGGGTATTCTGCTGTATAGACATTGGTTGGGTGGACCTAAAATATCGTTTTTTGGTGTATTTCTCCATTTTAATACAGCTGAACTTCAGATTTGTCCATACTACATTTTTTCAATATGTTCTTGGCTACTTGAACGGCTTTTTCAGCGAGCCCATTGCCTTGATGGTGATGTGGACTGGATGTGACATGGTTGAATTTCCACTCTTTTTGGAAGATCTTGAACTCTCGAAACATGTATTGTGAACAATTGTCGAATTGTAGCTCTTCTGGTATTCAATGTACGGCTAACCATCTTTTCAGTTGTTCTATAACTTCATATGAAGACTGAACTTTCAGCTGTTGAAAATCTAAATATCCAGAGTAGCTGTCACAGAAGTTTTTCCTTTTGATTCAAATAGATCAGATGCAGCCTTATCGTGCGGGTCATACGATTCAACAAAGACAAACTAACAGTTCTTGTTTCCTTTTATTGCGTTTAATTATTCTTCTTATATTTCTTATACTTCCAAATAAAATCCGTAAGTTGAATAAGACAGACTTATGCAATTTTGACGGGAAAAAGAAGGATATGTATTTAGTTTTCAGCGATTCTAAAAAGTCTTTCACCAGCAGGGTTTATATCTAAATATGTCAGTTTTGTCACTTTGGCAATTCAAAGTGACCATATGAATAATTGAGAGTCTTCGAAAACGTACATATACTGAGACGGTAGCGGTTAACATAAATCTAACCGCCAGACTATTTTGACAGATGAACATATTATAGTTTTCGAACCTTCTGCGCCCCAACGGTAACGGTAACAAAAGTTTTTGTTAGTTAGCGTAAATTTGCAGAAATTTGAGTGAATTATGATCCATTTTGAGGGATCTGTGAAGGGTTGTTTGCCAAAATTTTAGTTAGCAGAATCTGATTGTCTTCCTCAGAGAACTGAATCCTACTCCTTTTTAAATTGTTCAAGTTATTACTATCAATTGATAGCATGATAATTATGAATAGTATGTGCTATTGCAATTCGCAAAAAACAGATACCAAAGACAACATACAGAATACAGACATCACTCATTGAATTGTGGTTAGATTTTTCGTCTTTCCGTGGTCTTTTCGTTAATGCAACCGCTATGTCTACCGTCCGTAAGATACCAGTGGTGTACGGGAACGGTATACGCTAAGTGACATACCGTATGTCAAAGTTGTCAAATAGCGTTAATCGGAGTACTTTTTAAGCGGCTTCGGAAACTCTCTAATAAGTAGCAATTTTCCGTTTTTTTTTGTATCTTCAAGCAAAAAATGGTACAGTTTGATGGATTATTTCGAGAATGAAAGAAGAAGTGGAAATGCGTCAATCAGTGTAATCTCACATTTTGGTAACCTCTGTGTTTTCTGATTTGATACATATGGTTAGTGACCTTTGAACCCGCACGATGAGTGCCTTTGACTATATTTGACATGGAAGAGTAGGAATATTTTCAACCAGCACTATATCTTCAATATTGTCTCTTTGTATTTGTTCGCAGACAGGGCAGATTTTAACTAGTTTTATGATGTCATCATATTGTCCCTTCCAGTGGAGAATTTGTCGTGCTCTTCTCAAACAGCTTTGTATACCTGCATGTTCTTGATGATATTTCTCAGCATTTTTGGGATCTGTGATTTTGGTACTATTATTTCATTACCTTTGAAAATTATTCATTTGAGATAGCTCAATTCTTCCTTTGAGTTGAAATAGTGTTGTAGTTCTATTGTTTACCGATTTTCTCTGTAAATCCTTGTATTATTGTCTAAAGTAGTAACTGTAAATGTGAATCTTTCTTTGTGGCTCTTTTGCTTCATGTGACATAGGTAGTATCACTGCAACTTTCAAATTTTCTTCTTGCTCATATTTGAGATAAGATGCATCTCAGTCTCGGCTGAGGATGTCCGCTAAGGTTATTTCTGTGCCCTTTTTAAATATTACTTTTGGAGCGTATGGTGCAAGATTAAATATTATCCGTTGCAATCTTGCTGGAGTAGATTGTATTCTTTTCTTGAAGATTTGTCTCAAGTGTCTTATGGTCTGATTCCACTGTCAGTTCTTCACCATAAACATATTCATGAAACTTTTAATATCCAAACTGTAAAGCAAATGCTCCTTTTTCAATTTGTGGATAATTCTCCTCAGATTTTGTTAATTCCCTTGCTCCATAGGCTATTGGTTGTCCTTCCTGAAGGAGTGCAGCTCCGAGATTTTTTGAACTTGCGTCCACGCTTAATTTTACAGGTTTGTTTACATCGTATAGTCTCGATACTGGAGGACTTTGAAAAAACTTGTTTCATTTTGTTTAAAGCTTCTTCATGATGCATTTCCCATATAAAACTTGTATTTTTGTGTAACAAATCTCTCAGAGGATTTGTCAGGTCAGATATTTTTGGAATAAATTTATTTGGATATGTGATCATTCCTTGTAGTCTTTGTAGTTCAGTTTTGTTCATTGGTATCTCCATTGCTTGTATAACTTCCTTTTTTTTCTGGGTCCGCTTCTAATCCGTCTGCTGAAACAATGTGACCAAGGAATTTTATTTTTTTCGATTCAAAAAAAAATTTATTTTTATTGAGTTTGAACCCTGATTTCTTTGGTGTTTTTATGACTATAACGGTTTTTTGTAGTTCTTCCCTACAGTTTGAATATATAAAAGTGTCATCGATTTACACACTCACATTTTTAAATTCAATGAGCAAATTTGTTGAAATTTCTTGGAATATTTCAGGTGCCGATGATACTCCAAGTTTCTTGAAAGAATATCTTCCCCATAGGGTAGCAAAAGCTAATTTTTTTTGTGTTCTTCCTGAAAATTTAATTAGCCATAATCCTTTTGTGCAATCTAATAGTGCAAAAAATTCAGAACCTTTCATATCAGATAAAATTCTTGACTGTTTAATTTCTAGTTTTTGGTTCTCAATTAGGTCAATCTCATATTCATAATTTTCAAAACAGCCTAAACCTTTAAGATATCATCTTCACATTTATTTTTCTTCAGTGTTTTCACCCTTGCAATAACTTTTCATATGTATCAAGTCCTAGGATTGGTGTAACCTTTTCTACAACTACCTTGAATATAATTTTGTTCTCTTCATTTTTAATTTTACAAAGCAGCTCTGCTTCGCCTAGAACTAACATTTCATCTTCAGCGTAACTTATTGAATTTTTTGTTCGGCTTGGTTTCAGACTTGCCTTCGTTTTGTTCATTATGTGTCTCGGTAACACGTTGCATTGTGCTCCTGTGTCTAGTTTGGCAATAAATTTTACGTTATCAACTTGTTGTTATATGTTGTTGTATACCTCATCTTCTGAATTATTTGAGACTTTGGCTGGCTTTTCAACTAGTTGAACAGCGATTCCATACCACTTAAACTGTTGTCACCACTTTTTTCAGCATGTTGATTTTTCAGAATCAATTTGTAGGTTAGCTGGTGGTTGTATTCCAGATACTGCATCGTTCGTAGCCATTCTACAACTTTCTCACGTATTTTCTTTTATTCTGTCACCATGTAACGTTAAGATAATTGCTTCCATTATAATTCCAAAGAGAATATGTATTTTGTGTGACAATTCAATAATTAATCAATCATTCGAATGAGTCTGGCACTGGGTGTCTATACTTTACAGTCAGAATGTGAATTTCTTATTTTAATTTGGTATAAGGAGGATCACCTTACATAAGCTTTTCGATTTCAACCTAAACGATAACAAATTTATAGTTGGAATAATCAATGATGCAAAATGTAAACAAACATGGGAAAATCATGACATAGCTATGCTGTCAGTTAGAATAACGGAACACCACTTTCTCGTATTTAACTGTATGCCTAGTGGCATTTAGGAAAGCCAAAAGTTTGACTGCCAGCTAATGCAAACAGTTGATAAAAACTTTGACCAACAGCTGAGATTCAGCAAAGGCTACAATATTCAACCGAGCACTGATAAACTTGCCCTTAGTGCCAGGTTGGCCCCAACTCAACCAGTGTTAAAATTTGACTTGAATTCTGTGGCACGAAAGATGTAGATGGAAGAAGAAGTTCTGCTTTGTTTTTTTTTCCGGATTAGCTTGGTGATAGGAAGCATGTGCCCAATTTTACCTAAATCTCAGGATTCCTAAATCAAGCTGAAAGGAAGATATGAAATGATAATTAGTTAGTCTTCAACGGGATATAATCAGATCTCACCTGTGAATTTGAATAGATCCACAGGTAGGTCTTTTCAATATAGACAATCCATATAAAAGTACTAATAAACTCACATTATAATATAACTGAGAATTTCTTTATTGTATCCCTCTTACTGGTTATATGCTGGTTATATGCTTTGGGTGTTCATCACTTGCTTTCTCACCTGGATCTTTGAACACAAACTTTCTCTGTCACATCTGGTTAATATAATTACACAACTACAGTAGACAATTAGATATGAACAACTAAACTACATATATGCTCCACCACTACTCAGTTTGGAGGGCACCGATAATAGCAGTCGCCCAGGATTCATCTCAATAGACAATGCATGGCTCTCAATACCGGCAACTTTAACATTTTATGTGTCTCACAATTCGCTCCGTATTGCTTTTAGTAACATTCTTATAATGAAGATATAATATGGATACCATTCTGTAGCAAAGCTACAACTCATTGATTCTCTAAAATTTCTCTTCAGTTTTATTGTAATTTTTTTTTGTTAATGAAAGTTCATAATTTCATATACCATTGGGCCAGTAATCACTTTGTATGGAAATTATATCTCAAGAGTAGTATTATTATTTTGAGAACGGAGGTAATTACTGTATGAATCATTTTAGATCTGTTTCATTCGACTTCAATTTTTTTTTCAAACATATACAGCAAACTGGCAAGAAGAGATACTAGAGATTAGTACCAAATAAAAAATAGTTCAATGAATATAAATTTTTTCCTCTTACATTTCCTACTGCTCACTCCCTCCAAACCTGAACAGTGAAGTAGTTTATTCCGTTGAAGATAATTATTCAATTATAATTACATAATTATTATTCGGATGACCAGTTTCTTGCTCAGGACGGGTGACAATATCGATACTAAAATGGCATAATAATATTGTTATCCTTCTAGCTAAGGCCTGAAAAACGTTTCTCAGATGATTAAGCCGCCAAAAATGTGCTTTGCATAATAAATAGGGAGTTATTAGTCTACACCAAAGTGCTTTCAGTTGAATTAATTAAGCATCAAACCACTTGAATATTTAACTGAGGGATGAATTTCATCTCTTCAAAATTGTTTATTCTAAAAACTTTTCAACGTAAAATTACAGTTTCATTCTATTCTGTGTAGCTAATTTCATGGAGAAGTTATTTATAATTAGAACAGATATTTTATTGTGATAATGATCTCAGTAGCTTCCCTCGTATTGATTGTCTTTGTGATCAGTCACAAGTATTGTAGAAACTCACGTGTTACTTCATATTTTTTTCATATAGCAAATTAAATTGAAGTTTGGGATACATGTGTTCAAATTTGAAGGTACCTGAAAGTATTGAGTGTAAACGTGGGATGTATATTGGACTATCATAATATGTTCTCCTTAGTGTTTTGGGCAGCACTATTTTTTAGCAGTCGATCACAATAATCTATATCCCTATTATAGACTAGGTATCACCATTAAAAAGGGAGCAGATAATAGTATTTTATGCAACGAACAATGATAGCCATTAAGACACGAGCATATTGTAGGATACGAAACGAGCCGCAGGCGAGTTTCGTATATAATGCGAGTGTATTAATGGTCATTACATGAAAGTTGCATACAATATTTTTTCTACTCCGATTAATAAAAATTATTTAATCAATAATTATTAGAAATTTATTTTAAATATAGTTACTTTTGAAAATCAAAATCATTTGACAGCTATCAAATTAAGTGTCACTTTATAGGTCTGTTCGCCTGCAATAAAAGTGTAGCACTGAGCTTCATAATTTTGAAAATATCTGTTAAAAAATACGTGTAAAATTACTAAATTTAGGAATATCTATGTATATTGCATTTGTATACTACAAGAAGCATTGAAACATAATTAAAATAAATAAAATTGTATAGCTCAGTGCTACACTTTTATTGCAGGGAACAGACCTAATATAATTAATTTTAGAAATGTCAACCAGGTATCCATTGCTATATTAAATATTGTGCGAATGTCGCATTCCAATTGGCTTAAAAATCTGTATCATAATGAAAATCTGTATCATAATGAATATCATTATGATACAGATTTTAGTCTTTTAATAAGTATATTATTAAACAGGAGTAGAAAAAAACATGTTAAAATTAGTTTTATGATGAATAGGGTAATGAGTACAAGGTATTTTAGATGAGTACATAGAGTGGAGTATAAATGTTCATTGAATAGAGAAAAAAAAGCTTATAATTGGTGGAGTTTAATATGTGGATAACTTGTAGGATTAGATATGCAAGTCACTTTGAAATTTGTATATCTTGACATTTTCATTGGGACCAATTTATAACACTAATTTTTTATGAATCTTCGCTATATTATTCCAGTCTGGATAAATCTGTGAAATAATATCAGTGAATTGAACAATATAAGTGATATAATAGCGAGCTGGAATAATACAATTCATTTCCAGATTTCCATATTCCCATTTCATCCCCTTCGACTCACTCCTAACTAGTCCAAGATTTATAAAAGAAAAATTAGGATTTTGAAAATGCCTCTGCCAAAAAAGTAGTATTTTGGTGGAAGGAGGATGCAGTTTTCTCCAAATTTTAGTTTTATCACCTCCCATTTTCCGTGTATTTCCCACTTATCCTTAACAGAAGGGAGGTGGAGGCAAAGATTCTTCTGAGTGAATACAACCTGTTAAGATCAAATGAATGCATACGTTGAAGTAAAACAGGGATCCTAACGGGACATTGTTGCCTGAATGGGCACCTGAAAAAACTCAAAATAGTGGAAGAAGAAGAATGCAGATATTGTGGCCTGGAAGAAGAAACCTCCATCCACATAACTTTCCAACTGCACAGCACTCCAGAATACTAGAGCAGAGTACCTGGGAGATTACTGGATAGGAGAGGAACATTTACCTGAGTTGAAGCCTGCAGATATCCGAAAATTCCTCCGGGAAATAGGACTTGAGGAGCTACAAGTTTCAAAGAACTTTTTCAAAAACTGAGTGGAAGTGAGGAAACACAATGGATCTTTTAAGTCTCAGTGACTTTTCAATTCAGTACATTTGTATCGACACATTTCCACCAAAGTTTCAATGGATTTGTTTTATTGCCTGCTTTCTTCACTACGTTTTCCAATATTGAATCATATAGTTAACGATATTTTTCTATTATTATAAAAACCCTACAGAATTGAAAACTTGTAAACGTTGCTCGACTATATACTCATGTGCACATGTGTTGGCTTTTCCATATTTTTCTTTCAAATAATCGTTCCACTTATTATAACTTTTCTGGACCTTGGAATGGAATTTAAAGTATAAAAAGGAGTGTTTTTAGTGAAAGATAATTGTGAACCTCCGTATTTATGATATACTAGTCAAAAAATAGTAGCTAGCAGTTCAAGGTTATAACGAGTCTTTTGATATTTATTTCAAAAGTTTGCCGACAAAATCCAATTAAGGCCTTCTCACAATTTTGTTGACAGGTACATAAAAAGCTGACGGATGAATTATATCCATTTTAAATTCCAACATTGAACGAGTAGAAAGTTGAATAATATGCAAAGTGAAATTTAAAAAACGTTCTCCTGCTGATGATAAATTATAAATATAGGGATTTACATTGAGTAAATGGAGTATCGTTTACTCGAAGCTAGTCTTAAAATAAAGTTATCTGGAAAAACTGTTTTGGATTGCACCTCTCCATAATTGCTTCTTAAACTAGTTTAAAAGCACTTGATATCAAGTTCCTGATTAAGACAACTTCAACCCAACTGAGTTTAGCCTGGAAAATTTTTTCTGTGTGTTTTTATAGGCTATCAGCTCAAATTCTAGTCATGTGAAGGCTGACTGCCATTCGATAGGTACAACGCCAAAAACTAGAGTATGTTATAAGTTATCAGGTTTTCGCAGTGCTGCTATTCACACTGCAGCAGTACACAAGCATTACAATTAAGTGTGAATTGAGCTTAACTCACGGAAGGCTTGCTTGAATTCCAAATATCAGCAGCAGCTTTAACTTGCAAGAGTATGAACCACATTCCGAAGATTGATTAAATATTAGGTCTGTTTCAACCGCAATCAGAAACAGTCAGAAACGATCAGAGAATAGTCGACTATTTCAATCGGTGATAGGAATTACTGTTATTCTCTGATCGTTTCTGATAGTTTTTAACTACTGTTGGAACAGACCTATTATTGGAATAATAGACTTTGGACTTCCGGAATTGCTTTACACTCGATCTGATCAATCTTTCAAACTGTCAATCGATCTCCCTAGTTCAACCAGGTAGACTGTATAGCAATAACAATAATAGTTAACCAAATTTTTTTCATTTATTCAATACAAAAATACCCACACTAACTACTGAGAGTTATTATCAGAAGGACTCTCATAAGTAGTATGAGATACTCATTTTGTTTTGAGATGATTCAATTTTGTTACATAAATAAGTGTCTCCGATATATTTGAAAGAAGCACTTGTGTCTTTGGTAACCACATCTTTGAATACTGCACTTTAATTATTCTGTCTTTTATGTCTGGAAAATCTAGAATACTCCAAGATATCTTCTGTATGTTCCTTGTGGTATATTATTCATTCTTTTTTTAATTTCTTGGGAAATTAAACCACAATATTTTTAAATTTTTTATTTCAATTTGTCAAGAAAAAATAAGTAGAAATTAATTTTTATCCCTAACTGACACAACGGAAAAAATTTGACAACTAGACAATCAAAAATAACGTTGTAATAAAGAATTTAAAAATATTGTGGTTTAATTTCCCAAAAAATTGAAAAAAGAATACTCCAAGATGATGCGTTTTACGATAAAAGAAGTATAAAATTTCATAAATTCTGGTGCTAGCTCATTGTTGAGGAAATATTGGTGCATAAGGAGTGTGTGACCTATACGAAGGCGGTTTAAGACAACTCAGTCTCTTCGTTTGTCTGTTATTGTTGGACAGAACTCAACTTGTGGCTTAACTTCTCTTAGTTTGGATGTCGTATGGATCCATATCACTTGCCATGTATTTAGTAGGTATATGATTTTTTGTATTAATGAGTGTCAGTGTCAGGAATTTTTTGGATGTAAGGTGCTTCTTCATTAGATGTTGTGTCTACAGCTAATTGAACGACTTTCTTGTTTCCTCTCAAAATAAGATAGAACCCATAAAATTTGTACGTTTTTTTGGGTGAGATGTATGATTTCCATTCCATATTTAATTCGTGAAAGAATGGGATGTGGAGGATGAAGTTGTTCCAAGCCATGTAATGCAATGAATGTGCTATGATGAGAAACTTGGTAGCTGTCGAAATTTTCCACATTTTTATGGCGTTGAAAATTGCATTAGCTTCTTCTGTGAATATACCGGTATTCTGATAGCAGATTTGTTTTTTCACAGATGTGGGCTGCTGTCATTCCTTTGTGATTTTCTGGAGTAGATGTATAGATTTTCGGGTTCTAAGGATATTTGTATATAATTACCTTGGAAAGGAATTGTAGGATACAAGCGTTTGTTGAATGTTTTGGATATTGAGTGAGAAACGTATTAATATGTGCCCTCCAATACATCCAGTGGAAGACGTGGCAGATGCAGATGGAATGATAAATAAAATTGTTCAAATTTATAGTAAGTTCGTTTCACTCTCTTTCCAAAAGAAATATTTTCAGTGAGATTGAAGACAAAAATGAGTTTAAAACGTTAACCTCAATATTATTTATGTGCAGATTGTCAAAACTTATATAACAGTCAGAGTTCAGACCTTGACCTATTTGAACATTTTGTGCCCTTAGTTGTACCGGTTATGTGATGAGACCACATGGTGGATTAAAAGTCCTTTTGTACTTTTCTATTTAATTTAATATCTATTGATACAAATACTAGTCAACTGTAAACATCGAGTTGATGTTTCAGCACAAAGTCTTATTATATTCTACCTATATTATTGGAAGACCATCTATAAGTAATTTATTATAGTTTTGAATAAAGTCACGTACCTATATTACTCGTGTCTATGTTTATTAAATAATCCAAATATATTTCTATTTAATTGTTAAGTCAACTAACTGTTGAAATTAGCACAATGATCTACAGGGTGTCTACATGCCCACCCTTTGAAAGACAAAATTACAGGGTGATCAAACCTGGAATTTCGTCTCCTAACTAACTAACGCTGATATCTCAATTCAAACACTATTAATGTAGGTAAGTGATTATTTGCTGACAAAATGCATTATATTGCGTAATAAGATACTATCTTGAATTTGACTCAAAAATGGTAAACAAATAATTAGGCAATTAAACTACTTATTATTTTTAGATGATCTTTGCATTTAAAAATTCTATAGATTCTACAGATTCTATAAATAAATAAAAATAGTTATTATTACTACAGAGAGGAATATAAACGATATAAATACAAATACATAACATAATGTTGATATTTGGGTACCCAATAACCTATTACATAAATGAGAATTATACATAAGCACTAATAGATAATATAAAGTCAATTAGTTATACATATATGTACAGCTTTTTTTTTAAATTTATTTAGGATAGTACTTTTGTAACCTATTTTTGTGAACGGTACTTTGTTTGCCATTCCTCGCTTGTATAGTGCAATTAGGGCCTATTGTATCAAGTACGATGTACGGTCCACCATACCTAGCATCTAATTTATGAGCATTCTCATTTTTTAAGGTCACTTCATCCCCTTTATTGAGGTGAATTTGATTAATATTCAAATCCCATGACTTTTTTCTAATTTCTTTACTTTTTTCTAGGAATAATTTAGCACGTATATGCGCTGTCTTTAACCTATACCTTATCTCTTGCTCATAAGCGTCAATGTTATAAATTGGTTCAATGTTACCATTAACTAATTCCTCTGGAAGATTACATCGTCTCCCATATATAAGTTCAAAAGAAAAGGTGTATAATTGTGATACGAACTTGGTGTTTTATTGTAACAAAAAGCATAATATTTACACCATACGTCCCAGTCTGTGTGTGTTTCGTTTATGTAACTTCTGACATATTCATTGTAAACCCTATGATTTCTTTCACATCCACCTATAGTTTCGCTGTGATATGCTGTTGAAATATTATGTTTTATATTCAATAATTTAGAAATGTTTGTTAGTAATTCGTTCTTATATTCCAGCCCCATGTCAGTTCTGATTTCTTTCATCGGCCCGTATATTAAAATGAATTGTTCAAAAATTGCGTTGGCTACTGTCTTCGCTTCTTTATTAGGAATAGGTATCATGACCACGAACTTCGTTAGTTCACATTGAATAGTCACTGCGTAAACATTATTAGAATTAGATTTCAAGAAAGGACCAATTGTATCTATACACACTAAGTCAAATGCTTCTTGCGGAGTAGGAGTTATAACTAATGGCTCTAAATGAGTTATTCTGAATTTGTTAATTTGACATTTGTGGCATGATTTTACAAAATCAGCCACTGTTTTTGACATCTTTTTCCATCTATACAAGTTTTTAAGTTTCTTAAGTAACCGTTTCTGTCCACAATGCCCTCCTAAGAGTGGATCATTGTGATATTTTTTCAGTAAGTCATTTATTTCATCCTTGCTTGTTACCTTTTTTGGTTCTTCACAAATTACTATATGCAAATGTTTCAATGCTATATTGCCTACACTTTTTAATATACTTTCGGTGCACCGTAAAAATATCTTATCATTAATAAATAATTTCACTTTATTCACGTTATTGATTACTGCCAGTTCATCTAACTGAGACACCGTTTGACCCAGATCAAAGTTGTCATTTACAATATCAATACGTGCATTAATGAGCATTTTCTTTTTATGCCGTACGACCATCCTCAATGATGTCGGCTTTAACTCAAAACGTAAGATAGGCAATCTTAATATGTCTAGGGAATTACTAGCTTTATGAATTTTAATGTTACTCTCATTACTTTCTACATGTTAGGTTATCTTTTTTGTTGTTTTGCTTAGTCATTGATCTCGTAATCGCTAATATTTGTTCATTACTCTGATGGATTTGTTTAAGGTCAGTTATAGATATCCTTGAGAGCGAATCAGCCACATTGTCTGCACCCTTTATGTATTCAATCTCAAAGTCGTATTCCTCTAAATCTAATCTAATCCTAGTTAATTTTGAAGTTGGATCTTTCATTGAAAATAAATGCTGTAACGGTTTATGGTCGGTTTTAACTAAGAATTCAGGCGCTCCATACAGGTAACATCTGAAATGTTTAATACCCCAATGTATGGCTGTAAGCTCTTTCAAAATAATTGGTTTATTAAATTCACTTTTTGAAAAGCCCCGTGATGCAAATGCTATAGGTAAATCTATCCCATTAAAATTTTGACTAAGTATGGCAGAACAAGCCGTATTAGAAGCGTCAGTTGTTAAAACAAATTGTTTAGTAAAATCTGGATACTGCAAAATTGGGGGGTTAACTAATGAATCTTTGAGTTTTTCGAATGCAGTTTGACAATCATTTGTCCAATTAAACTTTACGTTCTTTCTCGTCAATGAATTTAAAGGTAAACAAATTTCTGCAAACTGCGGGATAAACCTTCTATAGTAATTACAAAACGCTACGAATCGCTTAACCTCATCAGCTGTTTTCGGCACCGGGTATCGTTGCACAACATCATACTTAGATTTGTCTGGCAAGACTCCCTTATCCGATAAAAGATGACCAAGATAAGTGACTACTTTTCTGAAAAATTTACATTTTTGTGGGTTCAATTTTAAATTGAATTTTCTACAAGTTGCGAATACGTGTTTTAGGTTTTTCAAGTGATGATTTTCTGAGCATCCTATAACTATTAAGTCATCCATGTATAGAAAAGCTTTTTCTGGCGTTAACCCAGTAAATGCCATTGTCATCATCCTTTGAAAACTGTTTGGACTTATATTCAATCCAAAAGGTAATCTGGTAAACCTGTATGACCCATATTCAGTACTAAATGACGTAAGATCTCTCGAATCTTCTTCCAACGGAATTTGATGAAACCCCGAAATTAAATCTAACACAGAAAACCATTTGGCTCTACCTAGTTGATCTAATATAGAGTCGATTCTTGGTAACGGAAATTTATCGGGTGTAATTTTCTTATTTATTTGCCTAAAATCTATACATAGTCTCCATGCCTTATCTCCTGTTTGAGACTTTTTAGGCACTAGCAATACTGGACTGTTGTATGGAGACGTGGATGGTTCTATTATACCATTTTTGATCATTTTCTGCACCTGTGAGTTAATTTCTGCCGTATGGGCATGAGGTGTTCTATAATTTTTAATATAAACTGGTGAATTATCGTTTAATGCTATTTTCTGAGAATAAAAATTATTACACGTTAATATATCATTTTTTAGAGCAAATACATCGGAAAATTCAGCACACAATTTGAAAAAATCTGTTTTTACATAATCGGGCACATTTTGTTCTAATGACTGAAACAATTCTTGACTTCTATTATTCTTTTCTTCGTTAATATTGTATATATGAAATCTATCTAATTCTATTGTCTTTAATCTTTTTATTGAAGCTAATACACTTTCATTTGTTGAATTAAGTATTCTTACATACGGATTTTCCCTTGAAACTATACTCCTAGCAACAAATATCCCTGTAGTTAATTCCTGTTGTTCAACTACAACATCCTGCCTTAAATTTTTGAATTTACTAATTAATCTTATTACTTCACATCTTGGCGGTATTACTACTACATCATCATCCGGACTATTATGTATAGGAATTGTCAATTTTTCACTACCCACATTTAATGATAACAACCATTGGGAGTAATCTAAATTACATTTGAAGTTTGAGATGAAATCTCTGCCTAAAATTGCGTTAGCGGGAATAGGAAAATTATCAGGAACCACATGAAATATATGTTGTACTGAATAGTTATTTATAAAAAGTCTTGTGTCAATTGTGCCTAGAGATTGTACAGCACCCTCTGTGACTCCTTTGATTTTTATATTACGATTTGTATTAATTATTTGTGAAGGAAAAAAATTCCCTTTTTTCTTAAATATTGAAATATCTGCCCCTGTATCTATAATAAAAGTACACATACAGTCCATGATGTCAGTATAAAGAGTTACAAAATTCGAAAGAGATAGGTCAAAAGTAAACACATGTTTTAAGTTATTTTCTAAGCCCCCAACTCTTGCTGGGGGTCGGGAGAGTTTCCCGACTCCTCCATTGTATTACACATTCTTATGTTTCTTTGTCCAAAATCTCCATTATACGGTTCCCTATTAGAATAACTATTCCCTCGTCTGAAATTATTATTCCCTCTGTTATGATAATTACCTCTGAAGTGATTATTATTTCTAAAGTTACCTTGATGACCATTATTTGATTGATTATTGGACCGATTGCTGTCATTATTAGATTGCCTGAAATTGTTAACTTTTCTGTTAAAATTGTAACGCCCCCTATTAAATTGATGCTGATACTGTCTGTTACCTCTATAAAATAAAACACTAGCTTGTGTTTGAGGTGTATCAACTGTAACAAATTTCGTAAGTGCTTCTTGCACCGTGCTAAAACTGCCTGCTGCCAATATTAATTTTGTTTTTTCGTTTGCCGCATTATTTTCCAGATTCTTAACAGTTGCCTCTGTAGTGTATTTTTCTGCCAACTCAGGTGGCATTCCTTCTCCTAAATATGAAATTTTAAGTTTCTCAGCCAATTGTTCAACTTCTGCCGCAAAGTTGCCTGTATCCTTGAAATTTTGCCTCAACTTATTCAGTTTGGCCACTATTAAAGTAGAAGGTTCACCTTTTATGCCTTTTCTTAAAGTTTCAATTATTTGTTCAACCGTGGTTTCGTTCGTTAACAACGTGCGAGCCTTTCCAGTTAATCTGGTCTTTACGAAAGCTACCGCATTGGCACCTTGATCAGCAGCATTACTCTTTAATAGACCCAATGCGTCTAATATTGTCTGAAGCTTTTCCGGTGAGCCATCATACTCTGTTGGGATGATTTTGCTGGCTAAATTAAAAAATTCTACGGGTGTAAGAGGCATGTCGTTAGTTTCGTCTGTCGTGTCACTATCAGATGTATCGTATTCGTCACTATCTTCCTCCAAAATATTAATGTCAATCAATTGTAAACAAGAGATAGGTACTCTCACTTTATATTTCAAAACCTGAAATGATTGAACTACTTTATCCCTTATTATTTGAAATTTTGCATTACAAGTTGATTTCTGCGTATTGTCTAAATTATTCCATTCTAGTGCTACCGTATGCGTAAAAGCATTAAATAACTTAGTAAGATTATTTCGTATATCTATCCTAGAACTTTCCCCTTTTGGAACTTTCTTTTTAATTGCCCTTTTTGCTTGACCTCTAATGTCTTCCGTCAAAATATTTAATTTAATGATTAGTTGTTCCCATGAGGAAGACATTTACTGCACTGACACTACTAAATAGACCAAATTGCCAAACGATAAGGACGACAAACAAAATACAAAAATTTCATAACTCAATAAACCAATGTGAATGATTAAGTGGATAAATAAATGTAATATTAAAAAAAAAATTAGCATAAAACAATAATATGTCGGTTACAAAAATAAAATCTTACCCAAAATATTTCCACTGTACACAACACTTGTTCTGGATCTCACTATGGCTCTCCATTATGTTCCTTTTGGTTACTCTCCGATGAATCTTCCACATTGAAGCAGTAATTTACAGGGTAATAACCATCCCCAACACTTTTCACTGTCTACACAACACTTGTTCTGGATCTTGCTATGTCTCTTCGTATATTCCTTTTAATTATCCTTCGATGGGTCTTCCACAGCGAAACACAAAATTTCAAGACAATAACTATCACTAGGATATAAACCAAAATCCTTACGTCTCCAGAAATTAAGATAGCATTTTCTTGAACAATAAAGTTGGAATTCACCACTCCTGTTTCTTTCACTTGCTGATGTGTCGAGTCCGATTGCCCCATTTCAATATACCAGTCTTGCTAAGGTCCTTTTGGTCAGGATCGCCATATGGTGGATTAAAAGTCCTTTTGTACTTTTCTATTTAATTTAATATCTATTGATACAAATACTAGTCAACTGTAAACATCGAGTTGATGTTTCAGCACAAAGTCTTATTATATTCTACCTATATTATTGGAAGACCATCTATAAGTAATTTATTATAGTTTTGAATAAAGTCACGTACCTATATTACTCGTGTCTATGTTTATTAAATAATCCAAATATATTTCTATTTAATTGTTAAGTCAACTAACTGTTGAAATTAGCACAATGATCTACAGGGTGTCTACAACCAGTAGGCCTTATTAGACTCAATAGAACTTTCACTAGAAATGAGATAACTGTTATTTCTTCCTTGTTCTTGACGTATAATAATTTTTTCTTCTGTTAAATTCCTCCGCTATTTCATTCATTTTTGACAATGCCTTTGAATTCATTACTGCTCATATTCTTGGAATGGTTTGGTAATACCCCATACCAGTATGTAATTTTTGGAGGAATGTTTGCCAACTATTTGTTTAATAGAAGTTTTTGTTGGGATGAAGCAATAATACCAAAGTGTACTCTTTCAATTCAATTCCGAGCTTTCGAACAGCTACGTGCTCATTTTCAAGAACTGAAAATAGCAGGAAATCCAATAATAAATAATACTTACATATATCTAAATGATTTTATAGGTAAATAAATTGTATAAATAGTAATAAATTCAATATTTTTATATAAAAAGCTCAAAAAACAATATAATTTGAAAAATGTTCTAGAAAGATGTATGGAGAAAATTGTTCGAGAATGGGCGTGACGATAGATTTTGAAATACTTTTCCGTAATGTGAGTACACATTTATCATTTACGAAAAAACCTTTATTGCGGTAATAAACCCAAGTTTAACGAAGTTTGAAGCCATTTTACAAATATTTTTTAAATTTTTTTATTGTGTCCATACGTAGCGGAGTAAGTAAACAAAACATCGAAAAAGTTTATAAGTGGTGTGCAGTACCGCAGTGTAAAAACACACCAATAAGAACACCCAACAAAGTGTTTGTAAATGTTCCAAACAAGAAAATAATAAGAGATAAGTGGTTGAAGCTCGCAAGGCAAAACCCGAACGACATAGTCACGAATTCGTCACTTTATTTCTGTGAAGACCACTTCCCGTTTTAGTTGCACATAACTGATTGCCTCCCATATGATAGTCTTGAAGACCTGAAATAATTGAAATTAATCATAACCATGGACGTATAAACATATAAACGTCCATGATTAGAACAAATACATACACATTGATTTATCAGATTTTAGGTGTTTACTATGAGGAAAAACACTACTAATACCAGTAGGTACTTTTAAGTTACAGTAATTCACTCGTCTTAACGGGTATTAACTCTAAAATAGCAACTCATAAGCTGTGATGGAGCTGACCTTAAAAATAAACAATGACAAATTCATTGTAAAAATAACCTATGAAAGTTGAATAAGCGAGTTTATTTAACTTGCATAGTTTAAAACTAGTTTGATTATATCTGAGCTGGTTGTATCTAGGGTAAAGATAAATACAAAATTTACTTACAAGGAAGTTTTCACGTCTCTAAGCTCAGACGAGCAAAATTCATCAATCCGGGCAAATTTGAGCTATGTATTTGTCTTAACAAAGCTTGGTTTCATTGTTATAGTAGAGTGGAGACGATTGATCACACGTAAAATAATAAAAGGACAATCCAAATGCGTAATCAGTAATATTCACAACAACAAAACACAGAGAATGTGTGTATTGAGTATTGACTGACAGCAGAGTTTACCTAAGCGTGACGTCATGCGCTGTGTTACAGTCAAAATGGCCGATTGCAGTATTTTAATGTTTTATTTCATCTTAATAATCTGAATTTTTCTAATAAAACTAATGCAGTGTTTTGATTTTTTTTAATATGAACTTTCCCCTAAAACCATTATATCGACGATTTTTTGATACTGTCGTCATGCCCATTCTCCATAGTAATTCGTTTTTTTTTAAATTATTTGAATTTTGTTTCTCAAAATCCAAAATATATGCATATATTACTTTGAGATTATTTAGACCAGTTTTTTGTTGATACAAGCATCTTCTTGAGATATATAGGCTGTTTCTAAAAAGATCCGTTTTTTATAATTGATTGATATTCCATGATTGATTTTATCTAACCGTTTTGTACTCAATAATATCAGTGGACGGGTTAAAATTGATGTTCTATTAGCGATCACTTTCACAATACTTTTTACAATCTATTTTTTTGTGCTCATCGCCATTCTACTCAAGCATATTACATGTCCAGTTGGTTAATATCTCCTTCAAAACATTACCTCATGTTTTTCACCCAAACTATGGTTTTTCATAGTACAGAAGCTCAAAAACTGACGCCCGACGTACTTTCCACTCTATTTTGTGTTACTTGGTTTGTTTTCCAACACATTCTCTCCACTATCCGGTAATGAATTTCAACAGAAACGAGACATACTCAATTAATAATATTTTTGACATCAGTGAGATTTCGTAGCTGCAGCTGGTATTAACGTCATTATCACACGTTAATAGCGTGAAACGGTGCTAAACTTTACAATGGAAATTGAAGTTATTGCACAGCAAAAGTTGTTATAGTTCATAAAGTATTACTACAATTTCTGGGAATAGTGTCGTATTTAATAAATATCGCTGAATAATAATTGTTCTTACGCTTTATAAGATTGAAAAAAAAAATGTCTTCAAAAGACACTGACCGTTCAACTTTGAAGCAGCAACCCTTGAACGTCATTGTCTATGAAATATATTTTTTCGAAACTTATAAAGCATTGAAATAATTATAATTTTGCAATATCTATTGGTATCGCGCTTTATCGAATACGAGAAATCACAGAAAAGTGTGATGTAACAAAACTTCATTGTTTCGAGTCCACGAGTCTTTGTGTCAGATTTTTCGAAATTTGGTTTGCGGTTGGAGGTGAGGATGGTTAGAATGATTATCATTCTGAAATATATTTGTTACTTTTCATTATTCTCTTCCAAAACTTGAAGTGAGATTTTTGGTTTTGATTTTCATCATATACTCCACATTGTTTTAAACAAAAAAGAGCATTTCAGGAAACCTTGAACACACCACTAAAAGTAACTGGACTGTTAATGTGTCCCGAAATGGTCCTGCTTGGACTCTTTGAAGTAATTGACAATTGCTTGAAATATGTATTGTACTGATCGCAATTGTCGTGGCCAATGTGGGATAAAGGTATGTCTGAATATCAGATCATCATTAGCCACTGGCCATGGTGGGAGTAGCAGCGAAATATCACATTTTGTGGTTATATGAATGATCAAATCCTAAGTAACGTCATAAATACCACCACAACCTAATGCTTTCTGACCAAATGGGATCTTGGTCTGTATTTGTTCATTTGTACAACCACACCAGGTTCCCAGATGTCAGAAGTTTATAACATGACTTTATCTCCCTCTTTTAAAGAAGGTAAATCTTTTGTAGATTTATCAAAGGAGGACTGATTTTAATAATGTGCTTTCTTATGTTTCTGATTGAATATCTATGTTTTGAAGTTTTTTTCTGTAGTCGGTAATATTCTTTTAATTTTTCTGCCAAACAAAAGTTCTGCTGGAGAAGGTACATCATATCATTATTTGGTGTATTACGTGTATTACGTACTTCCATTGGGGTTCATGTACATATCTTTCTGATTTCTTAGAGCTTTTAGAGTTTAAAATTTCATATTTACAAATTGTCGGCCCTTGTCTGTATACAGTACTTCAGGTCTCCCACGCCTTGCAAAAATTGACTTCACATAATGAACTAAAAATTCATATGTTGTATTTGCATTCAAACAACAAACTTCTGGGAATTTTGGGAATATAACTTCTAGAAGTGTGTATTATTTGTCATTGAATTGGAATGAGTCGGTGGTTATGCATTTCTTTATTTACCAATTTCCCTTTTTGTTGAGAGTTCCAGTATGTCAAACAGGTGGAGCAATTTTCCACCAAGTCCTGAATTTTCCTATGAATAAAAGGCCAATACACATATTCTTTTGCTCTGAGAATGAACTTATTAACACTCAAATGTTAAAAATGTGCTTTTTCAAGAATATCTTTGCGCATAACTTCTGGAATGACCAAAGCTTCCCTTTTCAACACTAAGCTGGTCCCTGACTTTCCAATGACTTTCAGTTCTTTTACATCTTTTTTGCATTTTGGCATCCCATTTTTTATAATCTGTATCAACTCTTGCATTTTTGAATCTTCAGCTGTCTCTACCTGTAATTCATGAAATTTATGTGGGCTTATACTGCTGTGATTGATTAAATCAATGTGGGTTTCAATATATTCCTCCAATATCTCGAAGCTCTTATCATCAAAACTGGCCCTTGATAATGCATCAGCGAAGTATGATTGAGCGCCGGGTTTATATTTTACACAAAATAGAAATTTTGTAAATTAATCCTTAATCTTTGTAGTCTTAGAGGACACAGATTGAGTGGTTATTGAAAAATGGATGCGAGAGGCTTATGGTCACTTTCTACTATGAACGGTTTCCCATATGAATATTGGTGGAAACGCTGACAGCCAAACGCTATGGCAAGACATTCTTTCTCAAGTTGTGAATAATTAGTTTTTGTTGAAGTCGATAACTTGAAAGCATAAGCTACTGGAGCATAATTTTGTGAAATCGCAGCACCTAGTCCATCCTTGGAACTATCTCCTAATAAAACTGAAGGTTTCTTTTCATCATAAAACTGCAAAACTGGGGTTTCCAGTAAAATCTTTTTCAAATGATTAAGTCATGTTTGTATAGCTAGCCATTCGAAAACAACATTCTTTCTAATCAATTGTCTTAAATTCACATTCAACTGTAATGAATTAGAAATAAACTCCCTCACATATGTCAACATAATATCTAAAAATCTGAACAAGTCTTTTGAATTGGCAGGGGTTGGCATTTGGGGGGGTTGGCCTTCACTTCATTATTGTATATTTCAATACCATTATTCGATAAAATATGAATTGTATAACGTACTTAGTTTTGCCTGAACTTACACTTACTTTTGTTAAACTTCATCCCCATGTCAGGAGCTTTCTCAAGAACACTCCTTTAGTCTGCATATATAATAATGTCATCAATATATAACTTAACACCTTCAATATATTCAAAAATCTCTAAGAATGTTCTATGAAAGATCTCAGATGCTATGGATATACCAAATGAGAGCCTAAGAAATCGGTACCTACCGATTGGTGTTACAAAAGTGATTGAATAAGAGAATTGTTTAGCAAGTTTCACCTGCGAGAATCCCTTGTTTGCATCTTGAATTGTGAAATAATTAGATCCTGTCATGTCATGTTGGAAGTTTACAGTGTTCTCTCATTAAAGACTTTTTAAGTTTATAATCTAATCTATATAATCTAATTTCATTTTTTCCCAGTTTATAATCAGGTTTCATTTTAAATTCATATGGTTTATTATTCATTTTTCTAATGCCTGTAAACAAATCTTCAAGCTGATCAAGTACAATCTCATGTTTAACCTTATGTATAACTCTACTATTCATCAACTTTAACTCTAGTAAAGCATCTTCACATGATAATAGAACTGTTTTGCGCTTCAAATGATTAATATAGTCCTTCAATAACTCTTACTATAACATAGAGGTCTCAGTTACCCAAAATATCTAATAGTTTATCATCCCCATAATCTCTAATATTGATATCATCGACAGGTTGCTCTCTATAAAACATATTCACCACTCCAAAAATATCAGAAGGTATTGTATTAACATCCGCGCCACAACCTAATTTGAGATTTATAGTTTTATTACAATCTTTAATATGTACTTTCTCATACCACAAATATTCATTTGCATCTCCTTCAAATGAACCTACCATGATTTGTTTCAACTACATTTTATGATACCTGTAATGTATTGACATGCTTCGTTAATTTACAGTATTCTTCAAAATGGTTCAGCTCACTACACCTGTCACAATGCTTACCGTAAGCTAGGCACTTTGCAAATGCATTATTAAAACCACATCTACACCATTTTTTCTGTTCTCCCTGACTATAGTTTTGGTTTGACTTACCTTTGTTTACTGTTTCATTTTTCCATTTATTGAACCTACTTTCTTCAGGTGTGTTACTTTCAGTTCTCACTTCATTGACTTTTAATTTCATTGCTTTGTTCATCAGATTTAAGATGTGACTTTCAGTTTGTTAGACTGCCTTGCAAATCTCTATAGTTTTATTAAGTGTTAATGCTGACTCTGTAAGTAATCTTATTCCAATGTTTTGGTCTCTTATACCTATGACAATTAGATCCATTATCAAGCTGTCTTTTATGTCTCCATAATCACAATTTTTGCTCTATGAATGTGTCAAATGATTCTCCAGGCCCTATAATTTTTGTATTGAATTTATGTGTTTCTACACTTAGATGGCTTTTGGCATTGGAGTATCAAATTTGTTTATTGATACTTGATAGTCCCTCTTATCATCCTCTGTTAACTGAAGATTGGTCTCGTACTGCTCTAATATTGCTCCTCCTACACATACAAGGGACGTTCCTGCTTGATCTTCTGCATCTCTTGAACTGCATTCTGTCGCCACCCTGAATAATTGAAAATTGTTATTAAATTTTTTCCAGTTAGCACTGAGGTCCCCTCAGTAGCCATTGGCGGAGGCTGCTTCAAAAATGCCATTCTTAACACGGGGCTCCAACTCCAATTACTTCGATTATATATAGTTCGAAGACTAACGTTTTTTTTGCGAATATATTATTTTTCTGACTCCACCATGCAGTGTGTTTGTGTTTAATGATCATTTGTTGCTGCATTGTGAATTTTGATATTTATTTTATTAAATGACTGACAATCATGTTGAACTCTCGTTACAGAAGGGCAATGTCAAACTTATTGTGAACATTATATAGAAGTTCACAGAAACCGGATATACAGGGTGTTTTCAAATGACACTTACAACGTTTGCATGTAGATACCTCTCATAAAATTGGACAAAATGATATAGGGAACGAGGGGTCCAGCTCATTTACTTTTCGAAGTACAGGGTGTTGAAGTATTGAAAAATCAAATGTTTTTATTCCTATTTGGCTTTTTTCAATTAATTTTGTATTCCTTAATGATTTTTACGTAAAAAACACATAACTTTAACATATCAAAAAATTTGTAGTTTTTAAGATATTTAATGTTTTCATGAAGTCTGCAGCCTAATTTTTCAATAATAAAATGAAAAAAATATTTTTTTGTATTTTTTTTCAATAACCTTTAAACTATTAATGGTTTAAATATGTATCAGAAACTAATTTGTGAAGCAGCAATGCATTTTAAACATTAGGAGAAGACTCTCAAAAATATTTGTACAAACTGGTGCTTTTATTATTGAAAATGATGTTGCAAATTTCATGAAAACTTTAAATATCTGGAAAACTACAATTTTTTTTAAACGTAAAGGTTATGCGTTTTTCACGTGAAAAACGTTGAGGAATACAAAATTGGATGAAATTTGCTCAAAATGCCAGTAGCGTAAAAAATGGGAAGGAGAACAACGCTGACAATAAAATTCTGACATGATACAATAAGTATATTTCAACTATACGCTTCAAAAAACATTTGATCAAAATCATTGAATAAAAAAATACTGCTAACAGTGAATAATTCACTGGAATATTTACTCACTATGAAGATGAGAGCATATGACGAGAAGATTATTTTAGTCAAGTTTTTAGCTATTGTTTATTCAGCAAAATTTTCCCTTTTAATGTATCCATTTCATGATTTCAATTCTTAATGTGAGAATAGCTTTCACCCAAATAAGTTGCTTTCCTTTCACCCCACATGCCGTAAGACGCTAAACGTTATCAACGCATAGATGAAAGTGCGCATGTTTATATGTAAAAATTACGTCAATCTTATTGACGGGGCCTATGAAAAGCCTGTGATATCTCTTTATTACTCATTGAACTGACATGACTCATAAGTTTTCGCTGTATTCATTCATTAATTTGGGTTGTGCTCAACAAACCTCTTGAACTAAATCTTCGTACCATTGACCATGTTATACACTTCCTCTTCAGGAGCTTTGTGTCTTTTATGAATGCCATTAGTTTGACTGGAGTGACTTCGAGTAGTTTCAATGTAGTACTTTCCATCCCCAAAACGCTTCCGTCTGAGGTCTGACAGAAGCAGAATACCACCAGGGTGCATGGTCTGGTCACCAAGTCAGTAACCGTCATCGAATGTCCCATATCCAGTTTTAATAGCACAAAACTTATGTAGGATATGGGTAAATCTAGTAGTCCCAATCCGTTTCAATCAAACATCGAGCATTCCTACTTTTTTACATATTTTTTGTCCTTTCCAGTATAGCAGCCCTGCAAAAAGATGGTTTATTGTATCATTAGTGACAAAAGCATAATATTCCCAAAGGACTGTGACAATTACCTGGTAACACAGGAGTTTGGGAATATGCTTTTCCCACGAATCTTACTCACTATTTTTTTTGTTGATATACATTCAAAAAATGAATTGAAAAGTAGAAGTGGCTTATTAAATATTTAACACCCCTGCCTTGACTTCAAATGAAACAATAAACCAAACAATCAGCCATGCAGCTTCAACGTCTATAAATTCTCGTTGCCCCCCAGTACAATTACAAATTGTACATACTGTACAATAAATGTGAATATTAACAACAATTAATTTGTGTTCAAGAATATCGTGAGAAGTTAGATGTTTCATTTTATTGTAATAATCCATTTGTAATATTACTGTTAAGATCTTCTGGTTTTTAGGATCCAAACACTAAAGTTTCACGAACTTGTCGTGAGTTACACGAAACTCTCGATTGAGAGAATGTGTGTCTAAAATGAAATAAAGATTGGAGAATCTTCAAAACATTTTCTCAAGATGTTAAAAAGTAACCGAACTTGCAACCACTTTTAGATTGATCATTTGACATTTCATGTAATATGTTTCAAAAATGAGTAGTTTAGTTAAGATATAGACAAAACCTGTTAAGTTAAGTTTTAGTGTGTTATATTTTGTACAAAATCAGGATATCATTCTCCTGTAAGTCAGTGTAAAAAAATAATTTTTCTAGTATTGTTCCTATTCTTTCGCCAGAGTCTCAGTTTTTGATTCTGGTACCCAAATATATGTTTTGAAGATTCTCCAATCTTTATTCCATTTCAGACACACATTCTCTCAATCGAGAGTTTCGTGTGAATCACGACAAGTTCGTGAAACTTTTGTGTTTGGATCCTAAAAACCAGAGGATCTGAACATCAATTGGTCCTTCGAAACGGATTTATTCAAAAACCTAGTGTCAGCTCCCTCGGAGAAAGAAATCTCTCACGCCAACAATTTGATAAAAGTGCTCGCGTGTGCCTCTATAGTCCACTTCGCCCGGGTAAATACTTGCCTCTACACTCAACGCTGAAGAAGCTATCCACGTTACCTTTTTCACATCAAGCAGAGAGCTAGCCGTATCTTCACAGCCTGTAAGGTGAAAGCAGGCAATCACCAAAATCTAACCAACTCCAAAGGAAGTTTAAGGTAAAAAATTGCCTTCAAAAATATCTCTATAGAAAGTTTAAGGTAAAACATTGTTTTTTGTAACTTATCAGTTGTTCTTTGTATATTCGATATTTTCAGTGCCTATCACAAAACGTGTTTAGACCTGTCGATTTCTTACATCTAACAGACACCCATATTTCTCTGTACTTTTGTATAAAAATTAGTTACTTGTATTTATAATCACCTACATAATTTATTGTAACGCTATTTATTTGACCAAACGTTGAATCTCTTTCGGTAATACTCTAAGGTATCCATTTTCTTTCCACAAAAATATACCTACTGTTGGGAATTCTCCCAGTATTTAATAATTAAATCCACCAACTCCAAAAGTAAGTACTTTTAATGAACCATAAGTATTACAATTTTTATACTAAATTATGACTTGTGTCAAAAGTAAATATCAACGTGCATAGAGAAAAATAAATAAATGTCTATTGTTTCAGTTGTAGTCAGTATTCGGTTATCAACTCTTAAACATTTCCCACCACCATTGAAGGACACTTCAATCAATGTCTTGATTTGGTAATAAACATAATTTGGAAATTCCTCGTGTAAATTCTCCATTAATGGTCTTTATTTTTGCTACACGTACTTTCCTATCAGGACCACTGAAAGTTTCTATTACCCTTCCTAACGCCCATTGAAGCGGAGGTAAATTTTCATTTTTGATGAGTACTAATTGTCCAATTGTTGAGTTTTTGGTTTCGTTAGTCCACTTAGTTTTCTTCTGAAGCCCTGCAAGGTATTCAGTTGACCATCTACGCCAGAAATGCTGGTATATCATTTGTAAATGCTGCCATCTTGATAATCGATTGAGTGGTATATCTTTTAGATAAGGGTCTGGCAATGAGGTGAGCCTCTTACCAATAAGGAAATGGGATGGGGTTAACACGTCTAAGTCATTAGGATCAGATGACATTGGGACAAGAGGTCGGGAGTTTAAAACTGATTCTATTTGAGTTAGTACAGTACTTAAATCTTCGTACGTTAAACTTGAATTACCAACAATTCTTTCCAAATGGTGTTTTAAAGGACGAACCCCTGCCTCCCATAAACCGCCAAAATTTGGAGAATTGGGTGGAATAAATTTCCAATCCACCCCATCATTATTAATTGCGGTAGCTAATGATTCTGATTGTGCTCCAAGAAATTCTGCTAAATCACGTAACTCATTACGCGCGCCAATAAAATTAGAACAATTATCAGATAATATTTTAGAAGGTTTTCCGCGACGTGCAACAAAACGTCTGAAACAAGCGAGAAAAGCTTCTGTGGTCAGAGAAGATACCGCTTCTAAGTGAACTGCCTTTACAATACAACATATAAAAATGCACACATAACATTTCGAAATTTTTGATCCGCGTCCATACCTATTTTTAATGGAAAGTGGACCTGCATAATCTACTCCTGTCACCGAAAAGGGTGGTGCAGGTTTAACACGTTCCCTAGGTAATACGCCCATTATTTGTTCCATGGGTGAAGGTTTTGCTCTAAAACATTTCATACACCCACGTACCACTTTTCTGGCTAAATTTCTTCCTCCCAATACCCAATATGTATCTCTAATAGAACACAGTAAAAGTTGGGGCCCAGGATGTAACAATCTTTTATGCTCAAATTCAAATAACATGTGACTGAGTTTGTGGCTAGCCTTTAACAATAAAGGGTGTTTTTTAGAAAATTTCAAATCTGATAGATGAAGCCTTCCCCCTACCCTTAAGAATCCTGATTCATCTAAAAAGGGACTTAAGCTTGAATAATTCCTATTTAACAGAAGTCTATTATTTGACAACTCATCAATTTCTCGTCCAAAACATTCATGTTGAGCAATCTTAACTAAAACCTTATTTGCATGATTTAATTCTCTATAAGATATGACTCAAATCGTTCCTGCTACATTGATTTTACCTCTAAATCTGTCTATAAATCTAAAAATGTGAACTAAAGCTCTCCTTAATCTGTCAAGATTACTGAAAGATTCAAAATGAAAATGGATAGTTTTTACTTTGACAACGTTGACCTTTTGAGCCACCCTTAATTTTGTAGTACTGCTACTCTCCTTGAGTACCCCGTGATGACATAAGAAATACGACCCTGTTTCAGATGGGTTTGAAACCAACGACATATGACCCATTTTAAGATATTCCTCCATAAAATTTTTATACAAACTTGCTAAATTACTATTACATTTCAACCTTCTTTCCAATGCAAAAAATCTCTTCATCGCCTGCTCACGAGAATCACCCAATTTCTCTACAGAATCCTTAAACGGTATATTCACTATAAATTTACCGTCAGCCGCTCGTGATGTGGATTCCAAAAACATTTTTTCACACTTGTAATGCCCCTCGTATAATGTATTAGGTCATTGACGAAATAGCTTATAATTAATACTTTTATAAATATGTCTATCAGCAATGATATAAAAGTATTAGTAAGCTTAAATAAAAATATAAACATAGTTTTGGACATTTTGATGAGACGGGTACAAATATATTTTATAATTAGATAATACAATAAACTTTAACGAGGTCGGTTCTATACAGATAGATCGACGTACTTTGTACTTAGAATTAATTAGTTACGGAATAAAGATATAAGTGATTTTTACCAAGCGTTTTATAACAACGACCTATCAACCCTTACATGGCGATCCTGCCATCAGAAGATACCAGGATTTTGAACTAGACTAGTGTATGGTGAGCAATTATCATGGGGAAATCCTATTCCACGCATGAAGATGTACAGGAGAATGGCGTAGTGAATTCCAACTTCATAGTACAAGAAAGCCAAATCCAAGTATCTGGAGACGCTCGTGTTTTGATGTATGTGTTAACAGCAGCAGTAGTGGTGAAATTGATGATTTCCATCTGGGCGATGTACAGGCGCAACATGAAGAGGACCATCAGAAGGAACTTGACGCAGTCCAGAACCAGTGTAGTGTAACAAGTGGTAAGATTATATATAATTCCTACCGATTCTTATGATTACTGATTTGCTGTGTTTATATCTTTTATTATTTTTATTATTATTTTTCTTATTATTATTAATTGCGAATGTATCACAAGAGTTTAAATGTGATATTATACTCGAAAATTGCTGCTCATTTTACACTGACTAGACTAGATGTCTGTTGCTCCAGGAAAATTAGATACAGTGTTAGATAAATTAACAGAGGAAATAAAGAATCAATCCAAACGTGTTTTGAAAACAATAGTACCAAAAAGTGAGTCAGTCAGGGAAGAAATTAAAAATAATTTGATTTCGTTATTTAATGAATTTACTCGTAACATAGCTCTTTCATGGGATGCACTTGATAATAATTACAAAGCAAAGTGCAATTCGAAATTTTTATTAGTCAGGGACAGGGTAGTTAGGTCCTTCCAGGTGCTAAAGTTGAAGTATAAAATACCTATTTCATGTGTTCAATTAATTGACACAAATAAATTTGAGGAGGATATAGAGAGCGAAGAGAGCGAACCCTTAGACATGATGCCTTTGTCACAAGTAGATTTTATTAATTTAGCATGTAAACTCATACCCCAACAATTCGATGGTTCATTCGAAAATTTATTTGGGTTTCTGGATGCATTGGAATTGTTAAAGACTAATGTTACTGAAGAGTTATCAGTCACAGCAGTAGCTTTTGTAAAGACTAGGTTGGCAGGCAAGGCCAGAGCAGTGATAGCTGATGAAAGTACTTTAGAGGGAATAATAACCGCTCTTAAGAGTAGGGTGAAAGGTGAAAATTCAGGATTGTTGGCAGCAAAATTAAATAATCTGAGGCAATACAACAAAGACGCTGTGAAGTACACAACAGAGGTGGAGAAGCTGGTCGAATCTCTTAGGAACTCGTATATCTCGGAAGGAATGCCGAGATTGCTGGCAGAAAAGTACACCAAGGAAGCGGCAGTCACGGCGTTGAGCAAAAATGCCAATCAGGAGAAAACTAGGTGGATTTTAGAGGCAGGTAACTTTTCCACGGCAGAAGAGGCCCTTAAAAAATTCGTAGAGGTGGATACACGTTCTGATCAGCTAACTACAGTCCTTAGTTATGAGAGCAATAGGGTAAATGGGCGCAGAATTAGTAGCAATGTCGGGTCAAGGTACAATCAGGCCAGGAATTATAATGGAAAATTTAATGTAGACAGCCGGTCAAATAATTACAGTAGGAGGAATAATAACTTTAGAGGTAATCAATACAGGGGTTCCAATGCAAGGGGTAGCAGCTGGAGAACCAACCATAGGAACAACAACTATGCTCAGAATGTTAGATGCATTGAGGCAGCTGAGGAGTCGGGAAACTTTCCGGACCCCCAGTTACAACAGGGGGACCATTAAACGTAACGAAAAATATATTCCACATTGACTTGACGCTTTCCAACTTTGTAAAATTATATACTAACATATCGGACAAACTGTGCACATTCATAGTGGATACTGGCGCAGATATTTCAATTTTCAAAGAAACTAGTGTCAATAACCCTCAGTTAATAAACAATAATCTCACTATTAATATAAAAGGTGTAACAGCTGGAATTACAAAGTCCATGGGTACAATCAATGCCACATTATTTCAAAAAAATAATGAAGTGTCGCATAGATTTCATGTAGTGTCAAAAAACTTTTCTATCCCGGCTGATGCAATTTTAGGCAGAGATTTTATTTCAAAATTTAAATGCAATCTAGATTACTCACGTTGGTTAATGACAATAAATAATTTCAATAACTATTTTTCGGTACCAATTTTTAACAGCCCCTTAGACAATACTCTCTCAATACCTCCCAGATGTGAGGTAATGAGAGTTGTAGACCACTTCAAAGATTTGAAAGAGGATGCTGTGGTAGAACAGCAAGAATTACAACAGGGCATATTCATAGCCAGAGGAATAGTTTCTAGAAATAGTCCATATGTTAGGATATTGAATACAACAGAGGAAAGCGTAAATGTATCTACTAATAATATATTCAGTATCAGTATTAGCAATTTCAATGTATACACGATGACCGGAAAGTCGGAAGTAAGAAAGAAAGAATTATTAGAGGCAATAGATCAAGATATGCCACATTATATTAAAGATGAGTTAAACAAATTATGTAGTGAATTTTCTGATGTATTTGCTTTAAAAAACGATCAAATAACGTCAAATAATTTTTATTCACAAAAATTGAGAGTCAACGACCACACTCCGATATATATAAAAAACTATCGCACACCTCACGCACATGTGTCAGAAATCAATAGTCAAGTTGACAAACTATTAGAGCACGGCATAGTCGAGCCGTCACGATCTGTGTACAATAGTCCTGTACTATTAGTACCTAAAAAATCTCAAAATGGGAGCAAAGCATGGCGTATGTGCATAGATTTTAGACAATTGAATAAGAAGTTGATACCTGATAAATTTCCTTTACCTAGAATCGATAACATTTTGGATCAATTAGGTAGAGCAAAGTGGTTTTCGGTTGTTGATTTAATATCGGGATTTCATCAAATCCCTCTGGATAAAACATCCAGGGATTACACATCATTCAGTACAGACAAGGGAGCATTTAGGTTTACAAGGCTACCCTTCGGGCTAAATGTAAGTCCCAACAGTTTTCAAAGAATGATGACAATTGCGTTTACTGGACTAACTCCAGAAAAGGCGTTTCTATATATGGACGACCTAATAGTAATAGGTTGCTCTGAAAAACACCATTTTGAAAATTTGAGAAAAGTGTTTGAAACATGTAGAAGTCATAATTTAAAATTAAATCCACAAAAATGCAAATTTTTCCGTAAGGAAGTTACTTACTTGGGTCATAAAATCTCCGACAAAGGAGTTGAGCCTGATGAATCAAAATTCGTGGTAGTAGAAAAATACCCTACACCAGTTAGTGCGGAAGAAGTGAAAAGATTTGTAGCATTTTGCAACTACTATAGAAGGTTTGTCCCGAAATTCGCGGAGATTTGTTTACCATTAAATAAACTAACACGTAAAAACGTAAAATTTCAATGGACAGAAGATTGCGGGATTGCTTTTAATAAGTTGAAACAGTCACTCATTAAACCGCCAATCCTGCAATATCCTGATTTTGCCAAACAATTTGTTTTAATTACGGATGCATCCAATTTTGCAGCCTCCGCAATATTATGTCAAAATCACAACGGGACAGATTTACCTATAGCATTTGCGTCAAAAAGTTTCAATAAAAGTGAGCTTAATAAACCAATCATACTAAAAGAGTTAACCGCCATTCATTGGGGAATAAATTATTTTAAGTGCTACTTATACGGAGCACCTAAATTCTTAGTGAAAACTGATCACAAACCATTACAACATTTATTCGCAATGAAAGATCCTTCTTCTAAGCTAACACGAATTAGATTAGACCTGGAAGAGTATGATTTTGAAATAGAATACATTAAGGGTACGTGTAATGTATCTGATGCTCTTTCCAGAATAACTATATCAGACTTAAAACAAATGCAAGTAGAAAATTCACAAATACTAGCATTAACAAGGTCAATGGTCAAAAATAACCTAGTAACTGACAAAGGAAGTATAAAAACGCAAAAAGCAGAATCAACTAATTTAAAAGTTATTAAAATAAATAATAATGTCGAAGTGCTAAAATTGCCTAATCTACAATTTACACAATGGAATTCCACATCATTACAAATGACTGTGAAACATAAGGGTAAATTGCTGATGAAGGAACAAATATTGCAAACTGTAGGAAACAACCTTGACCTAGGCCAAGCGTTGTACCGACTAGATAGGTCGGCAGTTGTAAATAATGTTAGGAAAGTTAAACTATTTACAAATGATTTTATATTCAAAAAATGCACTGAACAAGAATTTAAAAGTACAGGTAATGAAGTTTTGAAACACCTGTCAATTGCGTTATGTGACGCACCAATACGAATTACAAATACAGATGAAAAACTTGATTTAATCAAGAGATACCACAATGATCCACTCTTAGGAGGGCACTGTGGACAAAAAAGGTTAATAAAAAAATTAAAATCTGGTTATACATGGGCAAACATGTCAAAGGAAGTAGCCGAATTCATAAAAACTTGTCATAAATGTCAAATAAATAAGGCAAAGATAAAGCATGTGGAACCGCTAGTAATAACTCCTACTCCTCAACAAGCATTTGATATTGTATGTATCGATACTATTGGTCCATTCATTAAATCAAATTCGGGAAACTTATACGCGGTAACTATTCAATGTGAACTCTCAAAATACGTAGTAATGATTCCTATACCAAATAAAGAGGCCGTAACAGTTGCCAGAGCCATTTTTGAAAAATTCATTTTGATATATGGACTCATGAAAGAAATAAGAACAGACATGGGACTAGAATATAAAAATGAAGTCTTAAATAATATTTCAAAATTACTATCAATTAAACGCAGTATTTCTACGGCTTATCACAGTCAAACTATAGGTGGCTGTGAAAGAAATCATAGAGTGTACAATGAATATGTTCGGAGCTATATAAATGAAACTCATACAGACTGGGATACGTGGTGTCAATATTACGCCTTTTGCTACAATACCACTCCCAGCACTTATCATAACTATACTCCCTTTGAGTTAGTATACGGTAGAATTGCAACACTACCAAATGAACTACAAGGGAATACAATAGAACCGATATACAACATTGATGCTTATGAGCAGGAAATTCGATATAGATTACAAGTAACTCATAAGAGAGCTAGAGAAATTTTAGGTAAAATTAAAGTAGACCGAAAAAAAACGTGGGATAAAACATCCAAGCATTTAACATTAGATAAAGGAGATCTTGTTCTTCTGAAAAAAGAGAACGGAACTAAATTTAGTGAGAAATACAGTGGCCCGCATGTAGTGGTAGAATTCGCAGACCCAAACTGCACAGTAGCATTAGGAAATGGAAAACATACCACAGTACATAAGAATCGGCTGGATATATAATCCAGAACAGTGACTTTGACAATAAACCACATTTTTCCTATACGTATATTTATATTTTTTCTTCCTTTCAGCTCCAATGTATGTTATTTTGTATTTTTTTTCTCTGTATATATGGTTTTGCTTCAAGGGGGGGGGGTGCTAATGGCTAACCCTCACTATTAAAATAAGTACCTAGTGGAGGCGCCCCACAGGTACAATTCATATTATTATTATGATTATTATTATTTTTCTTATTATTATTATTTTATTATTACTATTGTCTTAACAGGAAGTAACCATCCATCAAAGCCAAACTATTACGCGTTTGAAAATACCCTTAGATAAATGGTTTAAGGGCTGGCCAACCCTGAAACCATTCTCCCTAGGGGGAGGGATGTAATGCCCCTCGTATAATGTATTAGGTCATTGACGAAATAGCTTATAATTAATACTTTTATAAATATGTCTATCAGCAATGATATAAAAGTATTAGTAAGCTTAAATAAAAATATAAACATAGTTTTGGACATTTTGATGAGACGGGTACAAATATATTTTATAATTAGATAATACAATAAACTTTAACGAGGTCGGTTCTATACAGATAGATCGACGTACTTTGTACTTAGAATTAATTAGTTACGGAATAAAGATATAAGTGATTTTTACCAAGCGTTTTATAACAACGACCTATCAACCCTTACACACTCTATATCCTCTAAAGAAAAATGTTCCTTTGTACTTATTTCCTCCAATTCCCAGAACTTTTCCATTTGATTTTGAAGATCAACCAAACCAACATGGAGTTTTTTAACCTTAACTCCTGACCACACGGAGCCCGTTACCAACCAACCTAATCTAGTTTTTTGTATGATGGGTTGACCTAAACCTAACTGGATTTGTCCAACACACATTAATCCAAAAAAGACATCAGCACCCAATAACAGATGTACCTTTTGGGGTTCTCCATAACCAGGATCAGCTAATGGCAAGTTGCTAGGAATATTAAATAATGAAGTATTTATTTTAGTATTAGGAGTTAAGCCACTAATCGTAGGTACAACTAAACAGGAGAATGTCCTATGGAAACTATTATGCATGGAATGCATTTCAATCACACATCTTTCACCAACATTGGACCCAATTTCTCCTATACCTACAATAGATACATCCACCTTTTGCACCTGTAAACCTAGCTTCTGCACTAAATCTGTTGTGATAAGGTTCGGTAGAGAACCATTATCTAAGAGAGCTCTGCATGGTTGAGCACGCCCACGGGCATCCAACACTTGAACCAAGGCAGTTGATAAAAGAACTTCTCCTTCCATTTCTTTTCCGTTATCTAAAAACACAGATTTGACTTGCATCGCGTTGTCAGCTGCATCCTCCCCTGGATACTCGTTCAGAGCAAATTCACCTTGATCATCTTGACCACGACCAGATGACCTATCAGACCTGTTCTCTATATGGTGATGAGGCATTCCTACTCTTTTTTCATAATGTAATAAGGCGTGATGACGCTTTCCACATTTCGTACATCCTGCTTTATCACAATCTTTCCCTATATGGTTAACCTTTTTCAAACAATTTAAGCATAAACCCAATCTTTTTGCCTGTTCATACCTAGAATAAGTTTTTAATTTTAAAAATTTGTTACAGTTAATTATATTGTGATTACCATTACATACCGCACAAGCAGTACCTGATTGTATTGATACAAAACTTTTATGTGTTCGAGTAAAGTTGTCTTTCTCTTTACCATCAATTTTCTTTTTTCTTTCAATATTCCTTAAACTGTCTACTCTTTTACCCAAAAATTCTTTAAATTGTTCTAAACTTGCTAATTCCCCTTTTGGTCTATATTCTTCCCACTTAACGAAAGAATTTTGATCCAACTTTTTAGTCATACAATAAATGATAAAAGGATTCCACGTTTCTACAGATAAACCCAATTTAGCTAAATGATATAACATTTCAATTATTACATCTGACATATTTAATAAATCTGTAGCGGATTCTTTTGTTATTCTAGGGAAATTTAATAAGTTATCCAAATGATATTCTACCAACATTGGAACATCATCATATCGGTCACATAAAAGCTTCCATACTATTTCATAATTTTCGGAAGTCATTTTCCTCGATTGTACTACTTTAAAAGCATCACCTTGTACAGATTTTCTCAAAAAATGGAATTTTTCAACTTTATTAATAGCGTCATTATCATGAATTAATGATTCAAACATATCTTTAAATTCAACCCATTGTTCTAATTTTCCATTAAATGTAGGTAATGGTATGGGAGGCAAGTTAGGCCTAGATTGTGCAGCTACATCTACACTAACCACAGAAGATGACGACACAATATTATTGTCATGATTGTCATTAAAATTATTATCATAAACATTTTCATTATTTTTATATTTGGTTTCAAGCAAATTCAGAATCATTTTCGCTTTTGAAAATGCACAATAAAAGTCTGTTTCAAATGTTTCTCTATCTTTAACTACTAATTCAAAATCAGCATCCAAAACTAAAGTCTCTAACTCATTTTGAAGACCCTCAAACTCTTCCAGCACAAGTTCATAACGAGTGTCGGGGCGTGTAGATAAGTAGTATTTTTAGTGGACTGTATTATTTTTGTAGGAAGGTGTTTGATGACATCTGACTATGACTACCTTGTCTCCACTGACCACGAAAGGGTTAACTAACTACGTAGATGTCAATAATAGCCAGTTTATTTTGAACTTGATCTTTAATGAATCTAATTCGTAAAGATCTTAACAATAACAAAAAAAGAGAGCATAGAACATATGTGAAAATGTAGAGCTATGATTGAAGCCACTACTTGGCAACACTGTCTACATACAATTTCGCGCTTAAACTAAAATACGCTAATAATGATACCTAATACGCTACATAAGAATACACGTATAAAGGTACTGCACTTTGCAAGAGTTATATACACAAAAATTAAACACTACGATAATTGTGTAGAAGTTGAGAATTAATAACCAAACCAATAAACAATGTAGGGAGTTTACGGGAGTGAGAGAGATGTACCGGCTTTTTGCGTTAAGACCACGGCACCAAATTGGTTGGAGAGAGAGATAGACGTACCGGCTTTTCGACGAAAGAACACGGCACCAACAACGAGATAGGTAGCAATTAGAGATACATACTTGATATTACTTCACGCACTCACTATAAATGTTGGAGATCACTTAGATTCCACTTGGGGTTGTTTGTCAAAAGAGAATGTGAGCAAACATTTTGCATAGGCACTGCATGTGCCTTTCACTAAGAGGTCTGAATGCTGCGGTTGCTACTGAACAACTGAGAGGGAAACAGGGTTCGCGCGCGCGGAGGTTCGCCGTTGGTAGGTATGCGTCACCGACTGCGCAGGTTTCAGGGTGGCTGTACAGGGTGTCCCTAAATTTGTAATTCACACAGTTGGAATTATACTGCAAATTCCAACATTCTGCCCGCGCGACAAATTGAAAAGTATCTCTAAGAAAGCAATTTCAAGGTCATTACTCAACCCAACAATAGACTTATTAACTAAAGTTTAAATAAAAAGAAATGCGAATCAAATTAAAATAAAATATACATGCAAAATAAAATTAGTGTGTTAACACGTGTAAAGTCATTGAATGCAACCAGTGTACATTCACTCAATATGATCTACCTGAGGGGCAGAGGGGAGAGGACATAATTTAGCAATAGGTCTAGTCACCTCACCGTCCTGAGTTCTAAGACGTGCTACCCGCACCTTACCATCCTTACCTTTGATTACCTCAATAATACGCGCTAGGGGCCACTTTAAGGGGGGTGTGTCTTCACCTTTGATTAGTACTACTTGATCAACTTCAAGGTTGGCTGAGGGACGTGACCATTTGGGTCTTTGCTGCAATCTGTGGAGGTAATCTACCGTCCACCTTTTCCAAAATCCTTGCTGCATTTTGGAGCAGATTTTCCAAAATGAGAGCTTGTTATCTGGGGTTTGAGTTAAATCTTTTTCGGGGAATGCGGTAAAAGGGGCTCCTATTAAAAAATGCCCAGGCGTGAGCGATTGAAGGTCCGAAGGGTCGTTAGAAAGAGCACACAAGGGCCTGGAGTTCAAAATTGCCTCCACTTGAGCGAGAATCGTGGAATACTCTTCGTAAGTGACTCGAGTGTCACCCAAAATTCGCACAAGGTGATATTTTGTACTTTTCACCGCAGCCTCCCACAACCCTCCCCAATGGGGTGAGCGTGGGGGTATGAAACTCCATTCAGTTTCATTTTGTGACAAAAACTCACGGATTGTATCGTAGTTACTTTGAGATTGGAAAAATTCATAAAGCTCTTTTAAAATGTTGCGTGCGCCGAGAAAATTTGTGCCATTGTCACTGAAAATTCGAGTGGGGTTTCCACGTCTGGAAATAAATCTTTTTAGGGTGGCTAAAAAGGCTTCGGAAGATAAACCGGATACAAATTCGAGGTGCACCGCTTTGGTGACCATACAAATGAAAAGAGCAACATAACCTTTAATAAGTGGGGATTTACGCAGCCTAGAAGATTTTATTAAGAAGGGTCCAGCAAAGTCCACGCCAACTTTCTGGAAGGGACGAGCTGCGCATACGCGATCCTTAGGGAGATCCGACATGATTTGTTCAGCTACTATTGCGTTGAAGCGATGACAAGTAACACATGAGTGTATTATACGTTTAACTTCTCTGAGTCCATTTAACGGCCAAAATCGTAATCTAAAATTCGAAAGTGTATTTTGTGCGCCTGCGTGGCCCAACCTAACATGTTCTTGACGAAGCATGAGTGAGACGACATGTGTCTGTGAAGGGAGCAAAATGGGATATTTGTGAGCTTCGGGAATATCTGCATATGTGAGTCTACCTCCTACACGCAGAAAACCAAACTTATCAACAAAGGGTTTAAAAGAAAGAATTTTACTATTCTTCAAAGGACGATCTGACAAGAGTGCATTCATTTCCGTAGAGAAATGTTCTTTTTGAATAATTTTAATTATGAAATCTAGTGAAGTAGACAGCTCGGATACCGAGAGCGGTCCGATTCTTCTGTCGGAATTTCGTAAATTGTGGGTAAAGCGCAATAAGTACGCCACTGTTCTTTGTAATTTTGTGAAACTGGAAAATTTCGAAAAAAGTGATGACCAAAAGTTCATTTGTCGTGTATCTAGAGTGAGAGCAATTTTCTTTTCTTCTGGGGGGTGGTTTACAACATTGGGGGTAGCTTCAAAAAGAGATAAATTTAAATTAGGGTTTCTTAAAAATTCTGGACCATGGAACCATGAGTCCCAGACTTTACAGTTGAATATTCCTCTAGACAACGGATCTGCCGCATTGTTCTGAGAGGAAATGTGACGCCACTGGAATTCTTGAGATAGTGAATGTATTTGAGATACGCGATTGGACACGAACGTGGTCCACCTACTTGAAGGGCTTCCGATCCAACAAAGAGCAATCGAGGAGTCGGTCCAAAGATTAAATGAATTGAACGAAATTTTATTTTCAAAAATTTGAGAAATCTTTACAACTAATTTTGAGAGAAGAAGCATGGCACAAAGTTCTAATCGGGGTATTGTGATGGTTTTCTTAAGAGGGGCAACACGAGACTTTGCCGAGACGAGTGAGCAAGAAATAGTGTAATCTGAATACTGAACCCTTAGATAAACAACAGCTCCGTACGCCAATGTGCTAGCGTCCGCGAAACCGTGTAACTCAATATTTGAGATTTCTTTGTTTAAGAACAAATTCCTAGAGATTGACAAACTTTTCAATTGCAATAAATTGTTAACAAATTCTTGCCACAGTTCCAGAAGCGTTACGTCTAGTATTTGCATATCCCAATCAAGGTGAGACATCCAAATTTTTTGCATCAAAACCTTACCTGCTACAATGATAGGGTTGACCAAACCTAATGGGTCGAAACATGAGCTAATTACTGATAGAACCTTTCTTTTCGTAAGGGGGTGTATATCTAATTGTGAGGGTACTGAGATTCTAAACTCATCAAGCGATGGGTTCCACTTGAGACCTAAAATTTTACATGCGGATTCATCTAAATTTAAATCTTTTTCCGATGCATTGATATAAGTTATACCTTGTAAAAATTCTTTAGAGTTGGATTGCCATTTGTGCAATTCGAAGCCAGAATTATTTAAAACTGAGTTAAGCTGTGAGTAGAGAGTTTTCAAGTCGGAAAGGGTTTGTGCACCCGAAAGAATATCGTCAATGTAAGTTTGAGATAATAAAGCTTCAGAGGCCAAAGAGAGATCAGTGTTTTTGTCGGCAATGTCCTTGATCACCCGACAAGCTAAAAAAGGGGCGAAAGTTTGCCCGAAGGAAACCGTTTGCAATTCAATGCACTGAAGAGACTCTTGTGGAGAATTTCTCCACAACACATTCTGCAAGAAATTTTGATTGGGGTTTGTTTTGATCTGGCGAAACATTTGTCTGATGTCTGCAGTTAAAACATATCGAGGAACTCGAAAACGACACAAAATATCATATAGATCAGGCTGTACCGTGTAGCCTTTGCACGATATACAATTTAGAGAAAGTGATGAAGAAGTCTTGCACGAGAAATCGAATACCACCCGGATTTTGGTGGTTGCGCTGTCAGGACGCACAACGCAGAGATGTGGAACAAAATATTTATTGAAACCTTGCTTACTTGACGGCGACGATGTTGTCCCTTGGGCAGGACTTGGAGAGGGGTTATGCGTAAGAGCTAGGGGTGTCACTTGGGCATGACCTAAAGAAATATATTCCTCAATAAAACGTTTATATTCTTTAAACAATTCAGGGTTGCTGTGAAGCCTTTTTTCCAGTGAGAGAAATCTGCGTTGCGCAGTAATAAAAGAATCGCCTAACTTAGTAAATTCATGTGGGGTGCGCAGGGGCATGTCTACCTGATAAGTACCGTTTTTCATAATTTTGGTAGTAGATAAGAAGAGATTTTCGACGTAATCGTCTTCGGGTGAGCGTGAAGAGTGCTCTGAATCAGAAATTTCCTCCTGATTCCAAAATTTAATTAGAAGCGAGTCTAGAGTTTGTGGTTCATTTAGTCATAAACCGTCTGTAGAGCCGCTGCAGGACTCTGTTGAGCAAAAACAATGTGATTGTGCAATGGATGGTTTTTCATTTAATTGAGCGTACGATGGTATTTGACCTGCAATTACCCATCCCAAATGACTGTTAAAGAGAACAGGGAGACCTTTACCTAGATGCAAGGAGCCATCCGTGAGTAACGCATAAAATAAATCTGCCCCCACTAAAATCTCCGGGAGAGAGGGAGTGGAGAAGGACGGATCTGCGAGCTCATTCAAAATTTCTTGGGGTATTTTTAACATACTGGGATTAATAGGAATCTGAGGAATTTGTTTTGTTATATTTTCCAGCACGGAACATGAAAGAGAAAAACATTTATTGGGGTTTACTTTCGAATGAACAATCAAATTTGTGTATTCTTTTGACACAACTGAATCTTGAGCTGATATACCTGAAATGTATAAATTTTGTTTCTTGGTAGATAAATTTAAACGTTGAACACAATCGCGAGAAATAAAACTGCTCTGAGAGCCAGAATCCAAAATGGCTTTAGCTACACAAGGGTTACCATCAGAGTCATAGATTACAACTTGAGCAGTTGCTAATAGTGTATACGAGCTATTGGTTGTGTTCGTTTATTCTCTTTTCGGTCTTACGGCTGCTATGAAGGACCAGCTCAAGGAGAGCAATAAATGTGTGGCTGTGTGGCTGAAGAAACTTATTATATCTATTCGATCTTTTGATTCGTGACTAATATTCAAATTTACTTAAAAAACTTTATTTTTTAGTTTTCCGTGACATTTTTTATAATTACAATTTTTCTTCTGTCATCATATCGATTTTTCTTGACAATCAACCAACTTGTTTTTTATTTTAAATATAGGTTACAAAAACATAGACTTAACATGCCGCCCGCCTTGAAAAGTCCACTTTTCAATTAAGAAAAGTATGATATAGGTTTGCGGCACAACAAACCATTGCGGTACAACAAAACAGTACATATTAACATTTTGATTGATATGAAATTTTTGAATTCAGTACTCGATTGGCAGCGCGCAAACTTTAGAAATGGTTCTCTTCAAAATATTACCATTTGCCATTCGAACCGAAACTACGCGCACCACATTGTCAGTACCATAATGTAATTTTACGACACGAGCAAGAGGCCACCTTAAAGAAGGTAAGTTATCTTCGATAAGAACAACCATGGATCCAACTTTTAAAAGGCTTACGACATCAAGCTTCCATTTGGAGCGAGTTTGCAGCTGACTTAAATAATCCTTTGACCATCGGTCCCAAAATTGTTGCTTGAGTTGTTGTAATCGATAGTATCTATCTGCTCTGGAGATTTTAGCTTCTTTGAGTTCTTTTTCTGGTAAACTTGCTAGTGAGTCGCCAATAAGGAAATGAGCGGGAGTCAAGGGTAGGAAATCGGTCGGGTCATTGGATAAAGGGCTCAAAGGACGTGAGTTCAAGCAAGACTCAATCTCCACCAGCAGCGTGTACATTTCCTCGTATGTTAAATGTGATTCACCAAGTACGCGTTTAAGATGAAATTTTGTGGACTTAACCGCAGCTTCCCACAAACCACCCATATGAGCTGATCTGGCTGGATTAAAATGCCAATTTATTCTGTCACGTGCCAAGAATTTTGAAACGGAATCGTTATGATTTTTGTCATTGAGAATATCATAAAGCTCACTAAAATAGTTGTTAGCTCCTACGAAATTCAAACCATTATCGGAGTAAATGTCACTTGGTTTTCCGCGTCGAGAACAAAATCGTTTCAAAGCGTTTAAAAAACTATGTGTTGTTAAATCTTTAACTAACTCTATGTGAATTGCGCGGGTTGCGAAACAAATAAATATACAAATATAAGTTTTTACCAATTTGCTTCTTCTTAACGTGCCTTCTTTAACTAAAATAGGACCGGCGTAATCAATACCGCAGTTTGAAAATGGTCTACTTGGATTTATTCTTGCACTAGGCAAATCACCCATGATGAATTTACAAGGCTTGGGATGGGTTCTATAACACCTAATACAAGATTTTACTATACGCTTTACTGCATTTTTTCCATTAAGTGGCCAAAAATTCAATCGAATAATAGATAATAAATTTTGAGTTCCAGCGTGAAGATGCTTTAAATGTTGATCTAAAATTATCAATTCAGTGAGTTTATGTTTATAGGGTAAAATAATTGGGTGCTGTTGATCAAATGAAATTGAAGATTTCGATAATCGACCACCTACTCTTAAAATATTTTGACTGTCTAAAAAAGGTCTTAAGTTTAAAAGTTTACTTTGTTTATTAACGTTTTTCGAATTTTCAAGATCTAAGATCTCTTGCTTGAATCTCTCATTTTGAGCTAATTTTATTAATTTGTTTTGTGCTTCACTCAATTCTTGGGTTGTTAACACCTTAGAACTAACGTTATCATTGAGTTTTTCTTTATTTAAACAATGATTTTTAAAACGTAGAATATACGCTGTTACATTTAATAATTTCAGAAAGGTTGAATATTTTTGAAAAATATCCAATTCGGGACTTTGTTCTTGAATGACTAATGAAATTGGTTGATTCTTTAATTCGGGTAGATCTTGCATATCATTAAATTTAGATTCAGGATCATTTTCATAATTAAGATTGCTCTTCAAGAAATCGGGTCCGTTTATCCAAGACTTATGATCGAGTAATTCTTTAGGACTTAATCCTCGAGAAACTATATCTGCGGCGTTGTTTTTCGTGTTTACGTGTTTCCAATTATTCACCTTTGAAATTTCAGTAATTTTTGTTACACGGTTTGCAACAAACGTTTTTAACTTACAAGGTTCGATATTTAACCATGCTAATACAATCGTTGAATCTGTGAAATACGTTATTTTGTCAATATGAATGTCAACGGTATTTTTTATTTTGAAAATTAACTCAGCTAACAAGAGAGCACCTAATAGCTCTAGACGTGGTAAGGTTTGTTTTTTAAGTGGAGCAACTCGGGACTTGGCTGTAAACAATGTTATTTTCTTTTCGCCATTTACTGTAGATGATAAGTATACGCACGCGCCATAAGCTTTTTCAGAACTATCGCAGAAACCGTATATTTCGATTATTTTTGTATTTGGTAATAAGACGTGCCTATTGAATTTAATGTCATTCAAATAGCTAATTTGTGTAATAAATTTGAGCCATATATTTTTTAGGTCTTCAGGTACATTTTCATCCCAGTCCAATTTTAGATGCCAAAGTTGTTGTATAATCAATTTCGCTTTAATTATCGCTGGACTAATCAAACCCAGGGGATCAAAAATTTGAGCAATTAAGGACAGAATCGTGCGTTTGGTAACATTTTTTTCGTTTACATCTAGATTTAATGAATATCTTAATACGTCCTCGTTCGCGTCCCAAATTATTCCCAACGTTTTTAATTGTTTTTCATCGTGAAATAATACAAAATTTTCGTCTTGGCTGTTTGTGGAATTTTTTATATAAGTTAGAACTGATTTGTTGTTTGATGACCATTTCCTCAATTCAAAATTGGCTCCCGTTAATATTTCTGATATCTCATGATAAATGTCTATAGCTTCTTGCTTAGAATCTACACTGATTAATAAATCATCCATGTAAAAACATTTTTCAATTATTTGCGAAGTTCGTGGATATTTTAATTTATTCTGTAATGCTAACTCTTTTAAACATCGTGTCGCTTGAAACGGAGCACTTGAGGTGCCATACGTAACCGTGTTTAGTTCATAAACCTTGATAGGTTCATTTGAGTTTTCTCTCCAGACAATTTTCTGAAAACAACGTTCGCTTGGATCTATATCTATGCATCTATACATCATTTTTATATCAGCGCTCATAACGTAAGTTCTTAAACGTAATCTGAGCAAAATGGAATACAAATCCTCCTGAATATGTGGGCCTGTTAAAATTAAATCATTTAATGAAATATTGGTGCTTGACTTTGCGCTTGCATCGAAAACAACTCTGCATTTCGTGGTAACTGACGAGTCTCTCAAAACTGCAGTATGCGGTAAGAAAAATGTTTGTGCTTCAATTGATGTGTCCGATTCTAATAATCCTTTATATGTCATGTGGCCTAAGTTTTCATAGTCTCTCATAAAATTGATATATTGTGATTTTAAACCGTCATTTTTTCCAAGACGTACTTCCAAATTTTTAAAACGCTTCAAAGCCATGATTTTTGTATTTCCCAATAAATCAGGGCATTCGGGATTAAAAGGGTATTTTACGATAAATTTTCCGTGTTCGTCTCGTTTTGTGGTTGTCTTGAAGTACTCTTCACAATATTGCTCACTTTTAGATAGTAAAATCTTAGCATCCAGCTCTTCAATTTGCCAAAACTTGGTTAAAGCATCATTCAATTGCTTATTCGATATTTTTGTATTAACGTTACAAACTCGCATTTTATTTGAATCCTCATTTAAATTAAGATTTCCGCTTATGATCCATCCCAACGATGTTTCTTGTAGTACAGGTTTATTTTCTCCTAATTTTAATTTTCCTTCCTTCAATAAGTCGAAGAAAATACCTGCTCCGAGTAATAAATCTATCCTTTTTGGTACGTTAAATTGTTCATCTGCTAGTTCGAGTCCTTTGGGTAACTTCAATTGGGTTTTTTCAAATTTAATTAACGGTAAATTTGAAGTGATTTGAGATAAAACCAAAAATTGTAAGTTTAATTCAACGTCTCCATTTTTCGATTTAATTTTTGCATTAGTTCTATAATTAATTTTCGTTTCTATTTGATTGATTCCAGCTAACGGTATGTTAATTCTATTGCATTTGAGTCTTAATTGTTCCACTAACTTTTCGCTAATTAGGTTCGATTGACTACCTGAGTCGAGTAATGCAGTACATTTAATCCATTGGTTAATATTGTTTTGAATAAGAACCGTTGCAGTGGATAATAAAACTTGATTCGAATCAATAATCGTGTACGTGTGGGTTGCTTGTGCATTTTCCCCGTGGAAATCTCCATTTTGTGCATAATTTTCATCAGATTGATTTATTTCTGATGATAAATTCTGGTTTCTTGTCGATGTAGTATGTCTTAATTGCTGTGACGTTTCATTTTGAACAGGTGCGCAAAACGCGCTTGTTTGCCGATTGACTCTCGAAGATTCAGTTGATTCTGTTGTCCGCGCATACACTTGACGTGACGATGATGGTTGCGATGTAGCGTTGCTATATTGTGAACGTTGTGTCGGATTTTGGCTGTTTTGTTGAAATGGTCTGTAATTATCTACATGTAATGCGGTATTATGTTTTAAATCACATTTTTTACATCCTCCAGATAAACAATCTTGTTTAAAATGACCAGGCCTTAAGCAGTTGGTGCATAATTTGTGTTTGTATAATTCTTGATACTTTTCCTTAATATTTAAATTGATAAATTCAGGACATTGATAAATTAAATGATTTTTATTGCAAGTCAAACAGGTGTTTTGATTGGATGTATTTATAGGTGATTGGACGTGTCCCACTATCCTTCTAAAGTTCGTGTTTTGTGTCTTTAAAGGTGAAGGTTTATTACGTGAAGAGTTTAATTCATTTGAATTATTGTTTTTTAAACTGTCAATAGAATGAACAGCTTCTAAAGTAAAGCACTTTTTTGTTAAAAAATCAGTAAATTCAGACATTGTTGGCAACCTTTGATCATTTTGTTTGTTTTCCCAATCCTTTTTTGTACGATCATCTAATTTTTGCAAAATTATTGGAATCAATAAAGCATCCCACTTTTCAACAGATAATTGCAATTTTTCCAAAGCAGACAAATGTTGATATAACAAATCTAACAATTTTCTTAACATCGATGAAGATTCTCGTGTAATATGTGGTAATTCGAACAATAATTGATATATGTGCGTGTTTATAATAGCTCTACGATTCTCATATCGTTTTCTTAATAATTCAAAAGCGATTGTGTAATTGTCGGCCGTTAAATGTAAATTTTCTATCAGTTTCAATGCGTCATCCTGACAGCATGCTTTTAAATACATTAATTTTGACACTTCGCTAATATCCTGTCGATTTTCTACCAGTGCTTCAAACTGATCGCGAAAACTAAACCAGGTTTCATATTTTCCGTAAAATTTCGGCAAATTCAAATCAGGAAGATTGGCAACAACACTTTTATTTTGTAAATTAGGACTAAAAGTGGTTTGAAATTGAGATTGTTTTATTTTGAAATCGTTTAATTGTTGAAATTTAGCAATAATCTTTTTTGATTTAGCAATTTCCGTATAAAATGAAGATTCGGTATCTAACCTATTGGCCTTTTCATTGGAATCTAAAAATTCTAAACGCGTTTGGACTCTATCAAACTCTAAAAAATCGTTTTCTACACTTTTCAATCGACTTTCGATTTGAAATTGATCGAGATTTTCTTCATTTTGAGATAAAAAACTTGAAAAGCGATCTAATCTATCCCTAATAACCTGTCTTACGTGCGATAATTCTATAATTTCAATTTCATCGGTGCTAACTTCTTCATTACAGCTTTTTTGATTTTTTCGCGGCATTTTTCTTGGCATTTGACGAGAATAATTGCTAATTTACGTGATACGAGAAATACAATAATTGTCTATACGAGAAAGAGTACTTTAGGTGCGTGTTTGATTTGAGAATGAATGTTTGACAGGAATGTCACTACTACTTGAATTAACGAAAAACGATGCGATTAACTACTATTATAATTATATAAGACGTGTGATTAAATTATCGATTTGAAGCAATGAATACGAGGAAACGTTCGATACGATACGATAGAGACTAAGCTGCTTTACAAACTTTAAAGGAAAGGATTGGTAGAAATTAAAGCGGTTAAATAATTAGAACGAGCTCACTTCTTCAGAATTATTGTTTCTATAATGTTCCCTCAGGTCCACCAGGTCGCTGTAGTTTCAAATCCGTCTCGAAGCGTCCAAAAATATGTTCGTTTATTCTCTTTTCGGTCTTACGGCTGCTATGAAGGACCAGCTCAAGGAGAGCAATAAATGTGTGGCTGTGTGGCTGAAGAAACTTATTATATCTATTCGATCTTTTGATTCGTGACTAATATTCAAATTTACTTAAAAAACTTTATTTTTTAGTTTTCCGTGACATTTTTTATAATTACAATTTTTCTTCTGTCATCATATCGATTTTTCTTGACAATCAACCAACTTGTTTTTTATTTTAAATATAGGTTACAAAAACATAGACTTAACAGGTTGAAAGGGCGTTCAAGCTCTGGGTTTGTGAACTTGACGCTTGCGCAGTGGGAGAATCCTGATTTGAGGAGTGAGGACGGGAAGGACTAGGGGTTGACCGATTGTGGTGAGGATTCGGAGCGTTCCTAGTTCTAGAGAAATTCGAATACCGATTTTGTTGACCAGTATCTCTATTGAATTGAGTAATGACTCTATTAGAATTTGCATTGGTTTGCGAAACCGGCCGATTATTGTTAGGTCGCGAATCTAAATGCAACAAACTATGATGTTTGCCTTGACATGCGCTACAACGATGCGCAGAAGGGCAATCAGTTACTACGTGATTTTTTCCTAAACAATTAAAGCAAAAGGATTTACTTTTTATAAATCTGTACCTCTCGTGCGGAGAGAGAGTTCCGAAAGAAGAACAAGAATAAATTCGATGTGATTGTTTACAATAAGCACAATTATTCCTCAGGTTTGGTGAACCTGGGGGAGAAACCCGTCGGTTATGCTCAGTATTGGCGTGCAAATTCACACGAGTATGGGGAACAAAATTATTTTTCCTATCCTGAAAAGCAGGTTTGCGATCCTGCAGCGCATCAAAACTTGATAAGTTTTCCAAAATAATACTCCTTCGTTCAGTGAAGGTGATAAAATCTTTAAGAGTGGGGATATCGTTATTAATTCTCTCTTCCTCAAATATTTTACGAGATAAAGGGTCCAATTTTCTTTCAAACATGAAAACTATGAGTGCTTCAGTAAGCACTTTTTCACTAATACCTAAATTATTTAGACACTCTAGCTCCTTAGTAAGAGAATTCGTCAAATCTCTTAAATTTGATGCGTTGGCTTTTACTATATTGGGGCAGCTGAACAGATTAGCTAAATGCTCATTAACAACAATAGATCTATTTTCAAATCTCTTTTTTAGTGTATTTATAGCAACGTCATAATTTGAATCAATTACTTTTAAATTTTCTATTAGCTGAAGAGCTGAACCTTTAAGCAGAGTGCGCAAGTAATACAATTTTTCAGCTTTTCTTAATTTGGGATTTGAACCTATTAAGGCTTCAAATATATCATAAAAAGGAGCAAAGTCCGAAGGCTTAGATCCATCAAAATTGGGTATTTTAATTTCTGGCAATTTAACATTAGATTTGTCACCAGACAAAGGGCCTGAACCGAGGCCAGCGCTGGAGGTAGTAATGGGACCGGAGATATTTTGAATACAATCTTTATAATCTGCAAGAGTGTCGTAAAACTTTCCCTCAAACGCTGCTCGATCTTCACTGTCAATAAAGGCGGGGTTAGATGAGATTAAATCTTCAATTTGGTCCTGCGCATTAGTATAATTATCTAAAACTTCATAAAGTGTTTTTACTCTTGTTTCGAGTTCTGATACTCGCTTAACCGTGGCAAAATGACCTGTAATCCAATCAGACAACCTGTTCAACTGACCCACGCACGAGTTACGTTTTTTAATAGAATCAGCAAATTGTTTTGCAGCCATTATTACAAACAATATAATCTTTCACAAAAAATAAATAAATGATATCCTAAAGAAAGAACAATAATAAAATGTACATGATACGCCACTGAACTTCTTTTACTAGTGACGAGCTCAATAACCTATTCCAATAAAAATCAATAAACAAAATAAATGTGAAACAAATTCTCCTGAGTATCTATTATAAAAACAAAGTCATTAAATATTGCCGAAATAAACCCACAATACCAAACGAATATATGGATCAAAACAAAATATCAAATATCAAAGACATCCGACAAAAATCAATAATTGTTTTCAAAAGTAGTAAACAACACGTGTACAAGTTTCATTGTCATAAAAAAAAAACTTGAAATCATAAAAAACCTTACTGACTTTCCATGGAGCCTGGAACCACTGCTAGAGAAGAGAGCTGGCTGTATGCATAAACCAGCGTTGTAGAGAAGGACGCTAAGAGCTTACGTCCGTTAAGCTGCAGGTGTGCTTCAAACGGCGAGTTGGACAAACTGCGCTGTTGCCACGTCGCTGCAAATTCTTGTTGATAGGGAAATGTGTTGGCTTTCCAACACCAAATAATCTTCTTATTGCGAATTGTACGCGCACTTACTGGGTTTAAGCGATACGGCACATTTTTAAAGGCGAAAAACGAGAACACTTGAGAAAAACCGATCACGTGAAAACCGGAAAGTTGGAGAAAGCACTAGAAAATGGGAAAGTTCACATCCGTATGATCAAAATCCGGCTCGAAGGACCATGTCGGGGCGTGTAGATAAGTAGTATTTTTAGTGGACTGTATTATTTTTGTAGGAAGGTGTTTGATGACATCTGACTATGACTACCTTGTCTCCACTGACCACGAAAGGGTTAACTAACTACGTAGATGTCAATAATAGCCAGTTTATTTTGAACTTGATCTTTAATGAATCTAATTCGTAAAGATCTTAACAATAACAAAAAAAGAGAGCATAGAACATATGTGAAAATGTAGAGCTATGATTGAAGCCACTACTTGGCAACACTGTCTACATACAATTTCGCGCTTAAACTAAAATACGCTAATAATGATACCTAATACGCTACATAAGAATACACGTATAAAGGTACTGCACTTTGCAAGAGTTATATACACAAAAATTAAACACTACGATAATTGTGTAGAAGTTGAGAATTAATAACCAAACCAATAAACAATGTAGGGAGTTTACGGGAGTGAGAGAGATGTACCGGCTTTTTGCGTTAAGACCACGGCACCAAATTGGTTGGAGAGAGAGATAGACGTACCGGCTTTTCGACGAAAGAACACGGCACCAACAACGAGATAGGTAGCAATTAGAGATACATACTTGATATTACTTCACGCACTCACTATAAATGTTGGAGATCACTTAGATTCCACTTGGGGTTGTTTGTCAAAAGAGAATGTGAGCAAACATTTTGCATAGGCACTGCATGTGCCTTTCACTAAGAGGTCTGAATGCTGCGGTTGCTACTGAACAACTGAGAGGGAAACAGGGTTCGCGCGCGCGGAGGTTCGCCGTTGGTAGGTATGCGTCACCGACTGCGCAGGTTTCAGGGTGGCTGTACAGGGTGTCCCTAAATTTGTAATTCACACAGTTGGAATTATACTGCAAATTCCAACAACGAGAGAATCGATCTTTTAACTCTAAATAAAAATGATTAATTTGATCTTTGTTTATGTTTTCTATTTCAATTTTTTCCAAAAATTTACTAACAATTGTAATTTTGCTCTTTAAAGCACTACGTTTCCTAATGTTTTAATCTCGGAGGTTCTGATCGACTTCGCGACCCTCGGAATTTTATGATAATTTTAAATTTGTTTGAAAGCTTACCTTAAATAAAGCAGATTAGAACAAAAATTTTCTTGGATCATCCAGAAATTACTTCAAAAATCACGATTTTAGTTCAAAAAGTGGTACTTTTTCAACACTAATTTATGCTATTTCACGATAAATATTTTCACTGCAAACAATAAAAGTTTTTATCTTGAACTGAATTTGAATCTGTTTCACAAAAAAAAACCGGAAGAAAATACTTAAATTTTACTAATTTTTAGAAATATTTGTGAGCATAAATATTTTCGTTTGACACTTAAGCTTATAAAATGACTCACTAAAATCTTATGTCTAGATATCCCAGGTTCACAAATTATGATCAGGTGATACTTCTAACGTCGTTGTCAAATGGTTTTCATTTTCTTTCAGCTGAATTATTAATATTATATGTTATAGATTAGGTACATGAATATATAACATTATAAAATTATTTGCATCTATAATCATGAAAATTTAAATAATAAACATTCTTTTAATGTAGTGATTACCTTATATCTGTTTCATACATTAAATAAAAGAGATTAAAACAAACTTTTTGCTGGCCCACAGTCTGTTTCTTTTATCACGAATTTTAGTTCAATATGATAGAGGTTATTTTTTCTTTTCTTACCTTGCTATTTCATTTGTAGAAAGCTTATTGTATAGTAATTTTCTCAATTCAAACAATTATCACTCACATTCATAATGGAATCAACAATAAACGACAGATTAAAAATCTCTTCTAGCGATTTTCATACATTATCGATTTGTTTTGAAAAGTTTTATAGGCAAGATCCTCTCGTTTCGAGGTGCGGTTGCGCCAATTAACAGCTGTAGTAATCTGCGCCTGCGCCCAATTAACGTAGTTACACGCCGCGAAACTTTGATTTAGGTATTCAATAAATTATTCCTTTTCTTTCAGCTACAATACACGTGAAGACTCCTATGATATTTCTATATGGATTTTCCTTATAAGTATAAGTATGATATTCTAGTTACACTTTGCTCTGTGTCAGTTGGTCGGGAAGCGATATGTGTTGAATTATGATAAACATTTTTTGCTCTAGTAGAAATCTTATCAAGTCAGTCATTTTGAGGTGAAGAGATGAAAAGTGTCTAATAATTCGTATTCCACATGAAAGCGCGCCGGGTCGACGTTTCGCAATTCTCGCGCGCGAATTGCGAAACGTCGACCCGGCGCGCTCGCTTCGCTCGCAACATCTATGTCCATCTATAATATACATACATATGTATTCCCTTCCCCTTCTCAAAAAATGTCTAATAATTTGTACTCCACATGAAAGCGCGCCGGGTCGACGTTTCGCAATTCGCGCGCGCGAATTGCGAAACGTCGACCCGGCGCGCTCGCTTCGCTCGCAACATCTATGTCTATCTATAATACACATACATATGTATTCCCTTCCCCTTCTCAAAAAATGTCTAATAATTTGTACTCCACATGAAAGCGCACCGGGTCGACGTTTCGCAATTCGCGCGATATAAATCTATGTCTATCTATAATATACATACATATGTATTCCCTTCCCCTTCTCAAAAAATGTCTAATAATTTGTACTCCACATGAAAGCGCGCCGGGTCAACGTTTCGCAAAACTTCGACCCGGCGCGCTCGCTTCGCTCGCAATATCAGTCAATATAGATCTCTGGATTAAAAAATTCATTAATAAGCATACTGACTTCCTTTCCCCTTTTTGAAAAAGCGTCTAATAATTTTTTTCTACTCCTATACTATAACTTGTTAATTGTATGCAAACCCAATATTTTCCGTAGAATGTTTGACAGTTCGACAGTTTTAATCTTTTGCGTGCGTTTTCAAAAGAAATGTCGAGTCGAAAAATTCTCAATGACCAAGGTAAATACATATTTAAACTTATTAATTTTTGTTTAAAATAATTGATTACTAATTTTGTTCACCTATAAACGTAGGCTTTATGCTGAGGTGCATAAAAAAAATTCCGTGGCGCAATGTGTAAAGGCGCCGCATAAGTTTATTTTCAATCTGTACATGCCGGGCTCGAGTCCCAATAAGTACACTTTTTTTAATATTTTTTTTTCAAATGAAATTTCTTTTCCTAGAAAAAAAAGTGTATGTAACTCTCATGTAATGGTTATTAATACACACTTAGGCTACGTTTTATATGTTGATTTTCTATCGTTTAACCTAAGCTTAGTCGTTTTTATATTCAAAGGTTAACATGAATTAATCACTTCTTGTTTTTTCTTCTGATCTATACATCGTTTTATGAAAACTATATTTTCCCATTCATTCAAGTGAACATTTGTCGAATGTGAAATAATATCAATGTAAATATTATAAAATATAGCTTAAATTGAATAGCGCAATCCACTGGAAGTGTGGTCTCGCGATTATTTTAAAAACCCTTCTTTTATATTATCAGCAATACTATGGTTTTGATAGGACAAATATTTATATATACATCGGTGTTATGTGAGAATGAAATATAAATCTAAAATCTTGGTGTTATTTTCAAGCCGTAACGAGTTAGAGAAATGAAAACTGGCAGCATAGCTCATTCGCCGCTCCATCTAAAATTTGTGACCATCCGATATCTAGACATAATTGTCAAAAAATGTCAAATATTCACGAAAAAATGGCGGATTTTGGTATTTTCAATTGCGATTTTCTCTTTCAAAAGTGGATGATCCAAGAATTTTTTTTATTAAAACGTTCTATAACCATAGGGCTTTCTAATAAAAAAAAATCGTTGCAAAATTCCGAGGGTCGCAAACCTTACCGGACCCATCTCGGATTCTGCCATAATTAATCAAAAAGTTTAATTAATATTATGTATCTGTACTCACTCAAAAAAGAAATTAAAAAAGATACAAGAGACTCACAATACGATTCCCGACCTTATCTTATTTGTTTTAAACCTATGCAATTCGATATACTTCAAAATTCGCGATTTCGACCTTATGTGGGCTCTTATTTAGGTTTTTCGTCTACGCGACTCATACTGTAATTCCAGAGGGTCATTTGCGTTGTGTGATACACGCACCATGTAAACTAATCGTCCAGTACACTAGGTTCAATCCAGGCTCCAATTCATCCGACTAGACTGGACTAGACTTCCAAATTCTAACTATTAAAATTGCAATATTTTACCAATATTCTCCAATCCGGCTAAAAGGACCAATATGTTGGGAATTCTCCCAGTATTTAATAATTAAATCCACCAACTCCAATTCATCCGACTAGACTGGACTAGACTTCCAAATTCTAACTATTAAAATTGCAATATTTTACCAATATTCTCCAATCCGGCTAAAAGGACCAATATGTTGGGAATTCTCCCAGTATTTAATAATTAAATCCACCAACTCCAAAAGTAAGTACTTTCAATGAACCATGAGTATTACAATTTTTATACTAAATTATGACTTGTGTCAAAAGTAAATATCAACGTGCATAGAGAAAAATAAATAAATGTCTATTGTTTCAGTTGTAGTCAGTATTCGGTTATCAACTCTTAAACACCTACTATTCTTTCTTTCTAGCAAATACTCATATTTTTTAAATTTGTATACACTCAGAAAATGAATGCTCTAAAGAAAGCTTAAAAAAAAACAAAGGTGCATTTACTCGACACTACAAGTGGATAGAAGAAAATGTAGATACAGAAACTAATGTATTTAAACTTAAAACAAGGCTAGATGCCCTCACTGTCGCATTTGATAAATTTGAAAGCATTCAGGAACAATATGAGAATCTCTTAACTGAAGAAAACGTAGAAATTAATAATTGTGATATACGCTTTGATGTCGAACAAACGTATCTTGATTATTTAGCGAGAATACAAGAAAAAATTGCAGATTTGTCAAATGATCAAACTAAACAAGTTGTATCTTCCCCTCAGATAGTCGTTAATTCAAACACATCACATATACCTCGAAATAAAAACTGCCGGAGTTAAGAATCCCGACGTTCTCAGGCGATCAGAAAAAATAGTAGTAGTTTTATAGATTTGTTCACTTCGCTAGTCATTAATAACACAAAAAGGCAGCAACGGCAACACTATGTCGACAGCTTGATGTATTGGAGGATGCAATAGCTTTGATCCAGGAGCCCTGGATAATAAAGACCAAAATTACTGGTTTTAGTAGTCTAAAGGGTCAAATTTTCAGCCTACCAAGCAATCAGCAACCTAGGACAGCAGTTTACGTCCCAAGGAAATACAGAGCTTCTCCAATGGCACAATTCTGCACCTCAGACCTCACTGCGGTTAAAGTGGAATGTCCAGATGGAAGAGGCAAATATACGGCGTTGGTACTTGCATCAGTGTACCTACCTTCAGATGCAGCCACCCTACCACCGACTAAAGAGACGGAGGTACTAGTGGATCACTGCCTCAACCAAGGAGTGGAGCTGATATTGGGTTGTGACTCAAACTCCCACCACTTGAGCTGGGGCAGCAAGGATATCAACGCCCGAGGTAAGTCTCTTTATGAATATATAATTAAGAAAGATCTAACAATCTTAAACAGAGGCACGGAGCCGACATTCATTAACGCCCGTAGCCAAACATTAATAGATATTACGCTGGCGACAACCAAAATATCAAACCAAATTAAGGACTGGCAAGTGTCAGATCATATCTCTATGTCAGACCACCGCTGGCTGACCTACACGGTAAGCCAGGATCTCAGGACCACTGTAAAATCTCGCGACCCGAAGAGGACGGATGTAGCTCTCTACAATCGACTCTTAAAAGGTGCTCTGCGGGAAACAGAGGTCCTGACTCCTAGCAATAATGAGGAACTGGAAAGGTACACAGTATCTATCCAAAACAAAATGGACATTGCCTATAAGGAATCCTGTCCGATGAGGATGGTTCAGACAGGTGGCACGACCAATAGCTGGTGGTGCCCTGAACTGGAACACCTCAGAAAGACAGCGAGAACGACCTTTAACAAGGCAAAACGAACAACACTCGAAGAGGACTGGGGAATATACAAAGCCAACCTCAAGGAGTTCAAAAAAGTCTGCAGACAAAAGCAAAGAGAGGCCTGGAGAGCCTATTGTGAGGCAGTCGAAGACTTCCCGCAGGTTTCTAGGCTACAGAAGGCGCTCTCAAACGACCAACATAAGAGTATCGGCATCCTTACAAGGGAAAATGGCGACAAGGCAGCCAACCTTCAAGAGAGCGCTGAGATTCTTATGGAAACTCACTTCCCAGGTTCTGTCTTTCCTGGAACGTCAAACTGGATGGAAGTACCAACAACACCCTCACAATACGACTGGCAATTTGCTAGCTCAGTAATTGACGAGGACAAGATAAGGTGGGCCATATCGGGCTTTTCCCCCTTCAAGTCACCAGGACCTGACGGAATAAGACCAGCCCTACTTCAATGGGGGATGGATATTCTTATGCCGCACCTGGTTGGAATTTTCAGAGCCTCTTTGGCTCTGAGATATATTATATTCCCCGTAAGTGGAGAGAAGTACGAGTGGTATTCATACCAAAACCAGGTAGGATGGATTACACCTTACCAAAAGCATTCCGACCAATTAGTCTCACATCGTTCTTTCTAAAAACAATGGAGAGGTTATGCGAGCGGTACATATGAGATGAAGTGCTAGTTCACCACCCACTTCATCCAAATCAGCATGCATATACTCCGGGAAGGTCCACTGATTCGGCCCTTCACCAAGTGGTTGGCAGAATCGAAAGATCATTGGACAACAAAGAATCCACCCTGGGTATATTCATAGACATAGAGGGAGCGTTTGATAAAACAACCTTTCCAACAATTACCCAGCAACTCAACTCCAGGAATGTACCTCTGGTAGTAGGAGAATGGATACTCAAGATGCTCTCTAGTAGAGCAATAAGTATCAATGTAGAAGACATCACAGTAAGAGGACTGGTCATGAGGGGATGTCCGCAAGGAGGGGTCTTATCACCCCTTCTGTGGAACATAGTCCTGGACACCCTGATTAATCACCTCAACAACAATGGAATCTACACAATTGCATACGCAGATGACATAGTTATTTTGCAGACAGGCAAATTTGTGAACACACTGTGCGATAAAGCGCAGGATGGGCTCAAATTAATTGAAACATGGTGTAAGGAACACTCACTTTCGATCAATCCCAGGAAGACTGAGATGGTCCTTTTTACCAGGAAAAGGAGTTTATCGGTTTTAAAATCCCCCGAAATCTTCAAAAGCAAACTAAACTTTTCGGAAGAGGTGAAATACCTTGGTATTACCCTCGACAGGAAACTAACATGGAACTCTCATCTACACAGCAGAGCAAAAAGAGCATATGTGGCTTATGAACAGTGTCGGAGAACAGTGGGACGCACATGGGGGCTGTCACCCCGAGTGGTCTCCTGGATCTACACTGCAATAATAAGACCTATGTTAACGTATGGAGCAATTGCATGGGGACCGAAGGTTCTACAAGCAACGGCCATTCAAAAACTATATCAAATACAGCGAATGGCCTGTTTAAACATCACAGGAGCCATGAGAACAACACCAACCGCAGCAATGGAGCTTATTACTGGTCTGACCCCTCTGGACCTGTATGTCAAGGAGGTTGCGTTGATGGCCATGGTACGATTGCGCACGGCTGGTGTAAACCCCGAAGTAGGAGTGGGCAAATTGCGGTTAAGCCTATGGCAGGAAGCGCTTACTGCGCTACCTCTGCTGCAGGCAGCCAATGATGCAATTAAACCCAGGTTTTTGTTTAATAAACCCTACAAAATACAAATAAAACACAACACAGAGCCAGATGCTGCAGATGCAATACGCATTTATACAGATGGTTCAAAAATGAATGAAGGCTCAGGATGTGGAGTTTACTCGAGAGCACTAAGCCTAAGGATCAAGTGGGGAATGGGAAACAATACCAGCGTAGTTCAAACAGAACTGGCTGGTATCTCAATTGCCACAAAAGAACTAATCAGAAAAGGAATTTCTGACAAAAACATAATAATCTGCACTGATAGTAGACAAGCCCTATTAGCCTTGAACAGACAACGTGTTATATCAAGACTAGTACTAGAGTGCCACCAAGATTTAGCTAACGCCTCGGCAGATAACAATATTATCCTGAGGTGGGTTAAAGGGCACGACAGGAGTAAAGGAAATCGCATTGCTGATTCTCTAGCCAGGGAAGCCGCTGGACTGAAAATTCTTGGACCCAGTGACACCTACGGCCTGACGACTTCGACAATTGCGGAACTAGCCAAACGTTACACCCATGCTCAATCCCTTGAGAGATGGGAGGCAATCAAAGGATGCAGTTTTGCCAGGATCACCCTGGGCGACCCTGTGAAGATGGCGCCGAAAAAATACTTGGCGATGACCAGAAGAAAACTACGTATAACAGTGGGATTCCTGACTGGCCACTGTCAACTAAGGAAACACCTCCATACTATGGGGCTAGTGGACACACCTCTATGCAGGATGTGTGAACAGGAAGATGAGACTGTCAGGCATGTCCTATGCGAGTGTCCGGAGTTATCGTCGATAAGAGAGTGTGTGTTCGGTGAGTCTTGGCCTACACCTGCCGATATAAAGGAGATGTCTCCTGGTGACCTGTTCACCTTCCTGAGAAGGACAGGATGGACGATGACCTAGGAGGACAACTCCTCGGGAGGATGTACAATGGGTCATATGTGGCCTAAGTGCTGTGAGCCTACACTCACCCTCCCTACTCTACAGATACAGAACACAAAGATTTCAAATGTAGAAAAATTAATGTACTTAAAATTATCTCTTGAAGAGGAAGCTTTGTTACTGATCGACGCTTTAAAATTAACTAATGACAATTTCCCTGTTGTACTTGACATATTAAAAAAAAGATATAACGATAATTTGGCTATTATCAACTCCCATTTAAATCCCATAATGGATTTTACTCCAATCACAAAAAGCAGCGCACAATGTTTAAGAGATTTCATCACAGAAATGAGACCACAATTAGAATGTTTAAAAAATTTACATGTTGTAACTGATCATTTGATAATTATCAATCTTCTCTGTCGAAAATTGGATTTTGCTTCAAAACGAGAATACGAGTCTAAAAGAGACCAAAGCAAGTTACCGACTCTCGATGAATTTTTTGAAATTATTGAAGAAATATGCAGAGTTCTTAATTCAATTTCCCCCTCTCTTTCACTAAACTCAACCACTCAGCATCTTATCACGCGAATACAACACAAAATAGTCGTACAAACTATTCTCAAACTACTCAAAAAATGAAATGTCCTTTCTGTAAGGAAACCTCCCACAAAATTTATAGGTGCTCCAAATTCTTTGAAAGATCCCATCAGGAAAAGATGAACTTTGTCAAGTCACACCGCATGTGCTTAAACTGTCTAGGCTCACAGCATATGGTAGGTAATTGCATGTCTCGAGGATGCTCAGTATGTTCAAAAGGGCATCATACACTCTTGCATTTGCAATCCAACTCTCAAGATCAATGGTTACCAGGCCAACAGCCTTCCCCTCCTCACTCCCCTTGTAGGAGTCAAACTAATCCCAGAAATTCTACATCTCAAAATTCGAACATCTCAAATAATCCTTGATCTTCTCACTTTTCTTCTCACATTGATAACAATTGAGGGCAGTCCTCTCTAAATAGTGGCTATTCACAATTGCCACAAAATTTTGAAAATCCCTCTGCATCCGTTAATTTATCCTCAATGACACAGAAGCACAGTGATATTTTATTAGCTACGGCCGTTGTCACACTCTACTCCAGATATGGTACTCCTATATATGCAAAAGCATTACTAGACAGTGCGTCACAAAACTCTTTCGTTTCTGAAAATTCATTGCAACAAATAAACGCTAAAGTATACAAGAGAAATTTGCACATTTGTGGAATTACTCAAGACACTGTGGTATCCAACCGCATGACAGAGTTTAGAATTTTTTCCAATGCTTATAATAATGTATTTTTTTATATCTCTTGTGCAGTGCTGCCAAGCATCACTTGCAGATTGCCTCAAACAACTATCGACACAACCTCTTTTGTTATTCCAGATACACTCGCTGACAGAGAATTTTTCGAACCATCCAACATTGATTTATTGATTGGTGCTGATTTATATTATAATTTAATAGATAATGGACTCATAACTCTTGGTAGAAATTGTCCTGTACTACAAAACACAATGTTAGGTTGGATAATTGCGGGAAATATTCCACAATGCCCTCGTTCGGGCAGTCTCATTTTTTAGTAACACTGTTGAGTCATCCTCACTAGACTCTCAATTAGACTCTCTTCTTACAAAGTTTTGGGAAATCGAGGATATCCCTAAACAGAAAATATTTTCTTCTGACGAAGAACAGGCTGAACTAGATTTCAAACAAAATCTCAAAATTTTGGAAAATGGATCTTTTCAGGTAAACATCCCTCTACGCTCACCTGATATACCTACTAAGCTAGGTGATTCATTTCACATAGCAAAAAGTCGTTTTTTAAATCTCGAAAATAGATTTAAAAATAACCCCTCTCTTTTTAATTAATATAAAAAATGTATTCACGAATATGTTTCTCTTGGTCACGCACAATTTATGTGCCTCTCTCACTACACAATAAGAAGTTTTTAAATGAATATTTTCTCCCTCATCACTGCTTTATTAAAGATACCAGTGCTACTACTCGTTTAAGAGTTGTATTTGATGCAAGTTATAAGAGTTCAACTGGAACCTCTCTTAATGATATCACTTTGAAAGGCTATCATGTTCAACCTGATTTATTTGATATTCTCTGTCGTTTTAGACAATGGAACTATGTATTTACTTCAGATATAGAAAAGATGTTTAGACCAATTAAGATTAATCTGGACCAAGCTTATTTGCAAAACATTCTTTGGAGGGACAGTTCAGCTGAACCTCTCTCTTGTATTGAACTCACCACAGTTACGTATGGTACAAAGTCTGCACCTTTTTTAAGTACTCGCACGCTTAATTAACTCGCCCTCACTCGTGGTAAAAATTTTCCACATGCATCTAATGCCCTATTGAACCAGACTTATGTCGATGACATTCCATACGGAACAGACAGTTTAGTGGACATTGAAAATGAATATCACGAACTGACCCAGCTGTTGCAAAGCTCAGATTTTCACCTACACAAATGGTGCACAAATACTCCAGAGCTTATAGAAATAATTCCTGAGGAATCTCAACCCCTCTTGAGAGATATAAAAATTGAAAATGTCTCGAATAAAGTTCTCGGCTTCTCATGGCAACCTGCCATGGATTTGTTTTCAATCTCGCTTCCAGACACTTTAACTTGTGCTAAAGTCACAAAGCCAAAGACCCTGTCTATTATCGCTCAGATGCTGACCCACTTTCTCGAGGCTTATTGGCCCACGATATTTCAAATTCTTAACTATGATGGCACGGTCCTGCCTGGTTATTAGACCCTTCGATTAATCTCGATAATTTTGACAAACAATTAAATTTGAGCAATTTACCTGAACAGAAAAAGGTAAATCTGAATGCTGTTAGAAATATTCCAAACCCTATTGTTATTTTCTGGGAAAATTTGTTTTCAAAATTTTTAAAATATTTCAGACTCACTCACACCGTTGCATACTGTAACAGATTCTTTTAAAATTGTAGAAACCAGGAAGACAATAAAATTGTACGTAGTGTAATTCCGTAATTAGCTTCTACTCTTCATTTTATTTGATTTTGTTTTTAATCCTACAACAGACTCTCCTCACTTGCTTGGTTTTATTTTGTTTCTCCTTATTTTACCCTTGTTTATTGAACGCGATCCGTTCAACGGGGGGTAGTATGTTCAAATCTCTTTAAACTAAATTAAAAACATTTTCTCAAGATGTTAAAAAGTAACCGAACTTGCAACCACTTTTAGATTGATCATTTGACATTTCATGTAATATGTTTCAAAAATGTTGAGTAGTTTAGTTTAGATATAGACAAAACCTTTAGTGTGTTACATTTTGTACAAAATCAGGATATCATTCTCCTGTAAGTGTAAGTGTCAAAAAATAATTTTTTTAGTATTGTTCCTATTATTTTGCCAAAGTCTTAGTTTTTGATTCTGGTACCCAAATACATGTTTTGAAGATTATCCAATCTTTATTACATTTTAGACACACATTCTCTCAATCGAGAGTTTCGTATGAATCACGACAAGTTCGTGAAACTTTAGTGTTTGGATCCTAAAAACCAAAGGATCTGGACAATCACCGCACTGTTATTTCGAGCGATTTCGAATGATGTTGGTTCATATTTGGACCAACCGCATCCGAATGACAAATTGATTACGTCATAAATCAGCTGTTTCAAGTTTGGTTAACCGAAACTTGAACCATGCTCTCGAGCTCGGTCTGCTTACTGGTTCGTTGTTCTATCTCTTCCAATTCTCCAAGCAATCTACCTCTGATAATAGATTTTTGTTGAAAACCAAAAACTACTACTTACAGATGATTGGAAGAGATTAATTGAAATCAGGAAAGGCTATAACGAAAGATTTCCTCCAACGAAGCTTTTCGTCAGAGATTACAATTTGATTATAAAACTAATAAAAAACTTCCAAACGATCGTTATAGGTGTTAGACTGTCCCGTAGGCAGTCAGTACTCGCCGTCGACTAGCTTCGAGTCGAAGAAGGGGTGGATTCTTCTATAATAAAAGTTAATAAATAGGGCGCCAGAGAAGTTAAGACAAGTACTAAAGGTTCAAGTTAACCCACAACTCCTCAGTAAGTTAACGAAGGTGATTCCTCACTAGGAAGGTAATTCAGGTATCATAAAATAAAACTAGGAAGTTCCCCTGACTGAAGAATAAATTTAATTATTGGTTAGGTTGGACCAAATGTCTCTTTTCCAATTTAAAGATTACAAATATAATAAAAATTCACAAACCCTGGTTATCGGCTGAAGGCTGATGAACCAGTACGAATATAAAGCTGAAGGCTATAGAAATTATTTTACTAAATTCAGAAAAATATTACAACAATAACATTAATCAGACAATACTTAGGTGTACCCAACACTACGTCAAGCACTGTTCAAAGTCTAACCCAATCTCTCAAGTACTAACACCAGAGTGTCATCCCAAGGTACCGTAGAGACGGTTAGCTTACTTGACGTACGAAGAGTATCCAAGTACCCTCAGAATCAAATTTAAATCCAAAACTAAACCCCCCTTACTGTTCAGAAAAATGTTGAAATGTTGAAATATTAAAATGTTGAAAAGTTACAAGCAAAAGTTAAATTTACCAAATAAATAACAAATGATAATGAAATTTAAAACAGTAGAAACTATAGTAATTATAGTTGATGTACCAAACAGACAAAATTGCTCACTCGATACAATATTTTACACAACCAATGCAATATAAACCATATATATGAATATGTAAAACCAATGGTACGTACCAATGGTTGTCCGAATAGGAACAACCCAAAATATATGTAAAAATATATGTAAAAAAATACACGTATAAAAGTAAACCTTGATAAGTACTAAAGTTATTTAAATTATGAAATGCACCTCAGTAGGTACTAAAAATATTTAAGTTATGAAATCAAAATGAATGAATATATGAAAAATTACGACTGATACTCAAAATGTTCTTATGATACAAGAACCAACTTTACTTCACCGGATGGTGAACTAATTGAAGTCCTGAGAACTAGTGGAAGGCTCCCAGCTCACTGTCCAAGCTCCTATTCCTGTCCCGTAGGTGTACAGGAAACTGATACCAGAATCAAAATTTATTCGGTTTCTAACCAATTACAAGAACCCTAGAAATGAACCATTATTAGTCCACTACTCAGCAACAGTGCTCTTTAACCCCAACTGACTTATAAACGCCCCCGCCTGTGTACTTTTTTCGCAAAAAATCCCTTATAACCAATGAAAAGTGAATGAAAAGTCCTATAACGGGTTACGTTTCTCTACTTTAAACTAATACAAGTAAAATCGCCCCTCTATATCATGAAACACATAGAATTCTCCGGCACAACCTCTACTCATAAAATATAATCGAAAGTATATTTACCCAGGTAAGACCTCCTGAGGTTCTTCAAAGGAACGTTAGAATATCCTCTACGCTACGTACTTGTAGTCAGGAAAAAAAAAAAAATATAAGATGATGTCGTATACGCTACAAAAGAAACGGGATCCACTGGTTAATCATAAAAAATCCTTTTTAATAAGAATCGGGGACCAAACAACAGGAAAAACAAAATACTTACATCGACAAGTGAGCTCCTAAAACCAAGTCTTCCTTGGCAGTAACAGTTTAAAAATCAAATCCGACAATATTGGGCGATATCCTGGTCATCGGGCCAATTCAACAGCTTAAAATCATCAATACCATTCCCAAAATCCCAGTAATCGTAATATTTACCACATCGGGCCACTAAATCCAACACTTGTTGCAACTATTTTAAAATGGCCACGAGGGGTTTTATAAACTCACAAACAAATCAAGTACTGCTCAGGAAGACGAACAAGAAGGAACTGACCGTCCCGTCAAAACTATCACTTCTCTTTCATCAATCAATCAACACATAGAAACTAAAATTCCCTAAGGGCGATTTTTCGCGTCGCATAGAATAGGGTACAGTGCAGAGCGAATCGGTGAATACTATTGTTTTCTATGACATCGAAAGTACCAAATATTTACGATGAATTTTAACCGTTACAATTCCCCCCCTTTCGTCAAAGAAAATTAACCTCAAGGTTAATTTTCATTAAAGGTCAATAATAATAGAAAAAAAAATACATGAATCTCGACTAAGTCATCCAAGTTCCTCCAAGTGGACTGTTACCGAGCCAAATAAAACAATTTTTAGATTCCCCAAATACGGGCTAGTTGAATGGTCATTCAAAACCCACACTGTAACTTCTACTACCTAAACCCTACAGACCATCAACCTCTATAATTCCCAATCGGGGTGGCTAAGTCCACTTCACTGTGATCGATCCTAAATCGAAATAAAATTGCCACCTAACCGAACAGACAAATTCATTAAACTCGACAACAGTTAGGAAGAGAGTGATAAACAACTTGAACAATACAAACAAAACTAAAAAGCTAAAAAAAAATTAATCTATAAGACCTAATCTTCACTTTCAGGTGGGTGGGTAGAATACGGTTTCAGATCTTTACAGTGCCAAACACCCGCCGGGGTACCATTTTTATCCTTTAACTCATAAGTCCACGGAGACAATCTCTTAACTACCGAGAATGGTCCAACATACCTAGGTGCCAATTTACGAGTGTAGTACTTCGCTGCTTCCGAAAGGACATAGTTCTTTTTCCACACCAAATCATGAGGAAGATATTCTACATGTCTACGCCTCAAATTATAGTTCTTACAAGCCTTCTGATTCGCAACCTCCAATCTCTTCTTAATATCGGCGAACAACTCCCTAAATACCTCGTTACGACTAAGCTCAGGGGTCTTCCCACTTCCATCTAGATTCAAGTCAGAATTATCAACATAATCGGCACCAGACAATAGCATAGATCTACCAAAATTTGCGAAGTACGGCGTCACCTTAGTAATTTCATGGGTGGATGTTCGAATTGCACAACCTATCTGGGCAAGATGTTCGTCCCAACAACGATGGTTATCTGACACATACGAAGCCATCATAGTTTTAATTACCCGATTGACTCTCTCGCACGGATTAGCCCTTGGATGATAACTGGCATTCAACTTAACACGACATTGATAACGAGATGCTAAACTACGAAAAAGATTACTGCGATATTGGGGACCATTATCACATACAATCACCTTAGGTACTCCGTACACAAGGAACACCTCTTCTTCCATTTTCCGAGTAACTACCGCTGCAGAAGCTGTTCTAAGTGGGTACACGAGGACATACTTGGTTAAGTAGTCGGTGATAACAAGAATAAAAGAGTTACCTCGTTTAGATCTTGGGAGTGGCCCTATCAAATCTGTACATATCATTTCCCATGGCCTACTAGGTTTTGGATGTGAAATCATCTTGTCCACTGGTTTACCCTGTGACACCTTATGCGCCGCGCATACCTCACACCTATTAACGAATCTGGTTACCTCGGACCTCATTTTAGGCCAATAATAGCGTTCAGCTATCCTATGAAAAGTTTTATAAATACCAGTATGCCCAGACGTGGGCGGAACATGGGCTTCCGAGATAATACGCGATCTATCAGACTTAGGAACTACTAATTTCCAAGACTCACTAGGTGACAGTGACAGTGTATATCTATTTGCAATATGTTTATAAAGAAAACCATCTTTCACACGCCATGCCGGAAACTTCAGGGGTTTGCCATTTACATTGTTGACCATCCTACAATACCACTTATCATTAACTGTATTGAACTTCGGCGACGATACCTCTTCGGAAGGGGAATCTACAGAAACCTCATCTACGACAGGGACGGACCGAGAAAGAGCATCAGGTACTACATGTTCACGACCTTTTCGATGTATGATTTGAAAGTTATACTGCTGCATTTTAACTGCCCATCGCGCTAACCGACCCTTCGGACTCTGTAACTTCTGTAACCACAGTAAACTATAGTGGTCAGTAATAACAGTGAACGGAACACCCTCCAAATATGGCCTAAGTTGATCAAGCGCCCAAATCACGGCGAGACACTCGCGTTCAGTTGTAGAAAAATTCCTTTCTTGGGGAGTAAGGGACCTACTAAGGTAACAAACAACCTTATCACCATCCTCATGAGGTTGACTCAACACAGCTCCTAGTCCATAACCACTACTATCAGTTTGTACAACGAAAGGTTTTGTGAAATCGGGACAAGTAAGAATTGGTGCAGAAACCAAACATTCTTTAATACGACGGAATGAAGAATCACATTCAGGGGACCAAATAAAAGGACGATTTTTCCTTAGAAGTTTAGTAATGGGAACCATAATGGTGGAAAAGTTAGGGATGAACCTCCTGTACCAGGAAAAAGTTCCGACTACCCGACGTACTTCGGTGACACCACAAGGGACTGGTAACTCCAACATCGCCTTTACCTTATCTGGATCTACATGTAACCCACACCGATCTACTACATAGCCAAGGTATTTCATTTCGGGCCGACGGAACTGACATTTCTCAACACTTACGGTAATCTTAGCATTCGCCAACCTCTTAAAGACCTCTTCTAACACTCGCAAGTGTTCCTCAAAAGTTTGAGTGCAAATTACGACATCGTCTAGATAAACAAAAACATGTGGTTCGAGATCATGGCCCAGGACATTGTCTATGAGTCTCTGCCAGGTCGCGGGAGCATTATGTAGACCAAATGGGAGACGTTTGAACTGAAATAAACCTCTATTCGGCACCGTAAATGCAGTATATTGCCTTGAAGACTCGGCGACTGGTACCTGCCAATAAGCGGACTTAACATCAAGACTAGACAAGTATTTGGCCTCACGCAGTTTTTCCAAAGTATCAGTTACCAGCGGAAGGGGATAACTATCTCGTACAGTGACAGCATTCAGTTTCCTATAATCTACGCAAAACCGGTAAGAATTATCTTTCTTTTTAACAAGTAGGATGGGTGAAGCCCAAGGACTATTGCTGGGTTCTACAACACCTAGTCGCAACATCTCGTCCAATTCAGCATCAATGTGTTTCTGAACAATGGGGTTGACTCTATAATAACGCTGTTTAATAGGTGGGCTAGAAGTTAATATCACATGTTCAACTTTATCAGTACATCCTAAACCTTTCCCCATAATTTCAATATTTCTGTCGACGACCGCTCTTAGCTTCTGCTGTTCCGAAGGAGTAAGTACAGCACTAGATGACATATGCTCTACACTATTCAGCAACACAGGTTCAGAGGAGAAATGCCACTCATTGTGACGAAGATCTGGTACAATACCCATCAAATTCCAAAAATCAACACCAAGAATCAGGATGTGAGATAACTCAGGAACAACCAGAGCCTCAATCAAACGCATACGCTCTCTTAAAACCACGGGTAACATTACGGTTCCGATACTCTGTAAAACATTACCATTCGCTACAGTACAATTAGATATCTTACTTTTATCTAGAGGTAAACCTAAACAGGAAATTAATTCATAACCCTTACTACCTAGAATAGTTCTTGAAGCACCCGAATCTAAGAGACCAAGCAGAGTTTTACCTAAAATTTCCACCTTGAGATATGGACGTTCATCATTGACGGCATGTTCTAACACGTAATCTATAACAGCTTGAAAATTAACGACTGATGGGTTATGACTGACGCACTCTACCCGATCACTCAAGCACGCCTTGGTTCGTTTCCCGAACTCGCTTTGGGAGAACAACTTGGACACGTCCTAACTGTAAATCCTTCTTTTTTACATTTAAAACAAAACTTTTTACTAGGAACTTTAGAACACCCTATAGCGCGATGACCTGGCTGTCTACAACGGAAGCATACAATTTCATTATCTCTAGACGTTGGAGACGGGGTTGGGAGTGGTGGAGTAGCAACCTCGGACACCGGTTCTACCTGTGATGACACATAAGCTAGGTCTGGCTCCAGACAATTCGCCTTCCTTGATGGCACGCTATAATTTTCGATTGCAGATTTTCTAGCCTCTAATTTGCGACCCAAGGTTAACAGCTCACGAACGCTACTAATTTCAACTAGCCCAAGATGATTTTGATAATAAGGTGCAATATTCCTCAACAGGATTTTAAGCTGAGTTTCCTCAGAGATGGGACAAGTCAACCTCTTGAAGTGACCCGTCATCACCGCCAAATAAATACCCATGCTTTCATCAGGACCCTGAGTTCTTCGCTTAATTTCCTCGAATAATTTTTCATTATAATTGACCGATAAATACTCTTCCCTTAATAAATCCACAAATTCGTCCCAAGAATTAACCTCGTCTCTGTACGCTAAATAAAATTGATACGCCCTCCCAGTAAACAAATCAATACCACTTGCTAACAAAGTCTCCTTATCTACATTGCGCGAAACCCGATATTCTTCTACTTTTTCTAGAAAACTTGATAAAGAAAGCCCCTTGGAATCTCCAGAAAACATTAAGCCCCATTTACTAGGTGCGATTGATTTGATATTTGACCTTCCGGAGTTTGTTGTTACATTTCCAGAGTTAGACGGTTGCCTTATGTTCGAGAGAGTCGACCTACGGTTGATGGATAAATTCGCGAAAGATGGACCAGGTTGGGAAAGAATTTCTAACTGCGGGGGTTGACTTTGACGATACCTCTCCTGTCTGGATGCTTTACTATTCAGGGATTCGAGCAAAGAGTACACTTTTAATAACAACTCCTCTAATTTCGCTTTTTGCGCCACACCAGCATCACCTTCTTCGAAATTCGTGACCCGTCCCAAACGACCTAATACATGTACCAACTGACTCTGTAATTTCTGGAAACTACCACTCACTCGAGTTTCATTAAACATGTCTACATTGGGTTCAACCTGTTCTAACTTAGCTTCAACCGCATTCAAATCTTCCGTGGCCGTATATGGATATTCTGGCGGATCTATGCTATTATTCTCATTCTCTACTTGCATGGCTAAAGCTAAACTACGCCGCATCTCTGCAACCGTCCCACCGGCAATGCCTCTTATTGTCAACTCATAAACGAGTTCGTCCTGTACTAAACGGTTAATTGCAAAACGTGGGGACATCTTAAAAACTCAGCTCTGAATATGGAAACAAACAACAGACCAGTCACCTCACCTAGCCAACCAATAAACGTTCTTAATCACACCTGTACCTCTGGTATGCCTGGAATCTTATCGAGGAATTTAAAACCAATCACCAAATCCTTGAATGCCTAGAAGTCCCTATCTGACAATCAAATCACCAACCCACGGAGTTTCCAATAAATGTACTAATCGAAACCAACACAACGTTCCTTCCTCAACAAGTTAGACCACAGCGCCAGAGTTCACGAAGATCAAGTCGCCACCTAATTTGCTAGGTTTGTTCCCGAACTGTTGCTTACTACTGCCAAATGAGGTAGAAATTGAAGTAAAAAAAAACAATTACTGATGTAATCACGTGTCTAATCACTCCTATACTTCCAGTATGCCTGGAATCTTGTCGAGGAATTTAAACCAAATCCTTGAATGCCTAGAAATCCCTATCTGACAATCAAATAACCAACCCACGGAGTTTCCAATAAATGTACTCCTCGAAACTAACACAACGTTCCTTCCTCAACAAGTTAGACCACAGCACCAGAGTATACGAGGATCAGGTCGCCAATACCTCAATCTGCCTGGATTGTCCCGAATCTGTTGCTTACCACCGTAAAGTGAGATAAAATTTTAAAATAATGAAATTTAAAATAGAAAGAGAAAAAAAATCGAACACTGATATGATTACTCTCTAGTACCTACCAATGTTACGTTTAGTTCGAAAATCAACAAACGCAATTTACCAGCAAAAATCTTTCACAAATATGGTTATGCAATAAATCAATATGCCGCAATAAATTATACAATGAATACAAAATACAAGTTTCAAAATTACTATCAACCAATTACCTGAAAAAGAAAATATCGCGCGCATACAATTCGATGAGCAACTTTGTCTGTCTTACAATGGAAACTTATATCAAGAAAATCTTTCAAGGCCCCACGTTGGGCGCCAAAAATCTATAACGAAAGATTTCCTCCAAGCTTTTCGTCAGAGATTACAATTTGATTATAAAACTAATAAAAAACTTCCAAGCGATCGTTTTAGGTGTTAGACTGTCCCGTAGGCAGTCAGTACTCGCCGTCGACTAGCTTCGAGTCGAAGAAGGGGTGGATCCTTCTATAATAAAAGTTAATAAATAGGGCGCCAGAGAAGTTAAGACAAGTACTAAAGGTTCAAGTTAACCCACAACTCCTCAGTAAGTTAACGAAGGTGATTCCTCACTAGGAAGGTAATTCAGGTATCATAAAATAAAACTAGGAAGTTCCCCTGACTAAAGAATAAATTTAATTATTGGTTAGGTTGGACCAAATGTCTCTTTTCCAATTTAAAGATTACAAATATAATAAAAATTCACAAACCCTGGTTATCGGCTGAAGGCTGATGAACCAGTACGAATATAAAGCTGAAGGCTATAGAAATTATTTTACTAAATTCAGAAAAATATTACAACAATAACATTAATCAGACAATACTTAGGTGTACCCAACACTACGTCAAGCACTGTTCAAAGTCTAACCCAATCTCTCAAGTACTAACACCAGAGTGTCATCCCAAGGTACCGTAGAGACGGTTAGCTTACTTGACGTACGAAGAGTATCCAAGTACCCTCAGAATCAAATTTAAATCCAAAACTAAACCCCCCTTACTGTTCAGAAAAATGTTGAAATGTTGAAATATTAAAATGTTGAAAAGTTACAAACAAAAGTTGAATTTACCAAATAAATAACAAATGATAATGAAATTTAAAACAGTAGAAACTATAGTAATTATAGTTGATGTACCAAACAGACAAAATTGCTCACTCGATACAATATTTTACACAACCAATGCAATATAAACCATATATATGAATATGTAAAACCAATGGTACGTACCAATGGTTGTCCGAATAGGAACAACCCAAAATATATGTAAAAATATATGTAAAAAAATACACGTATAAAAGTAAACCTTGATAAGTACTAAAGTTATTTAAATTATGAAATGCACCTCAGTAGGTACTAAAAATATTTAAGTTATGAAATCAAAATGAATGAATATATGAAAAATTACGACTGATACTCAAAATGTTCTTATGATACAAGAACCAACTTTACTTCACCGGATGGTGAACTAATTGAAGTCCTGAGAACTAGTGGAAGGCTCCCAGCTCACTGTCCAAGCTCCTATTCCTGTCCCGTAGGTGTACAGGAAACTGATACCAGAATCAAAATTTATTCGGTTTCTAACCAATTACAAGAACCCTAGGAATAAACCATTATTAGTCCACTACTCAGCAACAGTGCTCTTTAACCCCAACTGACTTATAAACGCCCCCGCCTGTGTACTTCTTTCGCAAAAAATCCCTTATAACCAATGAAAAGTGAATGAAAAGTCCTATAACGGGTTACGTTTCTCTACTTTAAACTAATACAAGTAAAATCGCCCCTCTATATCATGAAACACATAGAATTCTCCGGCACAACCTCTACTCATAAAATATAATCGAAAGTATATTTACCCAGGTAAGACCTCCTGAGGTTCTTCAAAGGAACGTTACAATATCCTCTACGCTACGTACTTGTAGTCAGGAAAAAAAAAAAGAAATATAAGATGATGTCGTATACGCTACAAAAGAAACGGGATCCACTGGTTAATCATAAAAAATCCTTTTTAATAAGAATCGGGGACCAAACAACAGGAAAAACAAAATACTTACATCGACAAGTGAGCTCCTAAAACCAAGTCTTCCTTGGCAGTAACAGTTTAAAAATCAAATCCGCAAATATCGGGCGATATCCTGGTCATCGGGCCAATTCAACAGCTTAAAATCCCAGTAATCGTAATATTTACCACATCGGGCCACTAAATCCAACACTTGTTGCAACTATTTTAAAATGGCCACGAGGGGTTTTATAAACTCACAAACAAATCAAGTACTGCTCAGGAAGACGAACAAGAAGGAACTGACCGTCCCGTCAAAACTATCACTTCTCTTTCATCAATCAATCAACACATAGAAACTAAAATTCCCTAAGGGCGATTTTTCGCGTCGCATAGAATAGGGTACAGTGCAGAGCGAATCGGTGAATACTATTGTTTTCTATGACATCGAAAGTACCAAATATTTACGATGAATTTTAACCGTTACAAGGCATAATCATTTACAAGTAGAGATTTCCCAAAGTATGCGTTGGAAGAAACAAAAAAGAAAATAGATTAAAACAACAATTGATTAAAACTATAAACAAATTATTATGTCCTTCTACAAGAAAAAGACCACCAAAATGAGCTCTGCAATTATCATCAGTAAAAATCTGCGATTTGTAGTTCAAATTCGTTTTTATTTTTATATCATCACTTTGAGATTTGATAGAATGTTTTCACATTTACTTTTCTCTCTTTAATTTTGACAGTCGTTTAACCAACCGTTCGCAAAGATTTCGAATGGGTCGGAACCAACCGAGGGTCTGACGTCATCGCTTATGAACCGACCGGTTAACCACTAACCAACCAAAAAAGCCATTCGAAATCGTTTTTTGTAATTGCTTAGCAGCTGCTCACTATTCTGGAATGTTGAGCTTTGCGCATAGAAAATAGGTTAAAATGATGTCAATTTTTCCACGATCGAAGAAAAATTCTTTCGTTAGCAAAATCAACTGGTCTATTCATGAATTTTCTGTTCAAATCCTTTTTACTAGGAGTCTCTATAGGCTACGTGGTAATTCAGTTCCTCCACTGGTCCATATTTGTTTCCAAGAGAATAAAATAAAATCAATACCAGCAGGATAATCATCGGCCATCCATCCATCTAACCTCAGGTTTTGTAAGGTTTCTATAGTGGTCGCAATCTACAAAGGCCAGGCAACTAAAATGACCCTACCAACCCATATTGCTCGGTTTTTCACAGGCATTACTGTAGAAGGAGAGTAGCAGCTTTGCTGTACAGTTTACGGTGACTTCACGAGCTTGTTAGCGATTAGGTATTTGGTTGACAGTGTTGAACGTTACTAGCCTTATACGGGACAGATTTCTCGATAAACTGAAGCACTCGGGAAATTTTCTGAGAATATTTTTATCCAGGATTATTAGAAAGAAAAAAAAATATATCAGGAAAATATCTATTCAGTCGTCATCCAAGTATCTGAGAGTGTCGTTATTGAAACTTTTAATTAAAAAAAAGGGCAAATTCGACTCCATCAAATAACCAGAAGACTAATTTTCCTGATATGTTGCATGGAAATTTCAGTGACTATGAATTGAAGTAGAAACATTCTTATTGTAAAAGATGATAGCTGTCAGTTTCGGAATATCTCCACATATCTATTTTATGTCTACATGCTCATGTAGATGGAATATTCTCAGAAAATTGGTTAGTTGAGAGGATATCAAAATGAAGGATATGATTGGTATAAAATTTCCGGTTCAATAGTGTTTGCATTATTGTCGAAAATATTTTGCATACGTAAACATTCTTTGAAAAATCATGTAAATTGGAAATTTCCTGAAATTTTCTCAAGCATGTGGAGGATTTTATAGGTAATTTTATATCAGCATTGTTTAAAATGCATGCGCATCGCGAGAGTTGACACCTGTCAGAGTCAGGAAATTTCCACTTATCAATTTAACATCTACATGGTGATATGGATAAGAAATTTCTAGATAATTTTCAATAGTAATACCCCTAGGGTCTTGATAATACCGAGATAATTTTGTCATAGAGAATGCTGAAAGCGTGTTGCTTGATAATAGCCCAAGGCCGCAGGCCGAGGGCTATTATCCTTGAGCAACTCGCTTGAAGGATTCTCTATGACAAAATTTTGAGTATTTATCAAGGCCCGAGGAGTATTCGATAAGATAATTTTTTACTTTGTAGATATCAAAAAATTGATTGTCAATCTGACGTTTAATAATTTTAAATACACAATTTATTAATTTTAATCAGTTTGACGTTTAACCAAACTGAAAACACGACATGTAGGGTATTATCGCTGTAATCCAGAGGTGATTGGATGAAATTTGACACATGACTTAAAATTGAGTAATTTGATTGGTTACTATATTTAGTAAAAAATTATCTGGTTAACACAGCAGCTCCGAAATAAAGCATCTGATTGGCTTGAAATGACAGATATGAAATTATCAGTTGAGTATTCAAAAATTCATGTTCAAGACAAATTTCATATCAGAATTCTTTGAAAGAGAAATCTTTTAGACGTCGTTCATGAATTCGTGAGTTTTGATATTTTTCGTTATATGAACTGTCCTTTACACTGTGGGATTTTGACTGTGAAAAGAAATGAACCGTTAATTGAGAAATAAGTCCAAAATTATATTACATTCCAAAAAGTAAAATGCCTCAGTGTGCACTTATCGTTTTGCGGGAGATGATAGCTGTCAAGTGCCGGGAGATTTCCATTTGATAACTCTTTTTTACTTCCGTTACTTGAAACACATCTGAAGCACGGCTTTGATATTCGCAAACGTCACTTGAAGCACTAGTGGATGTGAATGGGAAAATTTCAGATAATTTTCTGTTAACCATACAGTGTCAGAATGGAGAAATCAGAGACAATTTCTTCGAAGTATTATTATTTTTAGCCCCTCTAACATCTATGAACTTTTTGGCACGAACTCTTGGAACGCCCTGTGAACATAATAAAAATTATGGAAGTATAAAATTTAAGTCTTATGTACCGTATGAGTTTTCTTCTTGCATCCTTCTTACTAAATATTATATTGTTTACAATGAGTGTATTTTATTTGAGTTATTTACCCTATACATTTTTAAAATAGTCGAAAGAATCTTGAGAGACTATTGTATCCAATAAAAACCAGACTACCGTGAATTTCTTCAGTTACGCTGGAACATAATATTACAAATGATATCTCTTGTATATTGATTTGAAAATAATCCATTCAATCATCCTGTCCTTTCTGAGTAATGTACGACCATTCTGCCTACTTAACCTATCAACCAATTAATTCATCTCTTAGTATATGACAAAATTCCTTTGAAGCCTCCGTAATAAATCACCTTTCAGAGAGAATGGAATCCAGCTTAACAGGTCGTGAAGAACCTGCCAGTCTGACTAAGTAAATCCCTCTTCAATTATCGATCAAATCCGGGTGGATATATTTGGAAATTCTTCTAAGGGTGTAATACTTCAAGTATCAAAAACTAACGATTTTAAGCTGGTGGTAGTCGAGGAATAGTAATTTATCAATAATGAAGGGATTTATTTTGGTTTAAAGGAATTACAAAGTTCAAGGGTTGAATATAGATAAGGTGAAAACGTTACGAGAAGTCGGAATAAAAAATATCTTGTAAGCAATTGTGCCTTTTCAGTCAAGCTACTTCTGTTTCAAGCAACGACAAATATATCCGGTAGGTGATAATGGTAGTATTTATCATACTTATACATATAGGAGAAACATTAAGTGCTGATACAAAAAATTTTATATGTCTAGGATAAAACACACGCCACTGGATTGGTTTCGATACATTATCCGAAAAGGGGAGTGTGTCATCGTCTTTTTGTTGCTCTATAGCTTTATATCTTCCGATCAAATGGGGCCATATATAACACCATTTACCAAATTTGTATAATAGTTTTGCTAATCAGAGTCAACATATATTTGATTATATTTGTTAGTTTAACTAGTATATAAGACATAAATATCATTTACGACAAACCACTTATTTCTTGACATCATCACAAGGCACAATAGCTATTTATGCCATCAGTTACGAATGCCTAATTTTGTGTAACGCAAAACACAAAATTTCATTTCGTAACGTATTACATAATAGATTTTTTCTAATTTTGACATATAAAGTGACACTTTTTAAAACTGATTGACATTATGAAACGTCTTACTTTTTGTAACTAGTAACATAAAGTGAAATTTTATGCAACTGGTGACGAAAAATGTATTTCAAAATTAGTGACAAAAAGAATTATTCTATTCATTAAACTGTTATAATACAAGTTAAAAACATTCATTATTTAATTATTATAAATATTGATAACACAATTATTGCAATTATTCAAATTAATTCCCTACGGCATATTTTTTTCATTGCTTGAACTTGCTAGACTTTTTCACAAAATGTTAAACTGACAACTAACATGAAGTTACAGCAACAAACTAAATTTATGTTTTCCAAATCTTCATCAATTATATTAAATTTCATTTTTTCATTACTTTCTTCAAAATTAGAAAAAATAGTTTTTGTACCCAGTTTTATCCAATCATATTATCATAAAATCTCAACATACCGGGAATCAAAAACAAAAGCAATTAAAGTTAATGAAGTATTATTTTTCTACGCTCATGTCACGTCGAAAATACATTTCTTGTATGTGGCATTTAACAATAACATGCACGTAATGGCATCTCACGTAATGGCATCTCACGTACAAAACTCTCAAAATAGATGATTCACTCACATCATTGTCGGCGGCAAGTTCTCGAGTTGTCTTATGCGGATTTTCTCCAATCTCTCGAAAATCATCCAACTTTTTTTCATTAATTAATTTCTATTACATTACATTTCTACCTTGTTTTCCAATATTTCTCACATTTCCAGTTTCACGAAACTTTTTTCCAGCTTTGATAACTGTAGACTGCGAAACGTGTTGACAAGAGTATTTATTATTGAAAATTTCACAAACTCCTTTTGAGTTGTTGTTTAATAACCATAACCAATCATAATTAAACTGTCTTTTCTTCGAATATTAAACTAACGTCTTGAAGCAACTTTGAATACCTAAATGGCAGCAGCCGACTAGATTAATATCAATTGTTCATTGCTTTTTGACCAATACTTATCTTAAAATATTTTTTCAATATTCAGCAGAACAGACACGAAAATACCTAAGTATTTTCGTGTCTAAGTATATTCTAATAGACCAGACAATATTGCTGATAACGGAAGAAATTAACAAAATAATCTCTGTCATACAAAATGTTATCCGAGAATTCCAGAATCGCCTCGGTTATTGTCAAGAAGTGCATGGAGGTCATTTTGAACATTCAATTCAATTGTAAAATACATTTTTTCTACATTCATGCAAAAAACAACACTTTTAATGGAAAAAGTGGTTCTTTTTTGCACTAGTGCAATAAAAATTTTAATTGCACTCATCTGTCATTCTTGTGTCAGTTTTGTGATGATTAATGACAAACATAAACATTTAAATTGAATAAAAATCCATAGCGAGTATCTGATCCTGCTTTAATACAACAATAATATACAGTGATGGGCAAATGTGTGGAACCAAGTAAATATCTCTGGAACTATCAGAGATATCAAAATGAAATTTGGAAGGTGGATACTAGAGTAGAATGCCTATTTGTTTTCGTTTTTTTTAACAATTTTGAACTTCCGGTTTAACCGGAAGTAATGTCGATTTCAAAATTTGGAATGGAACACCCTGTATATTATTTCAGTTTCTGATCAAACATTTTATTACGAATACACGAATACAATATAGGGTTCAAGATTTTTTATTTCAATACCTACTGAGATATTAACAGAAAAGTAACTAAGGGTGGGAAAAATCTAATATCAATTTAAGAAATAATCATAAATATTAACTGAAGCCTTGACTGAAACTAATTGATTTTCAAAACATTGGAACTTAACTAAGCTAAAATTAATGTATCAGATGTCCAAACTGAGCACTTCTTGACAATAGGCAAGTCGGTTTGTGAATTTCTATTCTTTCTCTTTCACTTAATTCGGCCATTCCACGATCAAATTAACAATGTAATCTTTTCACGTTCAAATACAAACACTAATAACTCATTTGGACAGTACTGTCACTTCACAACGAACTTTGTGGACTACTAGCTACTATCAAATTTTTCTTTTCCTTAGTTACTTTTCTGTTAATATCTCGGTAGGTATTGAAATAAAAAATATCGAACCCGATATTTTTGTATACGTAATAAAATGTTTCATCAGAAACTAAAATAATATATAGGGTGTTCCATTGCAAATTTTGAGATCGACATTACTTCCGGTGAAACCGGAAATTCAAAATTGTTAACAAATATGAAAAAAGTTAGCCAATCTACTGTAGTATCCACCTTCCAAATTTCATTTTGATATCTCTAATAATTCATTCCAGAGATATTTACTTGGTTCCACACATTTGCCCATCACTGTATGTATTTCTTACTACTTAGTCTCAACGAGTTACAATTATTGCAAAAATCTTTAATTATTTAAAATTTAAATGGTCAAGGCGAAAACCAGCTATGATTGAGTACTGACAAGGTGGAGGCCATAAAGATACAAAAAAGAAGAACGGTTTGAGTTTAATTAGGTTAGGTTCTGAACATATTATATTCTAATTTTCCAATTTTTGCATGAATGTAGAAAAAATATTGTAAACAACTCTTGCAAAACGTGCTTTTGCACTCTACGTGTTGTCCAGCTCGGCCTAAAGACCTCGTTGGACAATTTCACGTCGCGTGCAAAAAACACTAACTTTTTGCACTTGTTGCATAAATAACTATTAAATATTATGTTATATTATTATCCTTATTCAAGTTTTGTGATAGAGAGAAATAAAGGAAAAAAATCCCCAGTATGTACTTTTTAACGACAATTTCTCCTTTTGATACCAATTCTCGTATAAAAAAGTGCGTTGTTTGGAGATGTTTGATAATTTTATGAAATTAAAAATTTTGAGCTAACCTCAATGCTGATTGTTTATATGAAGCACTGGTACAGCTGTTGAATTAGTTTAGTGTATGTCAGCTATACGAGCGCCTTGCAATATAAGTTTCAAAGAAATGGTATTTTAGTAACGAATTGAAACAGAAGTAAATTTGTCCAAAAACCTATAAACAAGAATCACCAAATTACCACACATTGCCCCTTATTTTATTGGCTTGTATTGGCAATAAATAACGCGAGTTTGTAGTCTTCTGCAGGGTTATGCAATTTCTAAATTTTTTAGATTGTTGGGGTGTTGAAAAGTTTTATTTCAATGAGCAATTGCTGATAACATTCCAATTTATACTCTTATCTGTATGGTTATTCATGTTAATATAATATAACCTATCCAATCGGAAACAGCCTGTTAACGAGTAGAAAAATGAAAAAAAAAACCATCTCCCAAGCTCCCGCATCCTGTGAAAACTATATAAATACATGTTATACATGTTTCAAAACTGTTTGTAACATTAAACTTCTTAACAACTCGACAACTTCGTTCCAGTTCGTTTGTTCATTTGTGTATGAGCACAGGAAAACAACTAAGTTTTGTAAAGTTGTTTTATCAAGATGAAACCAATTCCACTAATCGAAATATATGGGCTAATAAACATGGCGGAACTACTTTCACGCATTAAGAGAGTTAATTTAAGCTGTTTCAAACCTAATTAGGAGCCATTCATTACACCAGTAAATTCCGCAGGGTTCGATGTGGTTTCAGCAACCATTAATTCTCGACGAAAAAAATCAATAGTGAAGCTACTTGTCTTGATTTCACCCTGATTGGCTTTTACGTAGTTTTTTATACCAAATATCTCAAAAATGGAATAGATGAGGCTTTTACTTGATGTAGATCCATACTAGATTATGAAATGGAACAATGTTAATTTGTTGAAATCTACATTATATTTGAACTTGAAGTTAAAAGATTTCAACAGATTAAAATTGTTTTATTTCATAACCAAATATCTCAGTTAGCTATTAAATATTGGAATAATCCATTTTTTCTCGACATTTTGAGTTTTTTTCCCATTAAATCTTATAAGTACAGCGTGAAGAAGCCAAACGTAATAAATTCATTGTTTCAGGTAGTGGACGTGTTTATGAAAAATCTGGAGACACATCAAATTAAATTATAAATTGACGTTCAACGTGGAAATGCTTACCCCACTTCCGACCTCCTTCGACTGGCTTGTAAAAACCACAATTTTCTCAAAGGAGAGTATGAACTTGTGATATCGTTTGAGAGGTCTCTCAATTCCCGATTCAAAAACGTTATTGTTCTCAAGATAATTCACACAATCGAGATAGGATTAAATAAAATTGTAATTACCGAAATTCGCATATAATTAGAGAGGAATACACGCAATACCCTCAAAAGGTTGATATTTTTGAGAAGGTATTGTTGGAAAAGAAGTCATTGTTCTTTTTTTTGAAGGTAATTATGATAACGATTATTTGGCACATCTTCAAAATAATGTCATTCCAAGTTTGTTAAATCTCTATCCTGATCCAGTGAACCATCAAGTTCCAGTTTCAGTAGGAAGAAACACAACCATATAACCAACGCAATGCCTGGCATAAAATGATTACATCCCCAACGACAGCTATGGAAGTGATTCCCAAGTTCACAACTTTACATATGGTGGTGGAAAAGAATATAGAAGGCAAAGGATTATCATTATGTCGGATAGTCAAGCAGTCATTAGAGCACTGATTTTTTTTGAGATCAGTTTTAAAATGGTGTTGGAATGGCAATGAACTGGACAAGATCATTATACTGTGGATTCTAGAGCACACCAAGTGGAAGAAAATAGAATATAATATGAACTAGCTAAGAGGAGGACTGAAACATTATGTTATGGCCAAAACAGACGAATGTCCGTCCTGATAATGTCCTATTAATGAGTTACAATGAAAATCGAAGTGTAACAGGAATTCCGACCTTAAAGTCTATTAATCCGGTGTGGTCTATTTTATTGATAACTCTATAGGGAATAACAAAACGGACAGAAGAAAATAAGGTATTTATTGTATGTATACTTGCTACTTTATCGTATGTAACGGTCAGGGCTGGTCAGGTTATCAAATACCGTACAAATCGGCAGGGTAATCCAACAAGTTGTAGCTGAGTTACTTCCAAGTCCGAGAGCGGAAAACTGCAACAAACCTATAATAAGGAATATGAAGCGGATATTATTCAACAGACAGAAAAATGAATCTCTCAAAGCTGCCGGACAATCGAACAAGCTGTAACTACTCCCATGTTCCATTTTATTTTTCCCAATCTATCTTATAACCAATTGAAGACAAACAGAGTTGAAATTGAATAAAAAAAACAGGAAACACATTAAGCGATCTGTGGGGAAGAAACCGCAAAACGGCAAACGATCGATATTACATCTATTAGGCACTGCATTGACAAATATTTAATGTAAACTAGTTTTCACTAACTTCCTTATTGCTAGGAATTATCGACTCACAATATTTTGCTATATGTTTTCCCCTGAATCGATTGCCGAAGACTAGAACGTATTAGTCGAGTTATGAGTCGTAAGTTTTGAGAAGTGGATTCTAGAAAATTCCATGGCTCTATTTATAGAAGAAAAAGTGATTCCACAAAAACACACTGTGTCAGTCAATTTATAGTCCCAAGAAACCCTCTAGACGAATTTTGAGCATTTTGTGGTTCGAAAACAATTTTTTTGTCGAAAATTTTGAAGCAAAGGGTAGGTATGGGAACATTTAATGTAAAATGCCTCCCGCTAACTTCCTTGTTACTGGAAATTTTCGACTCTAAATATACTGCTATATGTGAAAATTTCCCCTGAATCAATTGCCGCAGACAAGAACGTTCTATCTATTATATTCGAGGTATGAGTATCTTCAGTTTTGGAAAGTGGATTTTTGAAAATATCATAACTTCATTCTATATTTTATAATGAGAAATCTTTATTGCTACTTGAAAAAACAAGAAGATTTAACTCCTGACTAGGAAAAAGGGTAAGGTGAGTTTTCAAGAATATATATTGAAATATTTTTTATGCCACAAAGGTTCAAAAATTTCCGAATGAACAGTGAATTTTTGATATATCTCCTTTCAATTAGAGCTTCTATGCTGAAGTACACAAGCTACAAATCCTTTGAAATTTCATACTACCGGAGCATTGATCAGAAAAGATGTCGAGATCAAACATATCAGTTGGTATCAAATTTATATTCCAATTCCTTCTCAATCTTTTGGCATAGGCGTTGTAGAGTTTATTTATGTACAACACAAAATTTCACCATATACCAGACGTCTTTCGTTTTTAATAATCAAAATAGTATATACCAAACGTGCTTCCGGTTGGAAAGATTAAACATTGGAAATGACTGAATTTTATATGGTTGAGCGTAACTTCGAGCTAGCAATAAAATGCATAATAACGGTAATAAATTGTGAAATGAAAAAATCAATATGGACGTAAAAGTAATCTGGAAGTTAGTGATATTGAACCTGAAGGTAAGATAAAATACATTACGGCGAAAATGAAAAGAAAAATGTATTAAAATCGGTACCAAAGAAAATATGTTGGACTATTGCATTGATGGAATCTTTATGACGGAGGGAGTGTTTAGTTTTCCTGAACTCCAGCTCAAGTACTGCTCATTCCTATGTTTCTTTCTCACCTTCAAAATTTATTGGTGCTAGAGCAGTGATCAATAATAAAAACTTTGAAAATAACTGTGTATCCATTTAAGGTGTTAATGTTATACGCCATGACAAAAAATTGACGGCGGAAGTGTTTGTATCACTATTCGGAAGAATATAAAATTTTTTTCCATGAATTTGATACAGAATATTGATTTACTGTGGATGAAATTGGATATTAATCAAAAAGAAATTTGACTTGGAGTTATCTATCGAACACCAGACTATCCCTAGCTTATTTTATCGGTATATTTGAACAAGCTCTTTGTTATAACAAAGGCGAGTTTAACAAGATCAACGATTCGGAGAGCTTAATGGGTTGATATCAATTCGTACGAATCTCTTCGAATCAACGACTTAACTCAAACCAAATTGTTTATTCATCTGCTCATACAACACCAACATCTTCAACTTTGATATATCACATTGTTGTTCCAAAATATGTTACCACTATATATTTCAACGGAGTATTACATGTTCATTAAATTTCACGTCATGATGAGTTTTGTGTATTGAATTCCATATTCCCGAGCACAAAACACATTTTGAATTTTCAAAAATATCGAAAATCTCAAACAGAAGTGATACTTCTTATCATGTTCTGATTGAAATAACTTTCAATTCCAATTCGTCTATTGACAAACCAATATTTTCCAATCATTTATTACTGACGCTTTTTTATGAAGAAGTTTCATGAAAAAGTACAAATTTTGGTTAATCGATAATTTTCGACTATTCATAAAATTACACTGGAGGAAAACTGAAGACGAAAGAATCATTATTATGGAATACTAAGATTGTAACAATTCACAAAATTTCCACAATAGTTTCAAATGACTACCCTGCCCAATCTTCGATAATTTCTGTGTTACCATATGTTTAAGGGTAGTTCTCTCTCATTGGGGACTTTTTTTCTAGAATCGTCGACTAGACCATGTAGGAAGTGTAGGTGTAAGGGTTGATAGGTCGTTGTTATAAAACGCTTGGTAAAAATCACTTATATCTTTATTCCGTAACTAATTAATTCTAAGTACAAAGTACGTCGATCTATCTGTATAGAACCGACCTCGTTAAAGTTTATTGTATTATCTAATTATAAAATATATTTGTACCCGTCTCATCAAAATGTCCAAAACTATGTTTATATTTTTATTTAAGCTTACTAATACTTTTATATCATTGCTGATAGACATATTTATAAAAGTATTAATTATAAGCTATTTCGTCAATGACCTAATACATTATACGAGGGGCATTACATCCCTCCCCCTAGGGAGAATGGTTTCAGGGTTGGCCAGCCCTTAAACCATTTATCTAAGGGTATTTTCAAACGCGTAATAGTTTGGCTTTGATGGATGGTTACTTCCTGTTAAGACAATAGTAATAATAAAATAATAATAATAAGAAAAATAATAATAATCATAATAATAATATGAATTGTACCTGTGGGGCGCCTCCACTAGGTACTTATTTTAATAGTGAGGGTTAGCCATTAGCACCCCCCCCCCTTGAAGCAAAACCATATATACAGAGAAAAAAAATACAAAATAACATACATTGGAGCTGAAAGGAAGAAAAAATATAAATATACGTATAGGAAAAATGTGGTTTATTGTCAAAGTCACTGTTCTGGATTATATATATCCAGCCGATTCTTATGTACTGTGGTATGTTTTCCATTTCCTAATGCTACTGTGCAGTTTGGGTCTGCGAATTCTACCACTACATGCGGGCCACTGTATTTCTCACTAAATTTAGTTCCGTTCTCTTTTTTCAGAAGAACAAGATCTCCTTTATCTAATGTTAAATGCTTGGATGTTTTATCCCACGTTTTTTTTCGGTCTACTTTAATTTTACCTAAAATTTCTCTAGCTCTCTTATGAGTTACTTGTAATCTATATCGAATTTCCTGCTCATAAGCATCAATGTTGTATATCGGTTCTATTGTATTCCCTTGTAGTTCATTTGGTAGTGTTGCAATTCTACCGTATACTAACTCAAAGGGAGTATAGTTATGATAAGTGCTGGGAGTGGTATTGTAGCAAAAGGCGTAATATTGACACCACGTATCCCAGTCTGTATGAGTTTCATTTATATAGCTCCGAACATATTCATTGTACACTCTATGATTTCTTTCACAGCCACCTATAGTTTGACTGTGATAAGCCGTAGAAATACTGCGTTTAATTGATAGTAATTTTGAAATATTATTTAAGACTTCATTTTTATATTCTAGTCCCATGTCTGTTCTTATTTCTTTCATGAGTCCATATATCAAAATGAATTTTTCAAAAATGGCTCTGGCAACTGTTACGGCCTCTTTATTTGGTATAGGAATCATTACTACGTATTTTGAGAGTTCACATTGAATAGTTACCGCGTATAAGTTTCCCGAATTTGATTTAATGAATGGACCAATAGTATCGATACATACAATATCAAATGCTTGTTGAGGAGTAGGAGTTATTACTAGCGGTTCCACATGCTTTATCTTTGCCTTATTTATTTGACATTTATGACAAGTTTTTATGAATTCGGCTACTTCCTTTGACATGTTTGCCCATGTATAACCAGATTTTAATTTTTTTATTAACCTTTTTTGTCCACAGTGCCCTCCTAAGAGTGGATCATTGTGGTATCTCTTGATTAAATCAAGTTTTTCATCTGTATTTGTAATTCGTATTGGTGCGTCACATAACGCAATTGACAGGTGTTTCAAAACTTCATTACCTGTACTTTTAAATTCTTGTTCAGTGCATTTTTTGAATATAAAATCATTTGTAAATAGTTTAACTTTCCTAACATTATTTACAACTGCCGACCTATCTAGTCGGTACAACGCTTGGCCTAGGTCAAGGTTGTTTCCTACAGTTTGCAATATTTGTTCCTTCATCAGCAATTTACCCTTATGTTTCACAGTCATTTGTAATGATGTGGAATTCCATTGTGTAAATTGTAGATTAGGCAATTTTAGCACTTCGACATTATTATTTATTTTAATAACTTTTAAATTAGTTGATTCTGCTTTTTGCGTTTTTATACTTCCTTTGTCAGTTACTAGGTTATTTTTGACCATTGACCTTGTTAATGCTAGTATTTGTGAATTTTCTACTTGCATTTGTTTTAAGTCTGATATAGTTATTCTGGAAAGAGCATCAGATACATTACACGTACCCTTAATGTATTCTATTTCAAAATCATACTCTTCCAGGTCTAATCTAATTCGTGTTAGTTTAGAAGAAGGATCTTTCATTGCGAATAAATGTTGTAATGGTTTGTGATCAGTTTTCACTAAGAATTTAGGTGCTCCGTATAAGTAGCACTTAAAATAATTTATTCCCCAATGAATGGCGGTTAACTCTTTTAGTATGATTGGTTTATTAAGCTCACTTTTATTGAAACTTTTTGACGCAAATGCTATAGGTAAATCTGTCCCGTTGTGATTTTGACATAATATTGCGGAGGCTGCAAAATTGGATGCATCCGTAATTAACACAAATTGTTTGGCAAAATCAGGATATTGCAGGATTGGCGGTTTAATGAGTGACTGTTTCAACTTATTAAAAGCAATCCCGCAATCTTCTGTCCATTGAAATTTTACGTTTTTACGTGTTAGTTTATTTAATGGTAAACAAATCTCCGCGAATTTCGGGACAAACCTTCTATAGTAGTTGCAAAATGCTACAAATCTTTTCACTTCTTCCGCACTAACTGGTGTAGGGTATTTTTCTACTACCACGAATTTTGATTCATCAGGCTCAACTCCTTTGTCGGAGATTTTATGACCCAAGTAAGTAACTTCCTTACGGAAAAATTTGCATTTTTGTGGATTTAATTTTAAATTATGACTTCTACATGTTTCAAACACTTTTCTCAAATTTTCAAAATGGTGTTTTTCAGAGCAACCTATTACTATTAGGTCGTCCATATATAGAAACGCCTTTTCTGGAGTTAGTCCAGTAAACGCAATTGTCATCATTCTTTGAAAACTGTTGGGACTTACATTTAGCCCGAAGGGTAGCCTTGTAAACCTAAATGCTCCCTTGTCTGTACTGAATGATGTGTAATCCCTGGATGTTTTATCCAGAGGGATTTGATGAAATCCCGATATTAAATCAACAACCGAAAACCACTTTGCTCTACCTAATTGATCCAAAATGTTATCGATTCTAGGTAAAGGAAATTTATCAGGTATCAACTTCTTATTCAATTGTCTAAAATCTATGCACATACGCCATGCTTTGCTCCCATTTTGAGATTTTTTAGGTACTAATAGTACAGGACTATTGTACACAGATCGTGACGGCTCGACTATGCCGTGCTCTAATAGTTTGTCAACTTGACTATTGATTTCTGACACATGTGCGTGAGGTGTGCGATAGTTTTTTATATATATCGGAGTGTGGTCGTTGACTCTCAATTTTTGTGAATAAAAATTATTTGACGTTATTTGATCGTTTTTTAAAGCAAATACATCAGAAAATTCACTACATAATTTGTTTAACTCATCTTTAATATAATGTGGCATATCTTGATCTATTGCCTCTAATAATTCTTTCTTTCTTACTTCCGACTTTCCGGTCATCGTGTATACATTGAAATTGCTAATACTGATACTGAATATATTATTAGTAGATACATTTACGCTTTCCTCTGTTGTATTCAATATCCTAACATATGGACTATTTCTAGAAACTATTCCTCTGGCTATGAATATGCCCTGTTGTAATTCTTGCTGTTCTACCACAGCATCCTCTTTCAAATCTTTGAAGTGGTCTACAACTCTCATTACCTCACATCTGGGAGGTATTGAGAGAGTATTGTCTAAGGGGCTGTTAAAAATTGGTACCGAAAAATAGTTATTGAAATTATTTATTGTCATTAACCAACGTGAGTAATCTAGATTGCATTTAAATTTTGAAATAAAATCTCTGCCTAAAATTGCATCAGCCGGGATAGAAAAGTTTTTTGACACTACATGAAATCTATGCGACACTTCATTATTTTTTTGAAATAATGTGGCATTGATTGTACCCATGGACTTTGTAATTCCAGCTGTTACACCTTTTATATTAATAGTGAGATTATTGTTTATTAACTGAGGGTTATTGACACTAGTTTCTTTGAAAATTGAAATATCTGCGCCAGTATCCACTATGAATGTGCACAGTTTGTCCGATATGTTAGTATATAATTTTACAAAGTTGGAAAGCGTCAAGTCAATGTGGAATATATTTTTCGTTACGTTTAATGGTCCCCCTGTTGTAACTGGGGGTCCGGAAAGTTTCCCGACTCCTCAGCTGCCTCAATGCATCTAACATTCTGAGCATAGTTGTTGTTCCTATGGTTGGTTCTCCAGCTGCTACCCCTTGCATTGGAACCCCTGTATTGATTACCTCTAAAGTTATTATTCCTCCTACTGTAATTATTTGACCGGCTGTCTACATTAAATTTCCCATTATAATTCCTGGCCTGATTGTACCTTGACCCGACATTGCTACTAATTCTGCGCCCATTTACCCTATTGCTCTCATAACTAAGGACTGTAGTTAGCTGATCAGAACGTGTATCCACCTCTACGAATTTTTTAAGGGCCTCTTCTGCCGTGGAAAAGTTACCTGCCTCTAAAATCCACCTAGTTTTCTCCTGATTGGCATTTTTGCTCAACGCCGTGACTGCCGCTTCCTTGGTGTACTTTTCTGCCAGCAATCTCGGCATTCCTTCCGAGATATACGAGTTCCTAAGAGATTCAACCAGCTTCTCCACCTCTGTTGTGTACTTCACAGCGTCTTTGTTGTATTGCCTCAGATTATTTAATTTTGCTGCCAACAATCCTGAATTTTCACCTTTCACCCTACTCTTAAGAGCGGTTATTATTCCCTCTAAAGTACTTTCATCAGCTATCACTGCTCTGGCCTTGCCTGCCAACCTAGTCTTTACAAAAGCTACTGCTGTGACTGATAACTCTTCAGTAACATTAGTCTTTAACAATTCCAATGCATCCAGAAACCCAAATAAATTTTCGAATGAACCATCGAATTGTTGGGGTATGAGTTTACATGCTAAATTAATAAAATCTACTTGTGACAAAGGCATCATGTCTAAGGGTTCGCTCTCTTCGCTCTCTATATCCTCCTCAAATTTATTTGTGTCAATTAATTGAACACATGAAATAGGTATTTTATACTTCAACTTTAGCACCTGGAAGGACCTAACTACCCTGTCCCTGACTAATAAAAATTTCGAATTGCACTTTGCTTTGTAATTATTATCAAGTGCATCCCATGAAAGAGCTATGTTACGAGTAAATTCATTAAATAACGAAATCAAATTATTTTTAATTTCTTCCCTGACTGACTCACTTTTTGGTACTATTGTTTTCAAAACACGTTTGGATTGATTCTTTATTTCCTCTGTTAATTTATCTAACACTGTATCTAATTTTCCTGGAGCAACAGACATCTAGTCTAGTCAGTGTAAAATGAGCAGCAATTTTCGAGTATAATATCACATTTAAACTCTTGTGATACATTCGCAATTAATAATAATAAGAAAAATAATAATAAAAATAATAAAAGATATAAACACAGCAAATCAGTAATCATAAGAATCGGTAGGAATTATATATAATCTTACCACTTGTTACACTACACTGGTTCTGGACTGCGTCAAGTTCCTTCTGATGGTCCTCTTCATGTTGCGCCTGTACATCGCCCAGATGGAAATCATCAATTTCACCACTACTGCTGCTGTTAACACATACATCAAAACACGAGCGTCTCCAGATACTTGGCTTTCTTGTACTATGAAGTTGGAATTCACTACGCCATTCTCCTGTACATCTTCATGCGTGGAATAGGATTTCCCCATGATAATTGCTCACCATACACTAGTCTAGTTCAAAATCCTGGTATCTTCTGATGGCAGGATCGCCATGTAAGGGTTGATAGGTCGTTGTTATAAAACGCTTGGTAAAAATCACTTATATCTTTATTCCGTAACTAATTAATTCTAAGTACAAAGTACGTCGATCTATCTGTATAGAACCGACCTCGTTAAAGTTTATTGTATTATCTAATTATAAAATATATTTGTACCCGTCTCATCAAAATGTCCAAAACTATGTTTATATTTTTATTTAAGCTTACTAATACTTTTATATCATTGCTGATAGACATATTTATAAAAGTATTAATTATAAGCTATTTCGTCAATGACCTAATACATTATACGAGGGGCATTACATAGGCCACAACTCTTAACAAATTAACACCCGATGTATTATTGTATAGTTTCGCATAGTATATAATTTGGAAGTTTACTTCGTAGTCCAAGAACCATTTTATGTGAACGCTTATCATAACATATGGTTTCAATGTTAGTTTATCGCAATTCCTGCCTGCTCCATTTGTTTAATTCATTAAAATAATTATATTTTTACAGACAAGTTATTTCCACTTTAAATATTTAAACTCAACAGTTTCGTTACATTAGTCACTGGCCCTTCGAAGCTTTTATTGTAAATTTAGTATTTTAATAGTTCCCACTAGATACTTCTAGTCGCTACCAAATGTGGAGAGGAGATACATTTACAATTTCTCATTTCCATCAAACCAGTGATCGTACCTTACATCCTTCTTCTACAAAGATACTTTACGACGCTTACTAGTAGAAACGAGGAGAAATTCTTTTTGGCTGTTCACAAGGCTATTTATCACAAACACGCATTTTCATTTGTGAATTATCATGCATAAGCCGTATACTATTGTCTCAAAATTTGACACCAATACTTGGGGAAAAGCTCAACATGCATATCCCCAGTGTATGGGGACCATCATTTTCTACATTGCTATTGCATAAGTTATTGTTTGGCTACTTTGAAAGAAAAAACCGAAGACAAAGAAATATGTGATGCCTTTTGGTCGATATAATAAGTTAACAATAATATTCAAATAAAAGACATGAATTCCCTTGAGCTAATTTCAATGAATCACCAGAAGTATTAAGGTCTCACATATGAAATCAAGTCCAAAGCATGAAATGAACATAAATAGTATTATTTATATTCACATACTATGAACTTGACTCGGAGATATAAAATATACAAACGAAAGTATTTTAGCATTCATTCTTATTATTAAATTATTCGCACGAGCATAACTATTCATTATTATTAGATTATTCGTATCAGCAAGTTTGAGTAATGAATATAACATATCCCAGTGCTACAGGTCGTTGTTTTATTCCTATAAGACGACTCTCTGAGTGACCAGCAGCACCATCACTTGAGAGGCCAATTACCACCCAGTAACCACCACATTACCTGGCTACCATGCCAATACGTGGCATATATCATAGATGGGTAGGTGATTTGAGCATATCCAATCGCGTGAAGTACTCGTTTTAAATCCATTGAAAAATGAGCTTGAGGAATTTTTGGCTGCAATTGTTTGGGGTATACTATACCTTGTTTTTAAACTGAGAGGAGCGATTTGGGTTTAAGTTGTCATTTCTGCAGGATGATCATTGGTCAGATAGCCGCCTGTTTCACACAGACCTTTGGATGGAACTGACAACGTTATTTGTCAGCTTTGACATTTGTGTTCATTTACATGAAAATATTCCAATCTTTATAACCACTTTTGCGCGTTTGCTGTCTATCCTTCTGTTTTTCGTTTGCCATTTCATATAGTGTTTGGACTTATTACCTCATATTATTGTATTTGTGTTTTTTACTGCTTATTTTACGTTGTTTTGTTGTATTTGAATATGGACCAAGATTGTATTCCAAGTACCAGTGGACTTTCTTGTCCTCTGAAACGAAGGAAATTATTGAATTTGGGTAATTTATCGCTGACAGAGAAGCAAAGCCTATAAGTTAACAAGTAAAATCCTACTTTTAATAACAGTTTTACACACATTATGGTTTCTACAATATTATCGTAATTTTTTAATCAAAACCTGTTTATGGTTCATACAACAGCCTTTTTGGTGTGCGTCATCGTTTGTGACGTATATTCGGGTTTTGGGTATGTCGTTGATTTTATTTGCTATTTTGACATATATCTAACCCAAAATTTGATAAATAAAATCATCAGGATCGCATTCAACAAAATTCGACAAGGCTATGAAATTAATAGTTACCAGTTTCTTTTTCTAACTGAAAATACTTGAGAACTTTCAAAATGCTAATGTTTTTCCATGTATCTAGGCATATTTTTGTATTATTCGAATAAATAAAACAATAATATTCATATTAACTTTTTATAAAATAATAATTGACCGTGAACAACAAAGTACAGACCTGACAAGAACTGTCAGTGGGACAGTAGAAAAAGATGTCAGACATATTGACAATACGAAAGGCATATCGGCATGTCAATTTTAAACAAAAAAATTTCTTCCGATTGATAGGTCGCGCTTGCGCTTAATCTGAACATCAACCAATCAAATTTTGGTAAGTCAATGATTAGGATTGACGTTTGTAATAAATTTGAACGGTTCATTATTGCGATATTTTGATTGGGATTAATCAAAGACCTGACTTTTTTTGCATTTCTTTCCATGTAATGTGTTAGAAAGACATTAACAAACGATGACGCACACCAAAAAGGCTGTTGTATGAACCATACCTACATTTTGTGCTATACCTAAACTTCCAATGTAAATAGAGGATAATTCAACATATGAATTAATCACATTTTATACATACTACACTGATAATTAATACTAAAACGATCAAATGGTCATTCATAATATTTAACATAATATAACTACAATGTTTTGACAATAATGTGACATTTGGTAGCTGTGTTAACAATTGTTTGGCCTTATGTCCTGGATCCAATTACGATGAGGTATTTAAACATACCTTGATCTCTCATTGGCCACGACAAATGCGAGTAGTACAATACATATTTCATTTAAGTGTCAATTAGTTCAATAAGTCTGAACACGACCCTTTTGGAACACTCTCCCAATCTAGTAACTTTTAGTGGTGTGTTTGGGGCTTTTTAAAATGCTCATCTAAGGCTACCTACGCATTATGCGGCTAGCCGGAATGCGGCCAACCGTGCGGCTGATCGCAATAGAAAAATTTGGACGACAAAGGAGTTTTTATTAACATTGCGATGCGGCTGCCGGCTAACCGCTCCGGTCGTTCTGATCGCTGCGGCCCGACTGACAGCCAGCCGGCTGCTATATACACACTAAGCAGATAGTGCTAGTTAGCGATTGCCCGCCATTGACAGTGAACGTATTCACCGACGCTAGCGCATTTTCTTTGATTAAATATGGATTTCGATACAAAAATTTTTATAATTGAGGTTCAAAATAGGCCAGCAATCTGGAATACAAAATCCGCAGAGTATTCAGATAAAAACTTACGTTCCAAAGCTTGGGAAGAGTTAGTTGATATTTATGGAGTTGATTTATCATAGGATAAAAAAAAGAACTTGGTAAGTACCAATCAGTTTATTTAAACATATTATTTTAGTGATGATGATTCTCGTTCTTCATTGTCTCAGCATATTTAGATGGAATTATCTTGCCAGCTTACCCTCCCTTCGTTCATGAAATAATCTGCAAATAATTCTCGATATCTCAATGCAGTTGTATTGTTTCTGCGCACACTATCTCGAGCAATTGTTTCAGTCAGTGGATTATTTAGTGAGTCTTCAAAAGAATATCCTCCTCTGTCTCTCACGAAGTTGTGTAAAATACACGCAGATAATATCATTAACTAAATATCGGCTCGGCAAAGCCTATAGTTAAACGTTCTTCTTGTAACATTTAAATCACGTCTTGGATATGGGCGTATCATGAGGCAAATACCTCATCTCCTACAAAGACGTGGGGAAAACAAATGCTCATCTCTTGCGAGTAGAGAAACTGCAAGAGTGTTTCGATTTAGTACGTCTAAACCTGTCCAGGGCAATTACTAGTAAAGTCGTAACTATAATCTGCGCCGCTGTGACTGGAAATGTACCATAGGCCATAAAGTTATGGAAAATGAACATACGCTATCATCTGCTGTAGATCATGTCGCCGCTAAACTGGCTCCGAAGTATTCCGGGCCGTAAGAAGTCGTACGTGTGATTTCATCCGTTGTCTATGACTTACGTGACGAAAAAGGAAAACAGTGTAATCGTATACATGTTAAAGATTTAAAACCTGACACTGGATAAAATGTTTTGTTTTTTATCCGTAGAATGGATGACCGTGATCTACCACCGCCACTCATCCCGCTATACCCCGAAGTGATCGACTTGACGGAGGAAGTTTCCCCTCCTGGAAGCCCGACGCCGATCACTAACTTGTTTGAAGGGAGGAATGGTGGCAACATTACGAAGATGCCAGTAGCGAGGTATTTGAGCAGACCTTTGATGAGGACTTTGGAATGTCCCGGTATAGTCCTGGACATACGCCGCCGAGGTCACCCACTCCACCTATCCCAGGAGTGTACACCGAAAAGGTTTTGATATGAACCCTGTACGAGCGTACTACCACGGTTCCGGGGGAAGAGAGGGAAGCAGGGGACCAGATAAAGGTCAGGGAGCAGGTGTTACAGTATGACTCTGGGGTATGCCGTTTCTTTTCCCCTTTATAACAGGACTCCGCCGGGCGTTCGTCACCACCAATGTCGAAGAAAGCCATAGCACCACCGACTGCCTCCACCTCTCCAGAACCATGGCCCTCCACCCTGGATGCAAAAACCAAAGGCTGGGAAATTTTGGATTTCGCAGCCAAAATATCTATGCAGGCGCCATGGCCAAGAATCTGGGCAGAAAAGTCCCAATACCTCAGGCCGAAGGGGATGAATCCCGACAAGTGGTTCCGTGCCCGGCTGTATGACCGGAAAGGACAGAGAACCACTGGAATGATTCCCCCAGCCCCTTGAACATAACGCCGCCGCCCGTTAGCCGAAAACTCGCTTTTGACATCCAAAAGTAAGATTACCCGATTCAAATTTTGGTTTTGTTTTGTTTTATCTTGTTATGAGAAAATAGGTGGTTCTCTAATAATAGCAACTGCCTTCCTATTTTAATAGATGAATGCCGATACCCAGCCCGACGTACTCGTCTTAACTGACCCGGATATTCTCCAGCTGGAGACGTCTCACCGAGTCGACATCCCGAGCATCGACAACATGAGTGACAGAAGAAAGGTCTGGAATTCCGGACACATCCCAGCAAATATTTACACAGCAGAAGAGCTGTCCTATTGCCAAACGTATCCTCCACCACCGTCAACTGGAACCGACATGCCGCCCACACCTGCTGGAGGTGTGGAACTTCAGGTCACCGCCGAGAAAGCTGCAGTCGTCCGTATATCCTTTTCTGCTCCCGCTGTGGACTAATGTCCCGAGAATGACCGTGCGACCCACCAAATCTCCGTACCTGATCGATGGCCGTCCAGGTCCATCTGGCCACTAGTAATAACCCGTCACGCCGAATGCAAGACGCCGCTGTCCAGTGCTGTCTAGATCCCGGACCACGCAGGAAGTAACCAGACGCTGTTCTAGGACATACCGACAGCAGTCGTCCCGGGGAAGAGGACCTCAACTTCCAGACCGCTCCTTTCGACATCGACGTTCCAGACGCTGAGACCACTGGACCTCCGTTACTATTTTTTTTTAGGGTTTGAAAATTTTTTCATAATATTATTTGAATGGGTTAGAAAAAAAATGTAATGACCGTAAGTTGGACTTTCGTTCATTAATTTTTTTTACCGAAGAAAAGGGGGTGTGTTACGAGTTATTTTTTTTGTTGACACAGATTTAAAATTTTTCTCCGTTTCATATTTTTATTTTGCCAATTGATTTTACATAACTCGTTACTTACTTTCCGATTCCCTTTTGTGACCGATTTATTATTATTCTTTTTATTATTAATACCGTTATATTAGTTTTAGTATTTTTTGTATCAGTACGGAGGTACGCAAATTTATATTGAATCATAAAATTTAGTCATTTCCGAAGTTAAAATTTTTCAATCAAAAAGGACATTTGGTATATATACCATTTAATTTAATTCAGTTAATTCCGAAAGACGTCTAGTATATGACAAACTTTTTTGTAGTTCCTAAATAAAATTCTACTAATGAGAATATAAAAGGACAGAAGAGTTTGATTCGTGGTTCCTCGGGGTTCTCAGCTGGTAGTTCTGGACTCGTAGCTCTCAACGCACCGTTCTCAGCTTATATCACTCTCTGTCTTGTTTACGTGTAGTCCGAGATTTTTTTTTTTTTTTGTTTTTCGTTCCGGTTCCCGGAGTGTTAATTTTATTGAATCCTGATACCGAAGCCGTTTCAAGCAAGGTAAAATATATTTTAGAATCACCGTTTATCCGAAAAATTTTCGTACCTTCGCAAACTAGAGATTTATAAATTTTTTTTGTTAATTTCCTGACTGGTTTGAATTTTTTTATCTTCTTTGTTCATTTTCTATCTAACCGACACTATTGAATTAGTGAGATTTGTTTTAAGAAAATTTATTTCCATGATAGTATTTAGTTAAAGATGATAGAGAAGTTTAATTTTTTTCTATACTTCCCGGATTGATTTAAGTTATTTTTATAATAATACCGTTGTCAATGAAAATTCATTTGTTCTGGAAAACTGTTTTTTTTATTGCTAAAAAGTGATTGATATTTTTTTTTGGTTTGGATATTCGCCGGCTCTCTATTGAGGGTACCATTTTATGTCTTTTCTTCACAGGACATTATTTTTGTTTTATTTCTACTCTGGTGTGTCGATAATAAGTAATTTTTTTTACTCTTGAATTCTATTTCCGGGTTAGTAGTTTCCAATAGCTTCTGTTTAATAACTCCGTTGAATCCGAAGGGTTTCTTGAACTTGGAAGAGGCTTAGCCACAACTTATTCAGTTACCCGGCAGATTTGAACGTTCGTTTCGTAGTCAATTTTTTTTTTTTTGGTAACTTCCGTGTTTCCGCTAAATCCGAAGGGTTTCTTGAACTTGGAAGAGGCTTAGCCACAACTTGTTCAATTACCTGGCAGATTTAAACATCCATTCCGTGGTCAAATTATTTGTCTCAGTAATTTCCCGTGTCTCCGTTGAATCCGAAGAGTTACTTGAACTTGGAAGAGGCTTAGCCACAACTTGTTCAGTTACCCGGCAGATTTGAACGTAAGTTTCGTGGTCAATTTTTTTTTGGTAACTCCCGTGTTTCCGTTAAATCCGAAGGGTTTCTTGAACTTGGAAGAGGCTTAGCCACAACTTGTTCAATTGGCAGATTTAAACACCCGTTCCGTGGTAAAATTATTTGTACCAGTAAATTCCCGTGTCTCCGTTGAATCCGAAGGGTGACTTGAGCTTGGAAGTGGCTTAGCCACAACTTGTTCAATTACCTGGCAGATTTAAACGTTCGTTTCGTGGTCCAATATTTCATCTGTAATTTTCCGTGTTTCCGCTAAATCCGAAGGGTTTCTTGAACTTGGAAGAGGCTTAGCCACAACTTGTTCGATTACCCGGCAGATTTAAACATTCATTCCGTGGTCAAATTATTTGTCTCAGTAAATTCCCGTGTCTCCGTTGAATCCAAAGGGTTACTTGAACTTGGAAGAGGCTTAGCCACAACTTGTTCAGTTACCAGGCAGATTTGAACGTTCGTTTCGTGGTCGAATATTTCTTTTGGTAACTTCCGTGTTTCCGTTAAATCCGAAGGGTTTCTTGAGCTTGGAAGAGGCTTAGCCACAACTTGTTCAATTACCTGGCAGATTTAAAAATCCGTTCCATGGTCAAATTATTTGTTTCAGTAAATTGCCGTGTCTCCGTTGAATCCGAAGGGTGACTTGAGCTTGGAAGTGGCTTAGCCACAACTTGTTCAATCACCTGGCAGATTTAAACGTTCGTTTCGTGGACCAATATTTCATCAGTAATTTCCTGTGTTTCCGCTAAATCCGAGGGGTTTCTTGAACTTGGAAGAGGCTTAGCCACAACTTGTTTGATTACCCGGCAGATTTAAACATTCATTTCGTAGTCAAATTATTTGTCTCAGTAAATTTCCGTGTCTCCGTTGAATCCAAAGGGTTACTTGAACTTGGAAGAAGCTTAGCCACAACTTGTTCAACTATTTGGCAGATTTAAGTTGTATTTGATAAACTGACCGGCCCCGGCGTTCCGTCGAAAGATTTTCAGCTAAGGGTGTCCATAGTGACGTGTTAGTGTGGTAGAAGACCACGTATAACGGGAAAACACGTTACAACATTCACAAACGTACCTTTGATTTATGTATGAATTTCATCAGGCAATAATATACTTCCATCTTCCATCTTATTTGAAGATAAAAGATGACAGATATTGGAAGGTGGGAAATAAACACTATTTATAGGATCTTTATGGCCGTTTGCACCAATTGATATTTAAGTTGACTTAAAGTTTAGTAGCGCTTCAAGAAAGTTTTGTTTTGTACCATGAACAACTTATCATCAAAGTGGAGATTTCCAACCTAACATTCTTGTGTTTTAATTTATATATGTCAATGTTTTTCCTCTTTTCGGGTTTTCGTTTTCTGTCTTCCAATTTCAGGTGTGTTTTGTATATTATCGAGAATGGATTTCCAAGAAGATGGTACAACCGTAAAAACTGTTATGAAGAATTGGATGGAAATATTAGCAATTATTTGTCCTGTATAGTTTGCAGATCTGATTTTCTCATTTTTACTGTGTTTTCCATTATAAACAATTTTCTCATCAACAAAAAAGAATAAAATCCTTCGATTTTCAGAGAATTGACTTCTAACAGCTTTCCTTACATTATTTCTAACCACAAAAACGAAAAATCACCATAATTTAAATAGCGAGGTTGACAAATGTATTAAGTAAACACTTAGCTAAGAAGCAGTGCAAAAACATTGGTGCAGCTGAACTTCAAGTAAGCGACCCTTAAATTTTAAACTGGCCATAGCTATTCTAAGCTTATGCTTCTATTGGTGCAGATGGCCATTAATAAAGTTTTATGATTCTAGTGAGTAGATACAGTGGAAAAAAAGTATTCAAACTACTTTGAATATGACAGGTGTTGACACAAATGTGTCTAGAATTTTTATTTTATACAAATGCCCTGGATAACATGCATGTCCAAAACGAGTTAAAATAGATAAGGAATTATTTGTGTGAGCAAAATCTTCATTTCAATTTGAATGATTATAATAATCTGTTATAAAAACTTCACACTTACCCAAACTTTTGGAGTATATTCGCTAAAATGGTTTCTGTTTGGTACATTGGGTATTGAGAAGCTCTTCCTCCTCCAGTGATTTCATATCGCCTTCTATTCTGTCATGCTCAGTTTAAATTGTTTGAAATTGATCCAAACGCTTTTTCAAATCGATAATTTTCGCTTAATGTCTGGCCAAAAAAATTGTTAATGAAACTTTTTGAGTACGTTTGTATTCGTTTTACAGCGCTCCGTTTCTTAATTAATTCGAGTTCATTAGAATTCGCAGCATTCTGCAGCACGTCATCGGGCATTGTGAATGCAAAGCTTAAAATTCCACGAAATATTGGAATATGAAAATTCAATGAAATCTTATATAATTTGATTATAAGCACTATTATCTGAATAAATGAAGAATTGGAATCGACTGAACTAAGATTATCCAGTTGGACTACTGTAATTGCAGCTTATTTATGATTTTCAGTTGTGGTTTGAACGTGATCGACAAATAGTTTTTGTGATTAATGTCAATTATTACCATGGTTTCAGTTATTTTTGAATTTCATCTAAATCGAAGGAAAATGTCTCCGTCCGAATTTGTGGGTAATTTTCACACATACTGTAATTATATTTCTGTGGAACGAATAGTGATTTATTAACATGCTGTTTGTTCAATGGTTGACAAAAAAAGCGTGAAAACTATTGTTGTTGGTTGGGTAACAAGGTTGCCATAGTGGAAAATATTTTGCGGAAATGTGTGTACCAAAACTAGTGACTCATTGAGAATTGAAGCTGAGAAAATATCTTTCTCAAAAGAAATGTTACTTTATTCATGGGGAAAAACACAAACACAAACCAATTATTACCCACCAAAGTGGAAACATTTATACATTACCCAGCTTCCAGAAAGCAGTAGATGTACTAAGACAGTTCCGCGATCAGTATGGGGAAAACAGTGTGTTAGAGAGAGAGTCATGGAGTCAATGAGTGTGAGAGAGAGAGGGGCCGCCATTTTTAGTCCGCGCGTGGCTGCCATAGTCCGCGCGTGGCTGCCATAGTCCGCGCCATTTTTAGTCCGCGCGCTGCCATAGTCCGCGAAAAAAAACTTCGACTTCAGTGAGATTCGATCCCACAACCTACGGGTCTATAGCAAGGCATTCAACACATGCTGCCATGAGCTCTCATGTGTATTACATGCGAAGAAAGGTATTGCTGGAGCGCGCGCGGGAAGTCGAGGATGGCGGCGCAGTCGTGCCACCGGTTCTTTTATGTCTTCAGTCATCGTTTTGAGGAGTCATTAAGAATATTGGTAAATTAAAAAAAAGACATTGCTGAAGATAAAAGTGAGGTTATAAATCAACTGGAAAATCTTAGTTTATCTGACAGACGTGGAGAAGTCTTCGTCTGGGTGCCGGAAGCCATCAGTTAGCCCGTAGACTGCCGCAAATCCGTTAAGACGTATTCAACCTACACTATCAACAAAAGGATATAGATAATAAAATAACGTTTTCACCTTCTTTTAATAATATTTTTGAAATAAACTTTGCAAATCAAATTGTTTGAAATTCCCACGAATACTACAGATGAGAAATCTACAATACCCGTAGTAAATAGGTACAACAACCAGTTTGAAAAATTAAGTAGGTATTAATAAAATACACCACATCCTTAAGAACAAGAAGTTTGATACTTTTGATAAAACATTGAAAACCCGTTCCTTTGCATTAATCATTAAACTTTGCAAATAATCAAGTTGTTTTTCTGAAATTCCAACGAACACTACAGATAATAAATCTACCCGTTGTAAATAAATCTAACAACCAGTTTGAAAAATTAAGTAGGTATTAATAAAATACACCACATCCTTACGAACAAGAAGTTTGATACTTTTATTCAACATTGAAAACCCGTTCCTTTGCACATCAATTAAATTTTAATTAGGACTTTATATTCAATCGAAAAACTGGCCACAAAAAGGAAACTTGAGTAAGACTGGAAATCACACCGCAATTGCAAAAACTCTCACGATACGTGTTATTTTGCACTCGGTGGGGCAGACACACATAAATAAGCAAACGCAAGCCGGTAGAGAGTAGTTTTTGCTGAGAAGCCAACCGTAAAAATTTTGCTGAGAAGCATATCAAAAAATATTTGCTGAGAAACCAGTGTGTGACGAAAAAAAAAAGGTGAGTTTTCAACAACTTTTTATTAAAGCAGTAATTATTTTCGCATCTTCAATATCAAATTTGATTTCAGTGTTTTTGCTGAGAAGCGCCAAGGACCAAAAGTTTTTACCAATCAAAAAGGTGAGTTTTTTTTCCAATTAACATCAGTTCCGCGTTTTTCAATTATCATCAAATTTTATTTCTTTATAGATGGACCTGACTAAACTAAATAGTGTGTCTCTTGTAGAAAAAAAATCTTTAGTGAAACTAACCGATCTACCTAAAGATACACCGGGGAAAATAAAGCGGGTCAAATCGTGAAAACCAAATTTGGGGAGGCTGTACTCTTAGAATTACAAGACAAGACTGTATTTCTACCCCAGAGGGTGACGGAAACATACCGACCGCACGTAGCGGAGTTTAGCAGCCTAAAATTCAACATCACATACAGGGGACAAATAGACGTGGGGAAGCCACACCCCCTAACATCCTTCGAAATTCAGGAGAATTAAAAAGGGTAAGTGATATTTTTTTCGATTTATATACTTACCGCTACAATGAAGTCTGTTAACACTTTAATTGAACAATCCGACCGTTTGTTAATTTCAATGAAAAAATTGAGAAAAATACTTTTTGATGAATTTACCAGTAGGGACGCTGAAATTTGGCTAAAACGAATTAATAGACAAATAAAATTATGTAATGCGGCAATTCGTAGAAAGTTACCTAATAAATTATCTATGGGAACTTTGAGAAAATTAGAAACTTACGTGGGGCACTTTAAACATTTTAGGAAATTAATTTCAAATAGACATGTAGGGTCAGGTTTAAATTCCAAATTACAGAGTAGAGTTAAATGGGCTAATGTAGAATCGAGTTTTAAGAGTAGGATTAAGACGGGGGTTATAGTCAACCTACTTCATAAAGACTTGAATCGATTTTTAAAAGATTGTGTAGTTATTTTTCAAAACAAAATTAGGAAACTTTTGACGGAACACTCTGCATTGAAAGTGAATACGACATTTTGTGGGGAATTTTTAAAAAAACACGGTGAAAATGAAATGTCAGACATAAAGTACTTCAATACCAAAAACGATGTGATTGATAAATCGATTGATGTATTATAGTGGTTTAAAGACCACATCAAAGATAAACTATTGAATAAATTATCGGAATTTTCGGAAAAAGAGTCGGGTAGCGCATTATTTAAAATTATATCATTAGCAGTAAATATAAATAAATTTGAAATTGGAAACGGCTCGTCTTACATTAAACTTCCAGAACAAATTTTGAAGAAAAACAGTTGTATAAATATTAAAAATACCGATCAATTTTGCTTTTACTGGGCCATTGTTAGTGCCCTTTATCCTGCACGTACAAATATAAACTTGACTAGGTCCTATCCATATTATAGTACAGTTTTGGAAACAGAAGATTTAGGTTGTCCAATGGAATTATCAAAAATAGCCAAATTTGAAAAACTCAATGATATTTCTGTAAACGTTTACGCTTTAGAACTTATTGAAATGGAAAAGAAATCATTTTATGTAGTAGTACCAGCTAGATTGACGAAAAATAAGGTGAATAAACATGTAAATTTACTTTTAATTCAAAACAAATATTATCCAAAATTGAATGATTATGATGCACCACCTGTAGATGATAATAAGGAAGAAATCAAATTTCATTACTGCTGGATTAAAAATTTATCAAGACTAGTTTCCTCACAGTTAAACAAACATGATGGCAGAAAATTTATTTGTGATAGATGTCTGAATTATTTTCAAATAAAAGATAAATTAACTGAACATGAAAAATTGTGCAGTAAATTGAATAAATATAAAATGAGTGTACCTAAATATAGCCATGTAGAATTTAAAAATTTCACATATCAACAAACGGCTCCGTTTGTCGTTTATGCTGATTTTGAGTGTCAATTGGAAAAAATTACTGACCCTTGTTGCCAATCTGCAACAAATAAATATCAGAAACATGTTCCATACAGTGCTGGCTACTATGTAAAATGTTCTTACGACAATAGTCTTTCTTATTTCGATAGCTATCGCGGTGCGGATTGCATGGATTGGTTTTCAAATAAAATGTCAGACGTTGCCAAATTTGTTCATTCAAAAATTAAAACAATCGTTCCTATTATTGAAGACCAATGTACAGCAGCAGCAAAAGCTTGCCATATATGTAATAAACAATTTGCAATTAAAGACGTGATTGTCAGAGATCACGATCATTTTTCTGGGGATTTTAGGGGATTTGCACATCAAGCATGCAATTTAAATTTCAAAAAATTATTCGTTATACCCGTCATATTTCATAACTTAAGCGGATATGACAGCCATTTTTTGATTACAAATTTATGTAAGAAAGGCCAATTGAGCGTACTTCCAATCAACAAAGATAAATACATCTCCTTCACTCTACATTCAGATGAAAATAATATTAAATTGCGGTTTATAGACTCTTTGCGATTCTTGGGAGCTTCTCTCGACGAGTTAACATCAATTTTAGATCAGTCGGAGAAGAAAATTTTAAAGCAAGAGTTCCAAAATTTAGATAATGCCAAATTTAATTTATTGACGGGTAAAGGGGTTTTTTGTTATGAATATATTGATTGTTTGGACAAACTGAATGAAACTTCTCTACCTCCAATTAAGCATTTTTACAGTAAACTTACCGATGAAAATATAGATGATGAAAAGTATGCTCATGCCCAAGCAGTGTGGCAAAATTTTGGTATTAAAACGTTGGGGGAATATGCAGACTTGTATTTAAAAACAGATATTTTACTTCTTGCGGATGTGTTCGAGCAGTTTCGCAAAAAATTTTTTTCCATATACGGTCTAGACCCTGCATGGTACTACACTATGCCCGGTTATACGTGGGATTGCATGCTCAAATATACCCGATGTAAATTGGAGATACTTAAGGATCTGGACATGGTGCTGTTTTTGGAAAACGCCATAAGAGGAGGAATTTCTGTTTGCAGCAACCGATTTTCAAAAGCTAACAATAAATACATGTCAGAATATGATCCCACAAAACCCTCGACGTACCTCATGCATTTTGACATAAACAATTTATATGGCAAAGCTATGAGTGAACTACTACCCTACGAGAAGTTTGAATGGGTAGATTTTACGAATTTTGACGTAGTGTCAATACCCGACGAATCTGAAGAAGGGTACGTTCTTCAGGTTGATTTATCATATCCACAAGAACTGCACGACAAACACAAGGACTTTCCATTTGCATCTGAACACAGCATACCACCTGGGGGAGCTAAATTGCCGAAATTAATGACAACTTTAACTGATAAAAAAGAATATACAGTACACTACAGAAACTTGAAACAAATGTTAGCCAATGGCTTAATTTTAACTAAAATACATAAAATTTTGAAGTTTCGCCAGGCAGCTTGGTTGAAGCCCTACATCGAGCTAAATACGCGATTGAGGACAGCAGCCAATAATGACTTTGAAAAAAACCTTTTCAAGTTAATGAACAACGCTGTGTTTGGCAAAACAATGGAAAATATACGCAAACACCGCGTAGTTAAGCTAGTAAAATCATGGGAGGGTCGTTATGGGGCTAAAAATTTAATTTCAAGTTTTCGATATCATAGCCGCACAATTTTAGAGGAAAATTTGGTGGTTATCGAACTAAAAAAGTCAGAAATTATTTTCAATAAACCCTTGTACATAGGACAGGCAATACTAGATTTATCTAAAATTTTTATGTATAATTTTCATTATAATTACATGTTACCAAAAATGGGTCCAGATCGTTGTAAGATAATGTATATGGACACAGATAGTTTTATCCTCGAATTGCGATGTAATGATGCTTATGAGGAGGTGATAAAGACAGATTTATCTCAATTTGATACATCTGATTATAGTGATGATAATCCATACGGAATTCCTAAAGTTAATAAAAAAGTTTTAGGTTTAATGAAAGACGAGAATAATGGAAAAATTATGGCTCATTTCGTAGGGCTTCGCTCTAAAATGTATAGTTACAAGGTTCAGGGTGGTAAAGTTGTTAAAAAGTCCAAAGGCGTTAAATATAATGTTGTTAAAAATAACATTACGTTTGATGACTATGTGGAATGTTTGAGAGAATGGAAAAATAAAATAACCACACAACGCTGCATTAGGTCATTTGGACATAATGTTTATAGTGTAGAGCAATCAAAAATCGGTTTAAGTCCTTATGATGATAAACGCTATTTAATACCAAATACTTTCGATACGCTACCTTGGGGGCATTATAAAATTCCATTGTTGTAGATGGCGCAGCAGCAGCAGCCTCTCCAATTACACCGATTATGCACAAAAGCAATTTGTGAAAATATTAATATATTAGCTAATTTTATTAATGAGTCACCGTTACCATGGTCAATGACATGTGATATTGCAAAAAGATTCTCATACTGGAAATGGAAATCAGTAAATGTTCTAGCTCAAAATCAGCCTTACCCTTATCCTTTGGATTATATCGATTGTAGTAGATATATATCGATACCTAGAAGAAATACTGTGCTGTCACTTAAAAATTGGGAACATGATCACGATGAGGATGAATATTGTCTATGGGTTTCATATTATAGAATCTTCAATTATAAAATTAACGTTTGCAAGCATTGTTTTGAAATTTTATTAGAAGCTCACAAGAGCAAAGATAAATCATTATTAGCGGGATTTGATAATTTTCATGAAACAACAGATAAAGATTCTCTTCTCACAGATAAATATCAAGCTCATTTTTATGGGTGCCAAAGTTGCTATCATGAAGTGCTGTTTACAGTTAAAAGCAGCGAATCATGTGTAAATGCACTACATACGTACCCCCGTAAAAGTTACAGATTTATAGATTCTGAGGATAGTGATACTGAACCAGAATGCAAAATTTTTCTTTCAAGTGATTCCCCCCACATTTGACAAACTTCCGAGAGCGGTAATATATAATTGACTAAAATATGACTTCCCTTTGGTATTTCGTTTAAATAAATTTGTTTGCGTTTTTGTATGCTTTTTATGTACTGTTTATGCTGCTTTAAATGCTTTTTGAAATAAACATTATTTTGAAATAGTTGTTTTTTTTCATCGTCGGTTGGGGGAAGAAAACACAAAAACATTTATATAACTATTTATTCAAATCATTGATGACTTTGAGTTTATAAAAGTATACAAATTCTCTAAGAGCGTTGTTTAACATATCGTTTGGTGTTATGGAACAAAATGCATATAAAATTTGTAGAGAATTTTCGGGGGTGATATTTTTACAGAAATCCAAAACATTATAATAATATTGACAGAAATCCAAATTTTCCAACACCGATATACGTTGTATAATCAAATTATTTACTTCTAAAATTTGGGATACTTCTTCTTCATCCATGTAATACTCAACATCATGTTTTCTAACAAAAATCACCTTACAATCATCGTAATTTAATGGAGTAATGGTGCAGTAGTCTCCACATGGAATCGAATCATGTTCGTCTCCGGTACGAAAGAAATTCATCTGTTGCGTCATTATTGAAATAAAGTTCTGCCATTCGTAAGTATTGAAAGATATTTTGCTGAACTTGTGCTGCTGAGATAGAATAACAGCAGGCGTGAATGATCTTGCCGGACTAATTCCACATTTTACTTCATAACCGGAAATTGAATATTGTGTTGAAAGCAGGTACACATTTTCAGACTTTGCAGCAAACTCATAGTTTTTCAAAATTCTATCTAGTTCTGCAGTATAGTTATCACTACTACTACTACTATCGTCACCACCACTACTGACACCTTGATAACTCATGTTGCTAACTGAGTTTGAGATCTGAAGCGACTCCAATTTATAGCGTCATAAAACATCAACTCCATTAATCCAGCTGTTATGTTTTTTGTCTAAGCCTAACCATTTCACGAGCAGTTTCTTGCCTTTACGTCTAAGAACTTTTTCTACCAAGTAAACGTCTGGATTCGATGTTTTCTGTAGTTCTTCATCATAGAAGCAGCCGCTGATTGGTGTACCTCGCATGTCTTCAAGTAAATACGTAGCAGGATTAGTAATTTTAACTTTGATGATTTTGAATAGTTCTGTAGTCCAATTGGGTGTATATCCTTTTTCAAAGACATGTTTTGCCTTGGATATGCGCACAATGTCACCAACTTTAAATTTTCGTGGACCGGCTATCTTTAAATGACTATAGGTGTTATTCAAAATAGATTTTTCGTTGGATTTGTTGACTTGAGAAGGCTTATATTTTGTTGTGGAATGTTTTGTATTGTTATAGTTTTGAGTAATTTCAGGCAAAATATCAATCCATTTGTAGGTGCCGTTTAAACTAAAATACTTGTAGAGTTTCGATTTCAAAGTTCTTATAACACGCTCTGCCATAGAAGCTTTCATCGTGCTAAATACGCTATAATGATTTATATCATGTTTTTTCATTAAATTTTGAAATTTACTGTTATAAAATTCCTTTCCCTGATCGGATTGTAGATTTTTCGGTGTTCGTCGTGTATGAGCGAGAATGTCCGAGAATGCCCGAGTAATCTCCTCTCCGGTCTTCGTCTTTAGTGGACGTGTCCAAACAAACTTTGAAAAACTATCAATAACGACAAGTATCATTTTATGATTCCTATTTTGTGATGCAAAATTCCTCATCTCCGCAAGATCCATTTGCCAAAGATCGTCAAGACCCTTAATGATAGTGCGTCTCCGAGGGAATTTTTTCCGTATCGGTTTGTGAAGCTCGTTTACGAGTTGAATCTTTTCCTTGGTGTGCATATTATGATGTATTACCGGCTAGCTTCAGCTCCAGACTGTGAATGCGGTTATGGATATTTATATCCAATGTCTTAATATTGTTCACTATATCTGAAATGTTACTTTTCAAATCAGACACGGCTCTGATATTTTCTTCAGATTCTTTTTTCAGTTCACGTATACTTGCATTCGCACTAAATTCTTTTCTAATGAAGACTTTTGCAGTGGCAATTGAATCGTCAACGTATTTCTTCGTAGCCATATCCCTACCTGCTACTGGGGGATTTCGCGAAATGAATGTATTAATTTCGTTAGTTTTATTTTGTAAGTCGGCAATATTTGCCTGTAATATGGGAATTTCGATCTTATGAAGCTCGTTTCTGATTTCGTTCAATCCTACTTCTAAATCCTTTATATCGTGTGTTTGTGGTGAGTTGATAGTACGCAAGACGTCAACATATTTTTTTGTTGCAGCGTCACTATTTGCTGTCGGTTCTTTAACATTACAAATTTTCACATTTCCAATATCAATATTACCGTCCGGTGTATGAGGGAACGTAATTTTTGCTGGTAAACGCGCATAGGGCGTTTGATGTCTATGTCCGAATTTATCGACTGGCATAATTGAAATGAACAAGTTTCAACTTGTATTATTCTATTATATCGGCTTCCTTGAGTTCATTGATAATTGCTACTATTTCGTTGTCGTGTGACGTATTACCTGCCTCTTTCGAAGCAATCAACAACTTCAAACGATCCACCAATTCATTCGCATCATCCCAATAAATATACTCCATAGGTTTATCATTATATCTTAAACGATCGATACCTTTTCCTTTTGCAAAAGGAATTGATTTTAGACGAGTCAATACCTGAGACGATCTAGCCGTCGTTAGAGATTTTGTTTTGAATAAAGGTTTTATGATGTAGTGATATTTATCAGTACTTGACCCCTTAAGACGATCTAACGTGTCTAAATGAACTTCAGATGTTGTCAAAAGACTTTTATAGTTCTGTAAATCTTGATCATTGTAACTGGGATCTCGGTAAAATAGAAGCTCATACAAGCCTGGTGTTCCAATTACATATTTTCCCACTTTGTTTTTCTCAGGTAGTATGTTTATATTACCGGTTTTTCCATCAAACGCAATTCGACGTTTGCCTAATGACCAACCGATTTCATCGTTGTATATCGGTCCATAATTTTTATCAATTTTATCATCTTTTTGGAAGTAATCTTCAATGAACTGATGACTGATGGCAGGATATTGGTCCAAATATTCTTCGAAAGCTTCCTGAGAAATTTCGGGGCGCATCTCTTCTGGAGATTCAGAACGTGTAATATTGCCCGATTCATCGGTTTCGGCCACCGGTTCCGTTTCGAGAAAAGGTGTAAACACATCATCAGGTTCTGCTTCTTCCTTCTTTATTTCCTCTTTGGGATTTAAATTTGTAATCGTTTTTTGTAATGTCTTTGAGGATTGCACAATTTCTTCGAGTGGTTTAGATATCGGCTTGAATAGTTTATTAATAGACTCATCTTGCTCTGATTTACCCAATTTCAATGCCAAGTATTTTTTTCGAATCGATCTGGCAAGTTCAGACACTTTTTTCTTGCGCAATGCAATAGCAACCTTATCGTCAGACATATCGGTGTGGACTAAAGAAGCAGCTTACAATTTTATATATTTATCGAATCCTTTGCGATACCTTCCATCATTGAAGGCGAAATCTTTCATAATAACCAATGTACCATAGCGATCACACCAACACTTTGAACACATACTTTTAAATACGTCAAATGTCACGTCAGGAGATACGTGTTCGTCAAATATATGTTTCAAGTTTACCTCATCCTGCTTGAATAACACAATAACATTACAATTGTCGCGAATAAGCTGTTTCGGTATTTTTGAGTATGTTTGACAAAGATATGCAGCATCAATATCTTTATGTCTACACATGGAGTAATATTCACGAATTTTTTGTTGACCGTCACATGCAACGTCATCGAATAAAAAGATGGAATTTGGTCGAGCTTTCTCTGGACTAATTATTTCCTCATTGTCTTTAAATGGGAAATACCCAACACCCTTGACTTGTGCTATAACTTCTTGCAGCAATTGATACTTTGGTTGAAATAACGATTTTGAATAGACATAAACGTTTTTAAATTTCGCACCATTTGGATTGAATAGGAGCGCCAGCACGGCGTTCGTCTTACCACACCCACTGGGGCCACATATAATGGCACGGAAAGAATTTGGTAGCAATTTACCATGTTTGCCGATCGATGGCGTTGAGGTAAAATCCAGATTTTCAATGGGTATAGTCTGCTCTTGTTGAATTATCTTCATTATGTGTGCTGTTTTTCGTAGTACTACTCTTTAAATATAGATGTCACCACTTACGAATATCAGTCTTAATGTTGGTGTTTGAAGGAGAAGGTCTATTAAATTCTCTCATCAATAAACTACCTATCGAACTTCACTTACCTAGCTATCAGTACTGTGGACGTAAGTAATACCCCCTCCACCCCTTTGAGAAAAATTGATTGTTTTTTTTTTAGCCGGTACAAAATTGGAAAAACGTCTTAATCGTGGAGATCCGGGCATCAACCCCTTGGACGCTGCTTGTAAACAACACGATATTTCTTACTGGAAGAATAAGTCTCTCGAAGAACGACACAAAGCCGATCAGATACTTGAAGATAAAGCTTGGGCTCGCGTCAAATCAAAAGACGCTTCACTGGAGAGAAAACTGCTGCATTACTTGTAACAGGCGGAATGAAGGTGAAAAGAAAGCTGGGAATGGGTTATCGTCGCAAACGTCGTTCCTTGCATCGAGATGTTATTCTAAAAGTGGGAAAGTCATTGAAGAGAGGAACATCTTTAAAAGACACCGCAACGTTTGCCTTACGAGCAGCCAAAGCACTTATTAAAGAATTTGGTGGCAAAAAAGAAGTCGAGGTTCCTCGAGTGATACCTGTAGCGAAATCCGGAGGTTTCCTACCGCTTATTCCTTTGTTTGCTGGCCTTTCGGCACTGGGAGCACTGTCAGGTGGTGCTGCTGGAATTGCAAAAACTGTCATTGATGCTAAGCATGCGCAAAAGAAATTGGAAGAAGATGTACGTCATAATAAGGCTATGGAACGTGTAGGATCTGGCCTGTATCTGAAAAAGTATCCAAAAGGCGGCTTCGGATTGTATTTGAAAAAAAACTATTAAAGCTACCCAATCACGCGCTATCCGACTTCGACATAACACATTACGCAAAATCGCTTAAAATACCTCATTTTCGAGGAGTTTTTATGAGGGATACCCTCCCCAAAGACGGCCCCCGAAAACAAGAATGTGCAGTGGTTAATTTGGATACCTCTAAGAATAGCGGAAGTCATTGGGTAGCTTACAGAAAGAAAAACAACAATGTAGAGTATTTCGATTCATTTGGCAACTTGAAGCCGCCGAAAGAAGTTGTTGAATATCTGGGAAAGAGTGCGAGAATTTTCTACAACAATATCCAATATCAAAACTACGATCAAATCAATTGCGGTCATTTGTGTTTGAAATTTCTACAGCAATGACGGAACTATTACTACAACACATCTACCATGGAAAAGCATTGTGCAGTTTTACTGCCGAAGAACTAAAGCACTTTCCCATTGAACATCTAATAGAGTGTGTAAGACCTTGGGAATTGCTGGAAATATTACATAAACTTCCCAATGAATATCGAGCAAATTTTGAACTACAAATACGACTACCTTGTTTCATCCATTACAACCGACCTGATTGGACGACGCATTGTGACAGCCCTCCGAGTTCGCAAGCTACTTGTTTCCTTTGTAAACAAACATTAAAAAAATAAATGATATTTAAATTCAAACATGTCTAGTATTTCATTAGTCATCATGTCGCAGCTGCTGAGAGTTAACAGCACCAATCATGAATTTACCTTCCAACCTACTACGCCTATTGTGCTCGATCCGAAAAATGATTACGAAATAGCTCTACGATCTTTTCATTCTTATCACAGTATACCGAACATTGAAAATTGTAAGTTTTACTACTACGAAACCAAGGGCAAGCTTCAAAGTTTTGATTTTCCCACAGGATGTTACGAAATTGCTGATCTTGAAGCGTTTATCCGAGATAAATTGGGTGAGGGTAATTCAACTAGACCAGAGGAAATATTTTCACTAAAACCCAATCACAATACGTTAAAATGTGAAATTTCTAGTAAATATAAAATTTCATTTAAAGAAGATAATAGTCTTGGGGGAATTTTGGGTTTTTCACCAAAAATACTCGACGCTAACAAATTACACTCTTCAGATCTCCCTGTCAAAATTATTAAAGTATCTAGCATACGCTTCGATTGTAACATTACCACTGGAGCCTTCGATGCAAACAGACCTGCTCATACCATTTACGAATTCGTCATACAAGTAGATCCAGGATATTCCATTGACGAAATTCCTCATAATTTGCTCTACTTACCCGTTATACCACAAAGTGAAATAACCAACATCACTGTCATAGCCTTAGACCAGGACGGTCAGCCTGTAAACTTTCGTGGAGAACTAAGTACGTTGGTGTTGGAGCTTAAAGCGCGATGGGGCTAATAATCAATCATAAAAGACAGTCTACAGAGCATTCAACTTCATTAGATAAGCTACCATCAAAGCTGAAACAGCTCACGTTCGCAAACAAATTGGTTCTGCAATCGTTGGGTTTTAAATTGAAAAATGACAACAATGTATGGAAAACGTCTTCGTCAAAACGACAACATGCCTTCGATGTTTGATATCTACCGTAAGCCGATGTTTGACGATTCTATTCGAAAGGCTGAATACAGAACCTATGCTCCATTTATAAAGTCATTCAATTGCAGTGACATTGTAGAGTTTAGCATTAATCAAGTTGATTCGTTCTTTGCAATGAGCGAAACTTTGTTGTGCATTAAAGGTTCGCTTGAAGTACACGGAACTGGTGACGTGAAATTAGCAAACAATGTTGGAGCCTTTCTATTCGATTCATGTACGTACAGTGAAAGTGCCAGGGAAATGGAAACGGTTCGGGATCCTGGAATAGTGAGTGCCGTACGAGCTATGACTTGTTATAACCAAGAAGATTCCAATCATATGGCTATAGCCGGCTGGAATTACCCGAAAGATCCTATTATGAATGTTAGCGACAAGTCCTTCAACCTTCAAATACCTCTTAAACATATTTTCAGCATTTTCAACGATTATTCCATGATTACATGTGGGCGTCAAACAATACGACTAGTTCGGGCACGAAATGATAATGATTGCTTATATATTACTGAAAAGAATGCCTCCACTACAACAGCTAAAATTAACATTACAAGCGTTGAGCTGAAATTTAAACATATCTTTCCTAATGACGACATAAAATTAAATCTCATGAAATCCATTCAAAAAGATCAACCTATAGTTATTCCATTCAGGAAGTGGGAGTTACACGAATTACCTTCAATTACTAAAGGAGCAAGACGTGAAGTTTGGGCTGTCAAGACATCCACTTCAGTTGAAAGACCTCGTTTTGTTATTGTTTTCTTTCAAACCGACAAACGTAACTCATTTTATTGGCCCAATGAAAGAATGCAATTGGATTTTGGTAAAACGGACTACAATGAAGCCTATTTTAACTATACTGAATTCTATCCCAACTACGCAAACTCCACACAAAAGCGTCCCCTGCTGGATTATTCTTCTTTCAAGAAACGAGCATTGTTTGTTATCGATTGTTCAAAACAGGAGGAAAGCATGAAGGCATCCACAGTCGATGTGAAACTTGACATTGAAGCAAACATAGGCTTTCCCGAAAATACCAAAGTCTATTGCATCATAATTCATGATTGCGTAATGGAATACTTCCCCCTCTCCGAAATTGTTAAAAGCTTGAACTTTATGTTAGTGTTCGAGCAGACGTCAACATGAGAGTAGCATTCGTAGACATTCAAGGTTTTGTCGTAGACGGCCTTTTCGTTGCCAAATAGCTCACCATAGGAATTGGCTTCAAAAGTTCACATTACATATTTTTACCACCGCAACCGTTTTTCACATTGAGCAACGAGGACAAAAAGACCACATCATACTGGGAAAGAAATGTGCATGGTATTCAATATTCTTCAGGAGATGTAGAATATTCTAAAGTGAATGAAATATTGAAAAGCAAGTTATTGCATGCCGCAGACTACATTTACGTTCGAGGACAACAAAAAGCCGAGTTTCTGCTAAAGAAATGTCACATTTTCGGTATTTTTCCACATATTATTGACGTTTGCAAATTTGATGGTACGCCGTGTGCAACAGGAAACTTTGTCCTCGATCCAAACCCCTGCCACGCCACTGGAGTATATTCGTGTACCGAAAGAAATGTACAACGCCTCCGCGACTGGTTTTCAAATACTGTATTACCATTATAAATAAAGTTTTTTAAAAAAACATGGGTTTTATTGAAACACTCTGTATATTCATCGACTTTTATATTAAATGAAGATTGTGGAATTGCTGTTTGATTTCATGTTCTTACTCACCTTTTTGTGACCAGTTTTTCAATTGAATATAAAGTCTTAATTAAAATTTAATTGCAAAGGGACGGGTTTTTAATGTTTTTAAACTAGTTAACGATGTGGTGTATTTATTAATACCTACTTAATTTTTCAAACTGGTCGTTAGATTTATTTACAACGGGTATTGATATGGGTATGAACGCATATATAGAGGTCAACGACGTATTTGTCGACGCATATAAGTGTAGAGAAGCTTTTGTAAAAAGGTATAAGAGGAATGCTGATGGAAAATTTGATCCTCTTAATATCGAATTGTCATTTGAAACTGGGTATGGCGATGTATGTGCAAGCATGTTGGTAACGACAAGAAAGAGTTACGATGTAAATACAATAATCAAAAATTATTATAATCCTGATACAGATTATCATTATTCTGATTTTGATTGGACTTATGACAAGCATACTGAACACTATGACAGCAAGTCAGTTATAGATCTAAACAATATAAATTGCATAAAACCAAATGTTGACGAAATATCAGTAATTATATGGCTATATTTTGATTAAAAAAAAGTTTTTTTATATTACTATCTTAAAATCAAATTGTTCAAAATTGTTTAAAAAAAAAAACAAATATTCATCACACAATTAAAAAAATTTATTAAGATATTAAAAAAAAATAAAGTTCTTTCAAAAAACATGGGTTTTATTGAAACACTCTGTCATCAACTTTTATATTACATGAAGATTGGAATTTTCGTTTTACAATTTTCAAAATAATTTTTAAAATTAAAACAAATACAGCCACTAATATTACACATGATATGGCGAAAAAAACGTTATTAATTTTATTTTCTATATTCTTTTCTGTTCTGTTGAACATGGTTGAATACGTCTCAACGGATAAGTAGTTTGCGGTAGTCTACGGGCTAGGACCTCTTCAGGCACCCAGTTTATACGAAGACTTCTCCACGTCTGTCCTTCCTTATCAGATAAACTAAGATTCTCCATTTGTTTCATAACCTCACTTTTATCTTCATAGAAAGCAATATCTTTCTTTAATTCACCAATCCTATTATTAAACTCTTCAATTCGACGTCTGTACTCTTCTGAAGGCATATTACGAAAGAGAACATTCTCATACGTAGAACCGTTTGATGATCGTTTGACTTAACGATGTGACGTTTGACATAACGATGTGACGTTTGGCGTGACGACATAACGATATGACGTTTGACGTGACGTTTGACGTAATGATGTGACGTTTGACGTAACGATGTGACGATTGACGACGATGGAGATGCCATAAATATTGTTTTCTACTGCTAAGCTACAATATTCTGAGAGAGAGAAAATATAAATACATTTCTTATAAAGCCCTGTTGGGAGTTACTTTTAACCGACCTGGTATATCAGCGCTCCCGCTGTCATCGAATCTGTCTCGATTACGTCGCGCCAGCAATACCTTTCTTCGCATCTAATACTCATGAGAGCTCATGGCAGCATGTGTTGAATGCCTTGCTATAGACCCGTAGGTTGTGGGATCGAATCTCACTGAAGTCGAAGTTTTTTTTCGCGGACTACGGCAGCGCGCGGACTAAAAATGGCGCGGACTATGGCAGCCACGCGCGGACTATGGCAGCCACGCGCGGACTAAAAATGGCAGCCACGCGCGGACTAAAAATGGCGCGGACTAAAAATGGCGGCCCTCTCTCTCTCACACTCATTGACTCCATGACTCTCTCTCTCTAACACACTGTTTTCCCCATACTGATCGCGGAACTGTCTTAGTACATCTACTGAAAGCTTTGCTCCCATTTTCAAAGGTAAAATTTCACAATTGAAGAAAATAGGTAAAAAATTAATAACAATCGAAAACTAATTTGCGAAAAAGATTATAAATAAAAACCTCAGTAGCACAGAAATAAAAAAAATTGTTAATTTTAGAATTATTTAATTTATGAACTTATAATACTAACTAAAATCTATTTCACCTCAAAGTGAGTGGTATTTCGTCTGAAGGTATTCAAAAGTAATTTGTTCACGAGTGATGTTTGAGGATTACGATTGATGTTTATTATATGTGCAGATTCAAAAAAATATCATATAATGCAACGGAAATGTCCATCTATCAATAACAAAAAAATTTATACGGGGTGTAACAAAAAGGCTGGTCATAGATCATACCACGTATTCTAGGGCTAAGAATAACTCGATCCAACTCAAGTTACCCCTGTACAAATATGCATGCAAAAAAAGTTACAACCCTTCGAAGTAACCAAATGAAAATCGATTTTTCCAAATATTTCGACAGTTGTTCGACATATTATAATGAAAGTTAACAAGTGGCTTTCTTATGATAAGAGCATCTTAAAAAGAAATTAAGAAACTATTGCACCCCGTTGAAAATTTATGGGAGTTGAGATCCCCTAAGCCCTCCCCCCCAAAATTTTTTGTTCGTAACAATTTAATGCTTATTGTGTCACCATTATTCAAACACATTATTTTTTAAATTTTTTTGCCCCCTAGTACTTTTTAAAATCATCAGTTTTCATCGAGATACGGCCTATTTTTCATTATGCTTCAAAAATTTCGAGTAACAATGAATTTTTGAGGGTTCCAAATTTTTTATTAAATCTTATTTATTTACAAATGGGTAGTTTTTATTAGATGGTCGGAATGGCCACCATTTTCTTGAATACACAGTCGGCACCGTTTTACTAACGAAAACCGAATATTCTGGAAAAGCAATGGCTTTTGTCGATATCTAATTGCAGCCAACTTTTTCGCATGCACATTTGTACTAGGGTAACTTGGGTTGGATCGAGCTATTTTTAGCACCAGAATATGTGGTATGATTTATGACCTGCCTTTTTGTTACACCCTGTATAGTTGACAGCTGCCACAGGTCTTTCGTGAATTCATAGATAAATCAGTAGTAAAAAGTACACTCCGAAACCTTTTTCATTAGGTATTCCCACACAATCACAATCCATTCCAGCATTTCATTATTGTTATGGAAACAAAAAGAATTTCCTTAGGGATTCGAAGGAATCAAAGGATTTCATTCTGTCTGATTTATTGTGATAATTTATGGAGAAGAAGATATAAAAAAAGAATGTGATCATTTATTGTAATGGACCTCAACATCTCACATTGAGGCTAGACTATATGGAAATCATTTGCACTCCTACGAAAGCTGTTTTTGCTAATCTTTGAAATTTTGTTAATGTTTGTTATGTCTCAGAACAGCAAATCTCTCAATATTTGCTGATTCTAAACTAAAAACATTACTACCAAACACAATCACTTCCATTGCCTGATTGGACATTCTGTGTGTTAGTGGAAAGCCATAAATTGTTTGGTATATCATCTGTTTGGAAATTGTCCCGAGTATCTTCATTCGGCTGCACTAACATTGAATTAAATCGACAAACAATTCATAGGAATTTATAAAACATTGATATTACTCCACTGATAATTCTTCCACATCTGAGTATTTTGACGTAATGCCAATACTGTTTGATTTATTGAAGCACTATGTAATATAAATATTGCTTATCGTTTAGATAATGGTATTGTATGCCGAAAATACCAAAAATTTGATTTAACTTTTTTGAAAACGGTGCATAATGACAAACTCAACTAATACCGTTCATCGTAATACTAAAAAAATAATTACCGTACACACTAAGCCCTTTGAACGTAATTTCATCAGATAATAATGTATGTAACACTGAAATGTGATTATCTCAAAAACCGTCAAGATTTCAGTATACTAACAAATATACTTAGTGGAAACTATTTCAAATTAATTCCATTTTTCAATGAAAATGATGGGAACTGTTATTTATATTTAGTTCTTTAGGGAAATCCAACTTCTCTTTTCATCACAAATAAAAAGATTTCATAATTTTGAGTTGGGTGTTAATGAATGTTTGGTATCTAGTAAAAGTTTTGCGGAATCTTATTTATCTGGCTGCCTCAATCTGTATACTCATTAGTGTTCATCGTGTCTAGTTTGAAAATTTTGATTGGTTTGACTGATACAGACCAATGTCGATATAATGATTAATAAGTATGTTTTTTTACTATTGTGTAAAGCGTAATGTAAACTATATATGGTTCATACAACAGCCTTTTTGGTGTGCGTCATCGTTTGTTAATGTCTTTCTAACACATTACGTGGAAAGAAATGCAAAAAAAGTCAGGTCTTTGATTAATCCCAATCAAAATATCGCAATAATGAACCGTTCAAATTTATTACAAACGTCAATCCTAATCATTGACTTACCAAAATTTGATTGGTTGATGTTCAGATTAAGCGTAAGCGCGACCTATCAATCGGGAGGAATTTCTTTTTTTGAAATAGGCATGCAGATATACCTTTCTTATTGTCAATGTGTCTGACATCTTTTTCTACTGTCACACTGACAGTTCTTGTCAGATCTGTACTTTGTTGTTCACGGTCAATTATTATTTATGAAAAGGGAATATGAATCTTATTGTTATATTTGTTTGAATAATACAAAAATATGCCTAGATACACGGAAAAACATCAGAATTTTGAAAGTTCGCAAGTATTTTCAGTTAGAAAAAGAAGCTGGTAACTATTAATTTCATAGCCTTGTCGAATTTTGCTGAATGCGATCCTGATGATTTGATTTATCAAATTTAGGGTTAGATATGTGTCAAAATGGCAAATAAAATAAACGACATACCCAAAACCCGAATATACGTCACAACCGATGACGCACACCAAAAAGGCTGTTGTATGAACCATAAATTGATCGCGACAGTAGTGTTTGTGGAAGGTCGTAAGTCAACCCCTTCTCATTGGGAATATATAAACTTTATATTTTGGCATCCGCAATGCTACCCAATTGCTTTACCAAGCTCATTTGATATAGTTACCCCAACATACATAAAAGAAAATAGATTGAAAACTTGTTTCAAGGATTCGTTTCCCACTTAATGAATTTCAAAAAACGTCACTGCTTTTCTCAGAAAAAACCACAAGCTGTTGGAATAGCTAGAGAGAAAAGCATTGATCCTTTTGTCATTGCTGATTAGTTTAGTTGATTAGGAGAAGAAACGTTGAATGTTTCTCGGGAAAAATGTATAACATGGATGAGACTAGCTTCTGTATCGATCCCACTCGGGTAAAAGTCGTTGGAGAGAAAGACAAAGCTGCTCATAGAGTTGCTGAACCAGGCAGATGAGATTTCTCTGATTTAATGGATGCTAATGCAGCTGGAGGAAAATAACCCCCACTTATTATATCAATGGGAAAAAATTCATGGGATCCGTGGTTAGCAAACAGTAGAGATAAATACTCTGATATATCATATCCAGCAACATTTAATGAGTGAATGGAAACACAAACATTCGCTAATTATTTTCACCGAACCTACTAAAATCTCATTCCAAAAAACAGACCGGTTGTGGCATTCTTCCCATACTTCAATAGTTCTTATAAAAATAACTTTACACAATAATTCAGTGATATTAAAATTACCCCCACATACATGCCACCTTCTGCAACCAATGGACCTATCAGTATTTAAGCCCTTTAAAACAAAAGTACGGCAGTGCCATTATTAAGAAGAAAGATTATGGTAAAAAATTACCCAAGTCTGTGTTTCCTGCGATAATTTACGAAGTATGAGAAGAATTAAATTCCGATATTATCAAGAGTGGGTTTCGAAAGTCAGGAATTCATCCATCCTGCAATTCGGTTATTTCAGAACATTAATTTGAAATCAAAGCATTGAATATTATATTGATCCATTGTCATACCTCTGCATCTACCCCATCACTTGACGACCACTCCTTAAATACCTGCGGTTTAGATAATATTGCTCAAGAATGTGTAAATTAAAACGAAGAAGGAATACAAAATAGATTTGTCGTACAACAAGGAGGAGGGACATCTGGATTAGTCAAAATATGTTTTGAAAAGATTCTTCTTGAACACGTTAGGCAAAATCCGTTAAACACTTATCAAAAACGGAAAAAGATATATCCTGTAAATGAAAGTTCTAGGTTCACTCTAAAATCAGGACGTCTACGGCTTGTCAGATTATGACATCTAGCGATAAATTAATGAAATGTCATCAGATCGTTTCTGTCAAAGTTTTAGTAGGTAACGAGTGATTTCATAGTTGTTTTCTATTAAAATTATTAATTAAAATGGAAACGGATAGTGATATTGACTTAGATCTGACACTTCCGAACATAATAGGATAGCTCGTGCTGCAAATTTTATACTCGTGCAAAATGTGCATCATTTTGTGCTCATTGCATAATACTTATACTATTTTCGCATTTGTTGCTTAGCAACTTGCCTAGCAACCTATGCAAAAATGAAATTCTGTACAAAATGTGCTCGTTTATCATTGAAGTTATGGTTATAAAATGAACATTTATCGAGGTTGTCGTAGAAAAAATATTTATATTATTTGCGATATTCTTATTGTACCATAATTTGTATCATTTATATTCAATTTTTTTAACGGTTTCGTGAGTGTTCTTGTAACGAAATTACTTTTTTTGTTTTTTTCTAGGATGGATAAGGATTTGAATTATTTCTGTTATTTTCTTGCCTCGGTATAATATTAAGGGATTAATTTCCAAGATGTAAAATACTGCTTCCTCCTTACTCACTTACTTTAGTTTTGTTAATGTTGTAAGGTAGTAAATATAAATTTTACCTTCATTTAAAATATTTCGGACATCCGGTATACATGTATTTTAATTTTACTTGATTAAAACTTTCAGGCCGTTCTGTATATTCATAGGTGTTGGAATAAAATAATTAAATCTAGTTCCGTTTTTTCCAAAAAAAATTTATTTTCGAAACGATTAGTGGGAAATACGGCATAAACTAGGAGAACGACAGTTTTGGAGACGCTCTCGTTGCTACTTCTTGAATCCGTCTAAAAGTACCTACGTACCGTGTTCACGAAAGTTTGAGTTAAAAACCGATAGTGTTTGAAAAAGGTAAAATTTTATTCAACTCCGTATAATTTCCGTATGCAAATTTATTTAATTAAAACTTACTTGAAAATTGAATTTAACGTATTCAGGACAGAATTGTTACCGACATTTATACCATACTCAGTGGTTTTCTTATTTTATACTTCTTATTTGTCCCTTAAATGAATTATTTCTATCTTTTATATTCCCGTTTTCAGAAATAATATCTAATAGCTGGACTGCTCGTTCAGAAATTAGATTTATTTTGTATCAGGAACCTCAGTGAATCGCCGACTTTCTCGGGTCTTGCTGAGATTTCATTCTCTTTCTGCCGTTTGTTTTGTGATTATAGTATCTCCCAGTTTTCAAAAATAATATTCAATTGATGGATTTTTCGTTCAGGAATTAAATTTATTTTGTATCAGGAACCTCAGTGAATCGCCGACTTTCTCGGGTCTTACTGAGATTTCATTCTCTTTCTGCCGTTTGTTTTGTCATTATAGTATATTTTGATTTTCAGAAATAATATTTAATTGCTGGACTGCTCGTTCAGGAATTAGATTTATTTTGTATCAGGAACCTCAGTGAATCGCCGACTTTCTCGGGTCCTGCTGAGATTTTTCCTCTTTTTCCGTTGTTGTTGTTAATAGCTGGTTTTAGTAGTTTCAGAATTTTCTTTTTTTTTTCTCGTTGTTGATAGGTTTGATTTATTTTCAGGAATTTCTATCTATTTCCGCTGTTTAATTCTATTAAAAGGGTTTATTGGTTTCCAGAAATCATATTTGAATACTGGGCGATCCAAAAGTTCCGCTCGGTTATTTAAATTTATTTTGTATCAGGAATCTCAGTGAATCGCCGACTTTCTCGGGTTTTTCCGAGATTCCTTTCTTTGTCTCTCTGCTGTTCAAATTTGTTGATAGTAACTCCCGGTTTTAGGGACAATATTTGATTGCTGGACGATTCAAAAGTCTCGTTCGAGAATTAAATTCTGACTAGAATATCAACCAATCGCCGACTGTCTCGGGTCTTGTTGACATTCTTATCTCTATAATTGTTTTATTGAAATTAAATTTTTTCAAAATTTGTCGAACCACTGCCTAGTACCGTGACATATTTAGTAATACTGAATACAATAGCAAATTTTGTAAAACCAATGAGTCCGAATAAACTATATTGTTTTTTTTTCGATTTACATTATACTTGAATCGTTTTCTATAATATCTCTTTTATATCCTGCCTGATGTATATCATTTTTTGTTTGACTGCCCGTCCTTTTGATAGCATTATTAGCAGGTACGGATAAGTGTTTTTTTCTTTGTTGTTGTTAACCGATTATAATTTTGGATTAGAATTCAAACCTCCATTGAATTACCGTAGTTTTATTGATAATTTTATAGTATTTCGATACTACAGTTAATGGTTATTTTATTTTACAACGGTAGTTGTCATATTGGTTTCAAAAGGTAATGGTAATTTGTTTGTGGTAAAGAAAAAATAAGTATACCACTACTTAGTCCCTACCGTAATTTATAGTTCGACCCCTGGAATTTTCAGTAACCTCCATCTGAGGCTATCTGGAACTCTTGACGCTAAGGGTCAAGGGGCCGTGGAGCAAACCACGTAAAAAATCTGGCGCCCGAGCATTAATTTGAAAGATTTTGCATCGAGGGTGTCCAAAGTGACGTGTCTAGTTGGTGAGAGCCGGAGTAAGGTGAAGAAGAACGTCACAGTCTTTAAAGTTTCTCAGCCTTATTAATAATAAAATTTAGATTATTCTAACATAACTTTACAACCAATTTGGTGAAAACCATATTAATAATACATTTAACATTATTTAACATAAGAATGATACTAAATCCTCAGTAACATATTAGACAAAGGTAACATATCTTCTGTATGTTCCTTGTGGTATATTATTCATTCTTTTTTCAATTTCTTGGGAAATTAAACCACAATATTTTTGAATTCTTTATTTCAACGTTTCGGTAGCGTTCCAGAAAAAGATTTCAAGAAAAAATAAGTAAAAATTGATTTTTATTCCTAACTGACACAACGGAAAAAATTTGACAACTAGACAATCAAACATATTTTGAAGTTTAAGACTGCAAAATTTTGTTATCAAATTTTTATTAAGGTCCATTCATAGTAGATCATAACCCCGGTAAAATGTCAAATGAAATATTTCATTTTATGACATTCCAACGATATGATAGTCTACTAGAAATGGAATCCAGTGAAGTGCACGTTCCAGGAACGGTTTTTAAATTGATATTGTGGTTTAATTTCCCAAGAAATTAAAAAAAGAAAGGTAACATGTTAGGGTAACATGTTTTACACTGTTAACTTTAACCTAATCTTTTTGCTCAAATGTCAGTTTGATTGACTGTCATTTTGTGGAGATTATAATAGAAAAATGTTTATACAGGCTGCTTGTACTTGATTGAATATTATGTACATTTGTTATGAACCCCGATAGGGGTGAAAATCCTGAGTCATATTTAAGAAAAATAAATCCGTTTAGAGAATGTGATGATTCGAAATATACACAAATTCACAGAATAAAAAAAATTTAACTGAAAATATAATTAATATGGTTTTTTTTATTGGTGTACCCTTTTACCTATTTAAAGCACGCCCCAGCGTGTTTAAAACGAACTTTAAAACACGCGCGTTTTTTAAAGTTACCATGGCAACATCAACATCTCGAGAAACGAAGTGTAATGTCTAATGGTATAAATGACAATTTTTATTGATCTGACAGAAGTACTTTGTAACGTCAAAACCTTCATTTGAACAATATTTAACAATTTCAATTTTGTAAATGGAAATGGAAAGTGCAGGTGATATTGTTTGAGATATTAATGATTTTTCAAATCGAAGAAAATGGTATTTAATTTGATACTATAATATATTAAGGATACTATTAACATTTCCATGACAACACAAGGTAAACTAATGTCATCACGAATTCAACCATTTTACATTGTCAGTTATTTCCATTTCTTTTCCTTGTAGTAGTTATAGATATAAGTATATTTATGATTTCAAAGAGCACCAATAAAAAAAATACCGTAAAGTATTCGTGGATAACTGGTCTCTAAAACACTTGCTCTATTTCGAGCACTCCGGCTTCGCCGTCGTGCTCGATAAATCGCGCGTGTTTTAAAGACCTTAATATCCACTTATACTTTAATATACTATTATCAACAAATCTCTGTGATCATTAAAGGAGAACTTTGATAATATATATCTACTATTTATACTGAAGTACTATTTTTCATAAGATGATAAACATGATATAGGTACATCCATTACCATTACAGATCACAGGAATATATATTTTATCACAGAGCATGACAGAATATCATAAAAATTTTGGAAAGAGAAATAGGAGTGAATATTATAGTCGTTTAAGTATTTCAAGTCGTTCAAGTATTCAATTATTAATATGATTTGCTTAGCATGATGTAAGTACGCTCTTAGTAGCAATTAGTTAGAATGCTGTCGTGTTTATTATTAATACGGCTGTCTATCTTTTGATGAATGTTCATTTCACATTTATCAATTGAAACAATCCATGACGCTAATCTGAATCACTACTCTACTGCTGTACCTTTTGTAGTCCTTGTAATTATTCGAACTGTCCAACATGTATATCCAGTCAGAGATTATGACATCTCTCGATTATGAAAAAATGAAAGAACAAAAAATACAACTAGACGCAAACTTATCTAGGAGAGACAAACGAAATGAAAAAAAAAAGTTTGCAAGAAAATGGAGATTGTAGTGATAATAAACAACAAGATGTGATACTACCTGGGAAAGGCAAACAAAAGGAAAAAATAAAAAAAAGTTTTGTTGCAAGAAAATGAAAATACTAGTTCATTTTCAAAAGATCACAGCTCTGACGATGATAGTAGGTGGGCAAAGTCAGTGTTGGTTTGCTAATAAATGATGAATAGTAAGAATCTGATTTTTGGTTGTCATAACTACGTTTGTGTTCTGAAAGAAAACAAAAGGTACCTGTAGGATTGTTGTGAATGAATTTCCAGGTGAACTTGTTAAATACTTCAGTTAATCCTATATTTAGACAAATTCTCTTTGCTTTTTTTATTCCATTTCCTTGTAAATAGATTATAATTTTATTGTGAAATATCCGTATAATTTAGTATTAAGGCACTCTATAAATTGAAAAGTTCTCATTATACCTCCATTCGTTTGACAAAGCTACTGTGTTAGCGAAACGCGCCACTTTATGTTTTAATATAATGTAGATTTAACAAAATAAAATTGTTTGATTTCATAATATTGTCTAGTTTTGTCAGCTTACTTATTACTAGAAGTATAGTATATAGAAGTATAAAGACTATAGGTCTTATTGATTATATTTGATTTGACTTTTATCCAATTATATAAATCACGATTTGGACGTATAATTTTCAAATACCCCACATATGTTTGTAATGGAAAATGTAGCAGACTACAAATCTGATGTGAAATATTTTGTGTTTCATATTAAAAAACATATTTAATCTGGCATCGAGGTATGGTTCTTATAGCCAATTTCTTAATATCAAGCTAAAACCCATCTAGAATTCTCATTTTCAACTATTTTGGTAACATTTATGATAACAAACCTAACAAGCATTATCAATCACCCCATATAAACGTAATGTAAAGCTGACTTGTTTCCTTGCGAACTCAATCTAAGCATATTCAATGGATTTGAGTAGGACAATTCCGCAACATGTCCTCAAGTAACTATTACAGTGATTTCTGGTGGTGTGAGTGAGGGTTTCAAAATAACCTCTTCTGTTCTCAAATGAACTTTAAGAACCCCAACGGAAATACAACAACACAAAATAATATAGAAATGATTTCATCTCTGAAAAGTCGATTGCCTGGAAGGAGAATGTGAAAAGAAAAAAATTTTATTGAAATAAAGTACAGAGATAACATAAGCTACAGCTAGAGGCGTTCGATACCGTATGCCACGAAATGACAATGGGTTATTGTAAGCCGCTTAACATCCCTGGAGAAATAAGCGATTACTGGTTACTACTATCATTTCCTTTATGGGTGATTCATAAGTAATGGGCCAAATTGTAAATCTACGTTCAGAAGGCCAAAATAATAATATTTTCATTAACAATAATGGGTATTAGTCTGCTCTTCACTGAGATACAGGATGTTAAACCGGAAAAAATAGAATAGATTTTTGTTAATAGATCAGGTACTTTTCTACATAATGACTTGAAAATTGGGTATAGACTAGTTTATGTAAGGGTGAACAAGAATGTGTGGGAGGATTTAAGTTAACTCGTAGATGTCGCCACATGCGCCATATGATCTAGATGAAATCAGCTACACATTTTTTATCGCTCATTATTTTACAACTTACTCATTTAATTTGGATAGCCCCATCATTTCTGTAGAAAAAAGGTATACTTCTTTGATCTTCAAAATATTAACGATTTTCGAGATACTTGAATTTTACTTATTCACTACACTACGGGCCGAATTCAGAAACGACACTACTACTACTACTACACTCCTTTCACACTCAAATCGAGACTCGTTTGAGAGTGAGTGGAACTCATCCTCAATTTTGGTATTCAAAAACCATGTAGTTTAAGTAACTCATGTGAGTAGAGATTGTAGTGCACTAGTTTCTGTTTCGAGCTGGCAGCATTGTAATTTTTGGTTTACTTGAACTACATTTGACAATTTATATTAATCATTCCCCTTGTGTCATCCTTGTGTATTTATTTCGAATATAGATAACGACGAGGCTTCATAAGCAATAATTATGCTCTGCACAACACGTATAGCCCGGTTGAAAAAACTTGAGAAGCAAGATGAAGGATTTCACATGCTGCGGGCCTGCGGATGGAAAATAAATTAAAAATCAATGTTGAAAATTTTTACAAACGCCGTTATTGATTGCTTCACATACAAAAATGTGAGGTTATGTTGATAATGTAGGGACCAGCTAGTTACCCTCAAAATAAACCCATTCATACACTACAATTGTAGTGTCGATTTGAGTATTTCTTGTTTCTGGATTCCAAATTGAGCATGAGTGTCGATTCGAGTAGAGAGTGTGAATTGAGGGTGAGTGACGTCTATGAATTCGGCCCTACATTTCACTGTGGTCGACGTAGCATTAATCTGTTGGGACACAAGCAATAAATAAGATGAATAAATAAATGTGTTTTATCACGTAATTTTTGTATGGTTTTATTTTAATATCATCACCAATTATCAATTACGGTTAGGTAAATGTCAACATTTCATGGCATACTTGTTTTAACAGATTAATACTACGTCGACCACAGTGAAATGTAGTGTAGTGAATTAGTAAAATTCAAATACCTCGAAAATCGTTAATATTTTGAAGATCAAAGGAGTATACCTTTTTTCTACAGAAATGATGGGGCTATCCAAATTAAATGAGCAAGCTGTAAAATAATGAGCGATAACAAATTTGTAGCTGATTTCACCTAATTCATATGGCGCATGTGGCGACATTTACGAGTTAACTTAAATCCTCTCACACATTCTTGTTCACCCTTACATAAACTAGTTCATACCCAATTTTCAAGTCATTATGTGGAAAAGTACCTCATCTATTAACAAAAATCTATTTTATTTTTTTCGCTTTAACATCCTGTACCTCAGTAAGGAGCAGACTAAGACCCATTATTGTTAATGAAAATATTATTATTTTGGCCTTCTGAACGTAGATTTACAATTTGGCCCATCACTTATGAATCACCCTATTTGAAAATATATTCGGGTGGAGGTTATTTTTTATTTTCCATATAACCCATGAACTGAAAGATTCTTGAGTATTTTCATGTAAACCCATTAGTGTGCCTAGAGGTCAACTTCATATCATCATCATCATCATTTTCCACACACTGTTTAACCTGAAATTATGTTGAAATAACATCTGACCATTCTACAAAAAAGTTGAGTTACTATTTGAATAATCATGCAAACAAGCACACTTTTGGTTCAAAGCTCCTTGAAATCAATTAAAACAAACATTGAGCTGATCTTCTTAACGACCAAATAGATATCGACCATTCTATTGTATTGAACTTATTCAACCAAATGGTATTATTGTTGTTAATGAATTACATGAGGGTTCTTCCAATTTTATGTACAAGGAATCCCATTGAACATAATGCTTGCTTTTATTAACATGTGTACAAATATCTGATTCACAGAACTCACTATCTTGAATTCACTTTTTCTGTTCATTCCAGGAATGAGAATAAATTTAGAGATGGAAGGACTGTTTTTTCACAAGTATAACTTTGCTACATACCTTTCCTCTCTGTTCCCTGAACTGGTTTGGAAGATAGCAAAAGGAGTGAATTTTATTGATAATTCTAATATAACTTAAAAAATATATATATTTCTCTCCGAAATTCTCGTTTGCGGTGGGTAAAATCACAGCAAGGAAAGAATAATAGTAGATCACCTCAATCACCACTAGAAGTGATATCTAATTTGTGGTATTCTGTAATCTCTATACCACAGACCATATAGTGTGATGGTTTCACTCGATGGGAGAAAAAAGTAATTACTGATCTATTACGGTGAATTTATAGATTCCGTAACGTAGCATAACGCAAGGATTTCTGTGCGATTCCTGTGCATTTTCTGTGAGTCATCCTATGATTTATCTTAATACCGTCTCACAGAAATCCTTGCGTTATGCTACGTTACGGAATCTATAAATTCACCCTTAGCCAGGCGCTTGGTTTGATGATCTATTTGTATACTTCTGTGTATATTTTGTGGTCTTACAGTTGACACAATTGACAGCGCATGGATTGCCTTGAATAAACACAATTTAAAAAGGTGATTATCAAATGTTTGAGTGAAGTTCAATGCAAACTTTGAGGTGAATTACACTCCCAAATATTAATCTGTATTACTGTCACTATTAATTAGGTAAAAGGATTGACTCTAGACTATACACATCACTAAATTACAAATCGGAAAGGTATCACTAGTCTTTCCACATCTCCAAAATCTTTGTGGGGTTTTACCTACTGATGGTTCACTGCTCTGCAGATGTAGTAGTAGCTGGGTGTGGAGTTGAGACGAAGGAGAAGTAGCTACATCGTAGTAGTGGCTGTTGAAAGTGTAGCGCTACGTGAAGCTGTACTAGTTGAAGTCAGGCTGCAGTTCCGAAGAAATGGAGCCAAAGAAGTGTGGAGTATAAAGAAAGAACCAAAGGAAAAAAAAGAGGTTCAGGAAAAAAATATAAATGAGAAACAGTGTTGGTAAATGATTCCAAATAGATACCGGGTAGATTACTCATTCATGATGGTGTGTTTTTGTGTAATCAGGAAGCTATATCTATGTAATCGTGTACCTTCACATTTATTTGCATAGGAGGATCCCTAATCATTAATTTTCCCAAATTTTCAAGACCATGACAAATTTTCAAGACCATGATAGTTCAAAAACCATGTGAACTTGGGTGCAAAACAAAATGGTGGAGTTTTAAAACCAGTAGCCAGTATTAATGGCATTGAGAGGTAAGACGAGGTATTCTACCAGCTGGGGGTCAAAAAGCTAACTGAATGATTAAAGAATCCAGACACCGTTGGGATTTGTAAATGACAGTATGCATCAAAGTTAATCTACGAACCACTTTTTATGATGTAACAATCAAACTGAATTGTTTCTTCCAATTGAATAAACTATTCGCAATATACCCTTTTAGTGTAAGACCTAAGTATATAATATATGATATGTGGTTTTTTGAAGGTGATGAGGAAATAAATCTCTCATGTATCCAAACCATAGTTATTGATAAAGTGTATTTTAGAATGAGCCGTAACAACTTGACCAGGTTATCAATCACATTGGCATTCCAAAACGGTATATTATCCAATATTTTATACCACAATATAATTAGTAGTAGTTGAATCAAATATTAATTAACAATTATTACGAAGTTTTCCAGGGACCTATCACATAACTGCGTTTGATATCAAATTACTTTGTTTGACCCAGTCTCTGATTCCTTAAAAACCCCTGATTCTTGGTCCAAAATTTTATTGTGTATTTTGCATGAAAAAGGCACATTTGATACTCCTTATAATTATAAAAGGTTTGCTTTGGTTAATTGCTACACTAGGACTTCAATATTTTTCATTTTGAGTTGATAACTGTGGAATTATGCCAGATTATTAGTCTCGTTTTTGTGTATGACGATGGTGTATAGAAAATGTTTCCACCTTGAGCCTCAATGTAGATTTAGTTATTAGACCTGAAGAAGAACGGAAGTTGTTTGCAATTTTTATCGATGTCAAAAAAGCCTTCGAACAAATTATTGGTTTGATGGGGACACTATTCACAAGTCACTGTAGAAATCAAAAGCGCCGATAGCGATACTTGTGTAACGTGATTGGTTCACAGAAAAACAATTTAGTTTCAATCCCCAATAAAAGACTTGGCTTGAGAAACAAGTTGTTTTAGAAACTCGATGATAATAATTTTTGATTCAAATTAACAGTTGTTAGTACTATTCATTCAAAATATTGACTGGTCCACGCCAGCTCCTACTTGAAAACTGTTTCAATTGAAAAACTGTGTTCAATGAATTTAATCGCTAATAAGAGATTGAATACTTCAGATGAATGTATTCCATCGAAATGTGTTAAATAATTTCCTTTTTGCCATATTGATTTCATACGCGGAAAAATTCAAAATGGAATAGAAACTACATAAATCTTATTTTTCATCTCCTTGATCTTAACAAATCTTGAATAGCACTGACCAATATATAACTGAAAAACGTCTTGGGCAAGGTTTTAGGAAAGATGTCAAACAGGAAATGCATGTGGCATCTAGAGTAAAATGACAAATGAATACACATGACAGAGTGGTTTCTATCAGATTGGAGTCGTCGTAGTCGAGTAGTGAACAGTGAACTAATTGCAGAATTTTTCGACATAAGCAAGACATACGACTAAATGTGGCTTAGATGGCATATATTCATGTTAAAAAGTTTTTTCTACAAGAAGCTTCTTTGTTTTGTGGATATGCTGCGAAGGGAAATTTGTGCTATCCTATCCGATCAGCAGATCTTAATTATCAAATCTATTTTACAATTTTCATTCGGGAAATTCACATATTAATTTTGGATCATCAACAGATCACAATATTTATAATGATTTTACAGAGTGGAATAAATTCCTTAATATTCACATCCACACCTCAACGTCATAATGTTAGTTCTGTGCTCACTTTGGATAACTTGAACTTTGTGTTTACTTATACTGTCATAGTTCAATTTAGATTTCTTGGTTATTTCAAATTAATGAAGAGTCACTTCAATTTCCGTTATACAAATACGTGTACCTAGTTTAAAACTATGATGTATAAAAATGTACAATAGTTAACGTGAGTACCCCAAATAGGGGAAAAATTTCAAAATTTAAATTTGATGTGATTTTAATTGAAAGAGTTTTATAATTATTTAGTCAATGTGTTGTCGATTTTTTGTTGGATTTGGTTTTTTGTATATACGAGTAAATAATTTTCTATTGTTTTTTCATCAAGAATGGACCTGCATAGTCCAGTCCAAGTACAGAAAATATTCTAGAAGGCTGCACTCTTAATAATGGGAGATCACTCATCTTTTGAAATGCACAAGTTGATGAAACTTGAAAGCAAACAACACATTTTTTCAAAATTCCCCTGACTGCATTTTGACCCTGTACTGGTCAATAATTTTGTCGAATAAGGTTTGTGGCCCTGCATGCAGATGTTTTTTATCAGCTCAGGTTGGGTTATCAAAAAGATGTTTTTTTATGAAAAACTCCGCATAATCCAAAACCCAAAATTCAAGTAATAAATATCAACACGTTAACTTCCAATTACAAGATAACTCGTAAACCACGGATTATCTCGAACTGTGTTTACTTGCAGCTATGATGATAAATAGATGACTTCTGGAAAGAGAATCAAAAATTAATGCTGCTAGCATAAGGGGATAATTTATTAATAAATAAACAGAAGTTAAAATAATGATGAGGAATGTATTCGAAATCAAGAAGTGAGTTAATATTTCTGTATGGACATGAGTACGCCAATGGTTAAAATGTTGATTCTCCTGCTTTGCATTGTCTTTGTGTTTTTTATAACACGTTTGTGAAAGACAAATGGATACGACGCGGGAACACAAAGAGCATGAGATTAGTGGATTCGTGAATAGAAGCGAAGTTTTGTTCGATTGTGTTTTCGAAAATTGAATACCATTATTTTATTGCGGATAGGGAAGATATCAGTTCTCTCCATTCTATGAACAATAAGTGTGTGGATGTAACGGCTTAGCTTTAAGAGCTTCAAAAAACAATAAAAAATTGAACAAAATACAAATGAAGGGTAAAACAAAAACATGGGGGTTGGGAGTATGGAATGTTGGAAACTTACAAGGAAAAGAAAAATAACTAATAACCGAATTCGAAGAAACAGCATTAGAAATATTAGTACTGAGAAAAACTAAGAAAAGAGGAGGGGGAAAAATAGTACTATCAAATGGTCACACGCTTTTATATAGTGTGGTGCCGAAGTGCCAAAGGGCCTTAGCAGGAGTAGGTTGTATAATACATAAAAATGTCACATCAGATAGTAATATGACAAGCTGTATCTGAAAGTATTTTATTGATAGAACTGAAATAAAAAACCAAAAATACTATAACAATTATATCAATATATGGTCAAGACGAAAACGAAAAGACAGCTGATAAAGAAAATTTTTGGAAAGACTTAACAACCAGTGTAGGCTAAGGAGGCTCAGCCTTCTCAAGAATTCATCGAGCAAATAGCACCAGAAATATTTCCCGTTTATCTGAATGTTCTTATTTCAACAGTTAATTCCACGTTTCCACTACTTCTTTATAATCTGACAACAGTGCCTTGGGGCTAGATTCCACAAACATCTCTCTCGAAGCACGTGCTGCTCAACACATTGACCGTTTTTGCTACCAGTCCAATTGCTAATCATAGAATAATACTCTATATACTGTTACTAATACCGTAAAAAAAAGCGGAAATGGAAACACTCTTATGATCTAGCCTCGCGGTTGCGATGATATACGAACCAATACGAACTACGGAATACAGAATACGATCGTGGGCAAGAAAAATAATTTTTTTCTTTTTTGATACTTTTGAATTGATATTTGAACAAACAGATGTTGTTTTTCAAATTTTACAGCATCAATTCACTTATATAATTTATTAAAGAGAGCGTTTGAAGAATCTCATTGATAAAATTTCAAGTCCCCCTAATACAGAGCTTAATTTTGATATTTCATTCATTTACACGAATTGGGATTCTTCGACTTGACGAATAAAAGCTTATTCGAATGGTTTTCAAAATAGTTTTCCAATACAATTTTATATAGCTCAGTTCTAAGATATGAATAAAAAAACACTGCACAATGAATTAAGCGACCAAAAAAATGTTTGGGAAAGAAACTCTATACCTCCACGTTGGTTTTTGCTGGTCAACAATTGATTTTGTCACTGAAGAAGTAGCTGGTAGGGTCGCTGCGCAAAGGTTGAATTAACTTGTCAAATATAGTATATAAAAAGTTCACGAGCCGCCACTGTTAACAACAAAAGTGAAGTTACACAAGATAGAATATATATCGCGGGTAACTTTAACAGTAGATCGGGGAGAAAAGACTATGAATACAAAACAATATCAGGAAAACACGGAAGAGGAACACGCAACAACAACGGAAAACGGCTGCTAGAATTCTGTCGATAACAAGATTTGATAGTCACAAATTTATTCTATCAACACAAGGATATACACAACTATACCAGAGTACAACCAAGCAGAAATGAAAAATCAATAATTGATTATAGTACATATATTGGTGAAAAGAAAAGAAAGACAAAATATACTAGATGTAGAGTAATGATAGGTACAGAAATATACAGAGATCACTATTTACTAGCAGCAAAGAGCAACAAAGAAGTGGAAAAAATAACACAAACAAAAAAAGATGGAATATTTTCAAGAGCATTAGCTACTGAAATATGTGGTACTTGTAGAATCGACAACCGGTAAAAAACAAGCAGCATGGTGGACTAAAGATATAAAGGAAGGAGATAAAAAAAAAAGAGTGGAAAAAGTACCTAACAAGAAGATCTACAGAAAAATACGACATATACAAAAGGCAAAGGAAATACTTTGATATTTAGTATCAATTTAATAAGAAAAGTGATGGGCTGACTTTGGAAACAAAAAGCTCAAATAACCAGAAACTATTCCACAAAGTATCAAAATCATTCAAAACACGCTAAATAGAAATTCATTTTCACATCAAACATAAGAATGAGAAAATATTAACAAATGAGACAGATATCATGGCCGAATAGGGAGAATATTTCCAAGACTTACTGGGACAAGTGCTGAGGAAAATACAGCAGTACCTGAACACGAAAATAACTACCAGGAAATTGAAATTGGAGAACTAAAGAGCGTGATAAGACAATTGAAAAATGGAAAATCACCAAGATGTGAATAGATTGCGGCTGAAATGATCAAAAACTTGGGAAAATAGGATTTCAAAGAATACTCCCTATGTAAAACCTCACAACTTTGCCTATATGTGGGGTTGTGCACATGTGTTCTTTATAACTCCGGAAACATTGTAAAATCGGTCCAACGGTCGTGAACGTGACTTGAGATTCATTCTCTTGCATGGTTCTACAATAATGAGCGTTTTCATTTTTGTTACCCATTATGTAAATTATGTGGAGTATTGTAATGGTACTGCTACCTTGTTTTGTGTAGAAGCATGATTCAGAACTGAATCTGCAACAGTGCTAAATGCAGCGTCATCAACACTAAATTTATTGTTAACTGCCAAAATTCAGCCTGCTGTTTTGTCTGATTGAATCGGTCTGCGGTCAGAATTTGAGAAATCCCTTTGCAATGGAATATTATGAGGTTTGTTCCATTTGTGAATATTACAGTTCCAAGGAGGGTGATCATCGCTTAAGCAATTTGGGCATAATTTCAATTTTTTAATTTCTGCCATATAAATGGTGAGATCTCTACTGCTGCAGTAGAAATATTCATACTTATTTAGTATTGGTGTGAAACCATTGAAATTTATTTCTTTTGAATCGATTATTTTGTGGCAGCTGTTTATAAAAGCTGTTTAAAACTAGTCAATTCTGATTTAATCAGATCATTAAAATGTCCATTTCACCCAAATTTAAACTCGTCAATTTGCTTAACACTGATAATGATTTGTTGGATAGTAATAATAAAAATAATTAGGAAGAATCACAGGAAGTTGTAGATCATCCTTGGTTGGCACTGATTCACCTTATTTATAATCAGCACAAAATTTGATTCTATTGTCTATTTAGTGAATTATGGACCAAACTTTGGATTATTTACAATTTTTGCTTCAAATATCAATTTTCACCCCAACTTCAATACAAACAACTCTTCACTCTCATCCGTTATTCCTTCAGAATACGTAACAACATCTAAACTGGCTGAAGTGATGAGGTTTTATTTAACCAAGGTATACCGCTGACAAAACACATGAAGCGTATTGTTTGCTAGTATAGTTTGCTCTTGTTTTGGGAAAATTTGACGTGATCGATATCTGGAATGTTTAATTTCAAAATTGGACAAACATTTCTCAAAGCTCGTCGTGCTTCAGGCGAAGCCGACTACCTGATTGATAACAAGAACTGATCTATACGCGATCATATTGGAGTTTATGGAATTCCTCAATATTGACGGTGTTTACTGTTGGAGCTAGTGTATTTTCTAATCTCCTTAATATTCATTTTATAGTTTAATCAAGGTTATATTGATATAATGTAATACGTTAGATAAAAAGTCAGTCAATAATAGTTATTTATGCAACAAGTGCAAAAAGTGAGTGTTTTTTGCACGCGACGTGAAATTGTCCAACACGTTTTGCAAGAGTTGCATACAATATTTTTTCTAAATTCATGCAAAAACTGGAAAATTAGAATATAAATATGTTAAGAACCTAACCTAACCTAATCAAACTCAATCCGTTCTTCTTTTTTTGTATCTCTATGGCCTCCACCTTGTCAGTACTCAATCATAGCTGGTTTTCGCCTTGACCATTTAAATTTTAAATAATTAAAGATTTTTGCAATAATTGTAACTCGTTGAGACTAAGTAGTAAGATATACATATATTATTGTTGTATTAAAGCAGGATCAGATACTTGCTATGGATTTTTATTTAATTTAAATGTTTATGTTTGTTATTAATCATCACAAAACTGACACAAGAATGACAGATGAGTGCAATAAAAACTTTATTGCACTAGTGCAATAAAGTACCACTTTTTCCATTAAATGTGGTTCACAAAAGTGTTGTTTTTTGCATGAATGTAGAAAAAATATATTAATGAAGGAAAGCTGTCAATAATTTATTATCCTAAATAAGTAATATAATATTCATAAGAATCACCGTTTAATATCAATAGGATTGTGTGGCTGAATACAATAAAGTAGATAGAAACGTATTAATCATACTTACCACAAATATTACCGAAGAAACGTTGACCAAAGTGATGAGATACACGACAGTCAAGGGCGTTGGCTATTTCCCATTTAAAGACAATGAGGAAATAATTAGTCCAGAGAAAGCTAGACCAAATTCTGTCTTTTTATTCGATGACGTTACATGTGATGGTCAACAGAAAATTCGTGAATACTACTCCATGTGTAGACATAAAGATATTGATGCTGCATATCTTTGCCAAACATACTCAAAAATACCGAAACAGCTTATTCGCGACAACTGTAATGTGATTGTATTATTCAAGCAGGATGAGGTAAACTTGAAACATATATTTGACGAACACGTATCTCCCGACGAATTTTGGCTAGAACTGCACAGATTGTTCGACGGAAGTTTCGAGGATGAGACGTATGATTTATGTACTCAGTCTTTCTCATTTAAAAGAGAAGATAGAGATGATGTAGCTACACATATGTCAAAACTCAAGAACATTTGGAATCAGCTGCAGATGGAAATATCCAAGGACAAGCTAGCTGGAGGAAATTCTTGCAAGTGTGATCTTCCGAACCTACTACTGGTATGTGATTTTAAATACCTTACCAGAAGCATATTTTTCGTTTAAATCGAGCTGGATGCTTATGCCAAAAGCTGAAAGAACTGTTGAAAACTTGACGAATCAGTTATGTGCATACGAAAAAGCTCTACAAAACAAAAACGAAGACAGTCAGGAGGTTCTTGCAGCAGAAAAATCACATCATGGATTCAAGAAAGCTTACCATAACCAGAAAAAGGCACCGTTTTGTAATTATTGTGAATCATATGGACATCGAGTTAAGCAGTGTGATAAATGGAAGTCAGATGGTAGACCACCAAAACCACAACCAAAATTTTCGAACCTAACCAAAAGCAGACGCTATCAGTCAAAAACAATTTAGTTCTTTTAGCTGATTGCGATAGAGAAAGCTGGTTTGTTGATAATGGCGCAACAAACCACATTACCAACAGAAGCGACCTGTTCGAGACTTTTGAAAAATTTTCAGAGAAACACACTGTAACCACTGCCAATGGTGATTCGATCAAAGCCGTAGAAAAGGGCACAATATCTCTGACTGCTATTGTTGGTAGAAAAACGGAAGAAGTAACTCTCAAAGATGTTTGGTACGTCCCAGATATCAAGAAAAACTTGTTTTCCGTACTGCCAGCGCAAGATAAGAATCCAGAAAGTGAATTCACATCTACGACTGGACAATGTCAGTTCAAAATCAATGGAAGAGTTTTCATCACAGGATATAGACAACGCTTTGGGGGTTTGTTCAAGCTTTGTGTGAAGAATGTAAACCCAACCAACGACAAAGGAGTGAATATTAACACGACCAATGAAAATACCCTACAGTATTACCACGAAAGATTCGGACATCAAAATAAAAGGCATGTAAAAGACCTTTTATCCAGAGAATTTGATATCAACGTTCCTTTGAACAGTGAGATATGTGAAGAATGCATTTTCGGTAAAGCACACAGGTTAAAGTTCGGTACAAAAGAGAGAGCTAGTCAACCAGGAGAACTATGGCATGCTGACGTTTGTGGACCATTTGAGAAATCAGAATCAGGATTCAAGTATTTTGTCCTGTTTAAAGACGATTACAGCAAATATCATTTTGTCTATTTCTTAAAAGAAAAATCGGAAGTACCTGTAAAGTTGAAGATTGTTCTAAGAGAAGCTAGAACTATTGGTCATGTTGTAAAGGCATTCCTAAGCGACAACGGTGGCGAGTTTCAGAATCAGCAGATCAAAAATATACTGGCAGAATTTGGAATACACCAAAGGTTTACCATGCCATATACTCCGGAACAAAATGGCTGTGCAGAACGTGACAATCGGACAATCGTTGAAACCGCAAGGACCATGTTTCATTCATCAGTCGAAACTCTTCCTCAAAGTTTATGGGCTGAAATGGTTAATACCGCAGTATACATATTAAATAGATCAGGAAAGTCAAGTGTTGTAGACAAGAGTCCGTACGAGGTTTGGATGAACAAGAAGCCAGGTTTGAAGCACTTGAGGATCTATATGTTACGCACATATACCCAAAGCAAACAGGAAGAAAATGGACAGAAAAGCGACAAGAGGTATTTTGGTCGGTTATGAAAATGACGATGTATATCGTATATGGTCACCAGAAACCAGAAGGCTCATACGTTCCCGTGATCTTATTATTCAAGAAAGGCCACAAGTTTCAAATGAACTGGTTTTATTGCATCAAAATCAGCCAGATCAATCTCAACCAGCACTAACACACAATGGTTCCACCCAATTTGAAGAAGGTGGGTGAGGGTGAAGAGCAAGGAGAAAAAGTTGTTATTGAAAATGTTAGAGAAGGTATCGATACAGAAGAAAATGATGATGTTAGCGATGGAGAAGTAGGATTAAGATTTTTAAGAAACAGAGCTAATATCAACAAACCAAAACGACTAGACGATTACGTAATGGGTGCATCAACAAGCATAGAAGATTTCCAAGAACCACAGAGTTTACAGGAAGCAATGAGCAGTGAATATAAGCAAGACTGGTTAGAAGCAATGAAGAGTGAAATACATTCGCTGGAAGAAAACAAAACTTGGTAACTAGAAGATCTGCCAAGAGGAAAGAAAGCAATTTCGTGCAAATGGGTCTACAAAGTAAAAAGAAATAGAGATGGTTCAATCGATAAATTCAAAGCCAGGCTCGTAGTTAGACGATTTTCACAAAAGAAAGGAGAAGATTATAATCAAACCTTTAGCCCCGTGGCAAAATCTGGTACGATCAGAGCTCTTTTGAGCATTGCTGGAAGTGAGAATCTAAAACTAACGCAATTTGATGTCTCAACGGCTTTTCTTTACGGAGAACTGAAAGAGGAAGTCTTTATGAAACAACCTGAAGGTTTCAGCGATGGCACTAACCGTGTGTGACGTCTTCAAAGAAGCCTGTATGAACTCAAGCAAGCACTAAGATGCTGGAACAAGCGGATTGTAGACTTTATCCTAAAATATGTATTCACAAGAAGTGAAGCTGATACTTTTTTTTTTCATGAAGAAGGCAGGCAAAAGTTTTTTTTTTCTCCCGGAGCCGTCCCTTCGCCGGTACCACCTCAGCCTCTTGGGCTTATTGTGGATACTCCTAGTGTTCTGACTACAACCAGGCAAAAGTTTACTCCTCATGGCACTCTACGTAGACGATCGCATCGAATGACAAGAAAATAGAAAAATATTTTCTTGAAGCTTTAGGACAAGAATTCAAAATTGCTGTAAAACCTGTAAGTTATTTTTTGGGATTGGAAATCGATCAAGAGAAAGATGGTTCAGTATGTGTTGGTCAATTAAGATATGCAACCAAGCTGCTTGAAAGATTTAACATGGAAAACTGCAAACCTGTCTCTTCTCCAATCATAAAGGAAAATATCCAGTTAGGGAAGGAAAACGAAAAAGTATCAATGGAAACTTTTCCATACAGAGAAGCAGTTGGTGCTCTTCTATACTGGCAGGAACAAGACCCGACTTGACTTATGCAGTAGGTATAGCTTCAAGAAATCTTGAAAACCCCACGAAAGAAGATGTTATCAGAGTTGAAAGAATTTTCCGATACATTGAAGGAACCCTTCATTTTGAACTGAAGTATGTGGCAGGCACTGGAAGATTTTTGGAAGCCTTAAGCGATGCAGATCATGCTGGTGATTTAACAACCGGTCGTTCTACTACTGGAGTTATCTGCATGTATGCTTTTTCTGCTGTATCTTTTATGAGTCAACGTCAACTTTCTGTAACCATATCAACGTCTGAGGCTGAGATAGTCGCTGCGAGCGAAGCCGCAAAAGAGGTTGTGTGGTTAAAGAGACTCTATGAAGAAATTCTCGAGCTAAATGAGATTCCTTCAGTGATGGTAGATAATGAAGCCGCAATCAAGCTAGCTCAGAATCCAGAATTCCATCGAAAAACGAACCATATTAGAACGACAGTTCTTCGTGCGAGAAATGGTGTGTAATGTGATGCTAGATATCAAGAAGATATGCACTACATTGCAAGTAGCTGATGCTTTGACGAAACCTATATTTAGACCCCGTTTAGAAAAGCTTCGAGATAGTATGGGATTAGTCAAACTATCAAATGAGGGAAGGTGTTGGTGCTAGTGTTTTTTCTAGTCTCCTTAATATTCATTTTATAGTTTAATCAAGGTTATATTGATATATGTAATACGTTAGATAAAAAGTCAGTCAATAAAATATATTAATGAAGGAAAGCTGTCAATAATTTATTATCCTAAATAAGTAATATATTCATAAGAATCACCGTTTAATATCAATATTCACTACATATTTTCACACAAACATTGGAATTATTTCTTATAAGATATAGCAAAACTTCATATTTGTTTCGCAAGTCTTATTAATGGGGCAACTATATATGACAAGAAAATGGAATGAGAATATTAATGTGAAATACAACTGACTGGAAGCTGGGCAGCTTGTGACTAAAGGCTTCTTCCCTTTCCCGAAATCAGTTTTAAATCCAAAATTATCAGTTAAAACTAATATGTGTGTTATTTGGGCAGGAAAATAGGTATAACAATTTTCAATTCGATTTCGTGTTCAGCCAGCGTAGTTAGACCTGGAATTTGTTCAAACTTCGGAAACTTACGGCTAAAGAAAATGTACAGCTTCTCTTTTCGATTCTATTTCGCTTCTTTTTTGATAGTTGTGATCGCCTTTAACGGACATTCTACATAACCATAATTGTGGTAAATTATTAAGTTTTCAGGAGGTATCAACCCATAACACCAGGGAGCACGCAGAAACTTCAGGAACGTTTTGCTTCTCACCATCTTCCCAAACTTTCCAGAAAGAACGTCAAGAATTCGGAAACAATTGGCTTCTTGTCAATCCCTTACACCAGAGGAACGCAAATACTTCGGAACAGGTTGCTCTCTGTTAACATCCAACACATATCTACGGAACCACTGCAAGGCGTTCCTCTATTTCATAATTGAAGTATATAATATTTCCACCTACTGACCCGAAGTGGTAATTATACACAATATTGGTTATCAGACCAGGAAATGTTTCAAAAAACCCTGCATGGGAACGTCATTCATTTTCCAGTTTGTAACTTATTTTTTTTCACGTATCGCATTTTATTACCGTTCACCTTGTACCATATGATTTGCTTGAAATTTTACATTTTGTCCAGGAAATTTGTTCTTGAAGTATATCGTATTGATGAAATATCTACATTTTTAGTATTGTTACTTTTCATAACGATATTTCCTTATTATTTGGTATTTCAAAACAATATATTCATTACGGTACGTTGTATTGATACTTTACACAGTATCACCCATCTCCATATATGTCAAATTATTTTATGTAGCTACCACAAGCTACGGTAGAAATATATTAATTTAGAGGTAACTTATACCAAATTGTTACGAGCGAATGTCGTGTACAAAATATAGTTATCTATTCGCAGTTTATAGCCAATATTCACTCGGGTGACAAACGTCATCCAACGTGATTAATATCTATCATAAATTTGCTCGTTAAATAATATACTATGTTCCTTATTTTTTTGGGAATCAAACCACAATAATGTATTTATGTTTTTTTATTCTGTTCCGGTAGCGTTCCAGCTACCGTTGTCAAGATGAATTAGTTATTGAACTATTTTATAACAATATATTTATAACAGTACGTTGTATTGATACTTTATACAGTATCGCCCATCTCTATATATGTCAAATAATATTTTTATGTAGCTGTCAGAACAATTTGAGGTTAGTAATACTGAATAGTTACTGAATTTTATTCAATAAAAGAAATTAACGGTCGTGGACAAAGTATAGTATTTTATAGTATTGCAGAAAGAACAAGATACAGACTAAGTAGAGAGAGAATCATTGAAAGAAAAATCACCTCCTCACTTCTTAGAAATCAGACAACCTGGGACATGCCACAAGACAGTATGATGAAAAAGTACAACTTTTCGAAGAAATTAGTTACAGAATTAAGCAATAAGAAGGAATGGGATCCGAATACCATTAGTAGACTTGGAAAGAATGCCATTCAATGGTACACAGATGACTCAAAAGCAATAGGAGGAACTGGGATAGGAGTTTTTGGGACAGGAACCAAACACTCCTAAAGCTTGGGAAAAACCCCAAGTATCCTTCAAGCGGAAATCTACGCCATAAAAAAGTCCGCCCAGTTCAATATTGATGAAGGTGTTATAAGTACCAAGGGTGGAATTATAGGAAACATCACCCTGTATAACAAATTTCAAGTATATTTAAAACAAAATTAGTTTCATAAAAATATAACCTAGATTCAAACAGCGTAGCAAAGTTCAATCAGACTAAACAATACTCATAATGCATAATGACACAATTACAAAGTGACCTGAAAGGAACCAAGTTCCGAAAACACGAGTTCACTGATAAAGCAAAGCGATCGTGGGTTACAAAGTACACGTGTGTCCAATAAGAAAGCAGGGAATGAAAAAGTGGTGAAAAGCTGACTGGGCAAAAATTTCCCAAAGCTGGACGAGATAGAAAAAAAGACGAGTTAGTTGGGTCACGAGCACGGTTGCAAGCGGTAGCCCCATAGAGTTCGCGGTTAGCGGTCATCTGGAAAAATCCAAAGTTGTATTTTGACTTGTAAGACAAAAGTAGTGCGTAGCTCAAAATAATTTTCATTTCGAAACTCAAAAGAAATATTCGGGAGAGCGTCTACTGTAAGCGCTAGAAGAGTAAGCCGATAAAGAGGGTAACGAACGGCCAAATAGGATTTGCTAGAGGCAAACAGGCTCGATATAAATTCTACCCCATTCGGTATGAGTGTTAGTGTCGACGAGCATGCTGGGTAAGAAGTCTTCATCACCTTTTGAGAGCACCCTACCTGCAGATTGGTGAGTCTGGTTGGATCTTGTACTAACTGTGTAACAAATATTTTTGTAGTTTGGTTAGCCCGTATTTTATTGCCACCTCATGCACATATTATTTTTTATATTTAATTTTGGAATTTTATATGTATTTGATATTTACTGTTATAAGGGATTCAGTCGTAATCCTCAAAACTGAGGGGTGAGGAGCCTTTAGCCCACACCAAAAAGTTTGCAAATAGAGAATTCATTAATCAATATAAGTTATTAAGTTTTCATACGTAACCTATAATTCCGATTCTCGCCCCTTTTCAATTACCTAACTGAATTTATTATCATAATCATATCTATTGTTTTATACAGGGTGAATCAGGACTAACGGGACGGAGGTTTATGGCGAAACGGTGAAAAATTTGAAATGTTTGTCACCTTAGTAGTTTGTACATCCATATAGGCTACATTTTAAAATTATTTTGAAATATACAGAATGTTCCAATAAAGTGTGGCGTATCAAAGTTATATTTTTTTATTTGATTGCATTTTATGATTGCACCCAAAAAATAAAGTACTGTTTGATAATGGTTCCCTATACCTGAATACAGAGGGTTCCGAGTTATGCTGACATTTTTAAAAATGTGAACATTTCGAAAAAAATTAATAACTCATTGATATAATGAATTCTAGCGAATTTCCTCTCACAGCTCAATGGTCGAACATTTGTTGAATGTATTCCATGATTGAGTACAAAACATCTCTTTACAGGGTGTTCAGAATTATCAATTGAATTATTAGATCATTAAATGTGTTATAACGGGCTTATTTCAAATGGAACACCCTGTATTTTGTGAAGAAAAACAGTGAAGCTGCTGATAAATATGCACACCTATTGTTCCTGAGGTACACTAACCCTTTTTTACCGATAAGTATTTGACTACATAATAAAACAAAAACACTTTATTAATAAAGCAAATACATAAATACTACGAAACGAACCACAACTTATTAAATGCAAAAATTGAAAAATAACTTTAATGGATGCTTGAAATGCTTGTCATCTTATGCAATGCAACACGTGATTCTGGCTTCAAACTATGTACTTACATTGTTCATACAAACCGGGTGTTATAGACGCGAAAGCGTACGAAATTATTAATTTCATATTGTAAGTAGGATATTTTTATCATAAACCCATTCGAAGAAATCCATCTTGGTCAGTTCTGGTGACCTAGCTGGCCAATTACAAGGACTTCTCCTACCTATCCATTTATGTCTTAATTTTCTATTAAGGTAACAGCACGAGAAAAGTGAGAGAAAAGTGATCTGAAGCTACTTCTAATTGTAACCACATTTTCTTTCTGATGCTAAGTGGTAGGTTTTCGAAAAGGATCTAGAAGATATTTTCCAAAAAACTCAAAATTTTCTTCTGTCCAGGTATCCGTCAAAAACATACGGGCCGATAACATATTAGCCCACAATCCCTCCCCAAACGTTTACACTTATCCGTGTTAGGGCTATTATAGTAATTTTTCATTTATTGCTTTTAATCGGTGCACACTAGTTCGCTCCCGTGGTCAGAAATACTTGTTAATCCTGTACTAATTCGCTCCCATGTGATAAGGTGATTAAGCACCTACCTGCTTTTTTTCTAAGAATACCAATGCAAAAGGAAAGTCATTATCTGTATGCAACATTATATTTACATTTTATACATGCAATTTATAGTGTATTTGGTTAGGTTAGGTTAGGTTAGGTTAGGTTAGGTTAGGTTAGGTTAGGTTAGGTTAGGTTAGGGTAGGTTAGGTTAGGTTAGGTTAGTAATTATTGACAACTAATATTGGCTTGCCTTTTTCGCATAACATTTCACTAACTTTCAACGAATCCATATTATTCAAGTTAACATAAACTTCAAAATGATCTCTCAACAAACATAACAAGCATTTATAAACCACCCACTTTCCACCCCTCACATTTTAATCCCTAAGTACCTACCCTTCCAAGAAATTGCTACGGGAGCGAACTTACCCACGACCACTTTAAAATTATGGATTAAAATGTGACCGCGGGAGCGAACTGGTATGTAGCCCTTTTAATAATTTGTCGTTCGTTTCGTAGTATTTATTTATTCGCTTTACGAGTTTTTGTTTTATTATGTACTCAAATACTTATCGGCAACAAAAGAGTTAGTGTACCACAGGAACTACAAGTGTGCATATTTATTAGCAGCTTCACTGTTTTTCTTCACAATAACTTTGTCAAGATAATTAGTATAAAATTAAGATAGAACTGCAGACGTTTTGAAATCAATTTAGCATACAATTTTAAGAAAATTGTAAATTGCGTGTAAAGTATAGTACCTAGGTATAGGACACCCTAATATTCGAAAGAGGACATTTTTTTAAATATGATAAATAATTAAAATACAGGGTGTTCCATTTGAAATAAGCCCGTTATAACACATTTAATGATCTAATAATTCAACTGATAATTCTGAACACCCTGTAAAGATATGTTTAGTACTCAATCGTGGAATACATTCAACGAATGTCCGACTATTGAGCTGTGGGGGGAAATTCGCTAGAATCCATTATATCAATGAGTTATTAATTTTTTTCGAAATGTTCACATTTTTAAAAAAGTCAGCATAACTCGGAACCATCTGTATTTAGGTATAGGGAACCATTATGAAACAGTACTTTATTTTTTAGGTGCAATCAGAAAATGCAATCAAATATAGGGTGTTCCATAAGAAAAAATATAACTTTGATACGCCACACTTTATTGGAACATTCTGTATATTTCAACATAATTTTAAAATGTAGCCTATATGGATGTACAAACTACTAAGGTGACAAACATTTCAAATTTTTTACCGTTTCGCCATAAACCTCCGTCCCGTTAGTCGTGATTCACACTGTATTATAAGTATTTATTATTATTATTTCATTATTTAACTTCTATTCTTGGTTTTCTTTTTTTATAATAAACCCATTTAAATTCGATAAAGCTTAGTTTGCTTTCATACACAGGTATCCCAACAGCAACTGATAGCAGCGGAGGCAGGATCTATCCTTTCGGACGTTTCTTACAGGAGTCGTTGATTCCGGTTTCCCACGTACTCGTGGGTGGTGATAGCCAGCTACGCTGCCTTCTTGTTATTTTCAGGGACACACCAGGAGAAATTTTACTTTCCCAGGTTTCGGCTCGTGAAACTCGGCACCAAGGTGTTCTCTGGAGTAACCGCATTTACGGTGGACCAGCAGTTTTTAGTTCCTCTATTACAGGTTTTTGATTACTAACGGCTGCCGGTATTACATTGGTTCCTGCGGTTATTACATTGGTTCTACCGGTTATTACACAGGTATTTACCGGTTATCACAAAGGATACAGAGGACAAAGGATTATCATGATGACAGATAGTCAAGTAGCCATCAAAGCACTGAGCTCTTGTGTAATCAGTTCTAAAATGGTTTGGGAATGCCCAGACAAACTAAATGAACTAGGCGAGAACAATAAAGTTACCTTTCTATGAATTTCAGGACACACTGGAATAGAAGAAAATGAAATAGCAGATGAACTAGCAAAGAGGGGGTCTGAAATACCTTTCTGGAGGCCTGAACCTTTTTGCGGAATCAGCTCCAATGTAATATTGGGAGAAATAGGTGAAGCCAAAAGAAAGAGAGAATCTGACCATTGGAAAGATCTAGTAGGGCCTAGACAATCAAAGATTCTTCTGGGTGACTACAACCTGCGGAGGTCAAATGAATGCATGAGTCAAAGCGAAACTGCGCTAAGAGTTTCAACAGGGAACTTAACGGGACATTGTCACCTGAATGGGCACCTGAAAAAGCTCAAATTGGTGTAGGAAGAAGAATGCAGATACTGTGGCATGGAAGAAGAAACCTCTATCCACATACTTTCCAACTGTACAGCACTCCAGAATCCTAAAGCACAGTACCTGCAGATGTCCTAAAATTCCTCCGGGAAATAGGACTAAAGGAGCTACTAATTTCGGAGACTTTTTTAAGAAACTAAGTAGAAGTAAGGGGGCACAATAGATCTTTCAGGTCTCAGTGAGTGTTACCACAAAAATACATACATATATATGTCTTGAAGTGCTTTACCTGTTAAAATACTTATAAAACTACCGTGTGTAAAGTACATACTTTAGACACAGTTCCGAGTGCGTAAAACTTTATTTTACGCACTAGTGAAAATATAGGTATAATAGACGGATATTAAATCTGAGTTCTTTCTATAAATCAGAAACTAGGAGACTAATAATTATTGTTAAATAATAATTGAGTACTGGAAAATAGGTATAAGCTGGCGGTTTCTTTGTGTATCGAATTTGACATTTAAAATTCATATTGATCTCTTTCGACTACACCCATGGTAATCAATTGTGATTATTTATATTTAGATAACAAATATTTTTGAAGAGCTATTATGTTTTTTCAGATTATTCCTCTGACAATCTCTCAGAAGATTACTTCGCAAATTCACTACCAAACATATTGGATGTGGCACAGAATGCTTCTAGTGATTTATTGCCACAGAAATCTGTGACTTTTTACGGAACAAAATACAATTTGTTCCAAAAATTATGTAGGAGGAATAAAATGATAAAATATCCCAAAAATTTTCTATTGACATATTACCTGAACTTCTGTATTTTGATAAAGTTTTCGTAGAAAAAATATTGTATGCAATTCACTCATGGCGAATGCGACAAAATTCACATTTGTCAAAAATAGGCTACTTTACGCACTAGTTACATAAATAACTATTTCGTAGCGGTCGACGAAAGAGTATTTTGAGACATTCTAAGGATATGATAGTCTACTAAAAATGGAATCCAGTGGAGTGCACGTTACAAGAACGCTTTTTTTTTCGCTTATTTTGGAAATGTTGTTGACCAAAAATTATTTAATAACTAATTTAACTTCGTTGTCAAGTACCTGGAACGCTACCGAATCGTCGAAATGAAAGATATAAAAACATAATTGTGGTTTGATTCCCCAAAAAAATAAGAGAAGAAAGATCGGCAGTGGAAGTTTAATCCATGCTTACCCTTTGCAACTCTTGAAACTGAATCAGGATTGATATATAATATTTTTTCTCTTCTCTTTTGAATCAGTGGTGTATCCTGAACCTGCAAGAGGCTTTGCCACATCTTGTTCAATTACCCGGCAGATTTAGACGTTTTATCACCGTTTCGTGAATCATTGTATTTTATTTCTGTCACATTAATAGCTTCCCGTGTCTCCATCGAATCAGAAGGGTTTCTTGAACTTGAAACAGGTTTAGTCACAACCTGTTAAATTACCGGCAGATTTGAGCTGTATTATTTGATAATTTGATCTGCCTCGACCGTAACGTCCGTAACTATATTATGTTTCTCTTTATTTTGCTTGTCTATGTAGAGTCAGAAATAGAATAGACCGGGAAGTATGAATATTTTGGATAGTTTGGAGGACTAAATTCGTGTTTTATTAACAGTAAACTATCTACTGAAGGACTGATATTTGATTTGTCTGTGTTGTAGATTTGAGATTAGTAAATATAATAAGTATTTTTAGTGAATTCAACAAGACCCCTGGAATTTTCCGTAACCCGAGGCTATCTGGAACTGTTAAAAGGGCTGTTGTTTTTCTGACTGAGTATAATTCATAACTCTTTTCCAGATGTAACCTCTGAACAGCCAGCAGTTACTGAGAAAATTCCAGTAATAGATTGTCCCTAAGTTCAAGCATTTTTAGAACATGTGTTTACCGTAGATCAGGTGAGGCAACATTTTATAGAGTTATGCAATTACGTTTCTCTTGGTTTGAATAGTCAAACCTCAAATCTACTGAAGAATTAATCTTGCAGAACTATTATAAGTATATCGTCTTTTTTGTTCAAGGCTTCATACACCCAATCTAGAAATGATTATCTATAACTATTATGTACGGAAAACGCCATAAACTAAATTATAGTAATGAGTATCCAATCAGCCTGCTCCAGAAAAAAACTCTCACTGCAACACCATGAGTTTATCAACTAAACTGTTACCTGTGACTAGATTTCATTGCTTGATAAACTGCATCTCGTCAACTTTCCAAAGGCTCCCATTGGGCTTTCGAACGAAGACTTTACATAAACTTGCTCATTTTCTGTTACGTGTAAAATGGTCTTCTATCAAATAGGCCCTTCATAGTTACAGCAGGAAAGCATTCTTGGAAAACCAATTAGTGGAAAGTAGAGTGCCACAAAACATAAATCAGCGATATCCCTTCTTATGTGCGAGATAAAATCTAGTCTTATATGTAAATCAAATAAAAACAAACAGTTATCTCTTTATGTTAGACTATTTGGGATGAGAGTTTCCGGGAAAACCGGTTCACTTTCACTCCAGGGAACAGAACAGACGTTTGAATTGAGCGGCTGTGATATATGAATTTGCATGTTCTGCAAGGCAGTAACAATTTTTTTCCATATTCCTCGTGAAATGATAATAATAATTAATCAATGAATGATAGTAGGTATTTATCATAAATGGAAGTGAATAAATTAACTATTCCACCAACTTATGGTCAAAGAAAATTAGAAGATTTCGTTGATCAGATAAAAACATAACTTCCATCCTGGAACAATGTCAACGATGACACTTTTTCTGCTTCTTCTACTAACATAATTGGACATAGTGGTACCAGATTAAATCTAAGATACTTCTGAATTAAATTATTCCACAGATCCTTCATAATGTAACGCATGCAATCAATAGTAGCCAAATAAAAATTAATAAAAATGTCCCAAAACTCGTCAATTATTGTTAACTTCAATTTATCATTTTTGAAACTCATGCCAGTAGTGTAGTATAGTAGTGGACATCCTTCTAGTTAGGATGTTAGTATCAGTTTTTTTGGTGAAATATCCATTTCTTTTCTTAATCTACGAATTTCGTACACACAAAAATATTCAATTTGGTACTTGGTAGACAAAGGTGTATTTCTGTTGGTGCCACTTATCTTACAATTTGACGTTAAAAACTGTTAAAAGTATTGTTAGTCTAATATATAATATCGTATCCAACTAGCAGCTTTGTTGGAATGTCTATGAAAGATAATTGGTGTTGGCGATAGAATGCGGATTTGCTGATGTATCAAATCAAAGTAGACGTACACTTGTAAATGTGAACCAATCAAACAGGATTCATACTGTATAAAGCAGAAATTATGTAGATAATTGATCTGCCTAATAAATTAGGAGGGTATGGATACCCCACAGCACCTGTGCCTCATTTTCCTGTGAGACCCTCTAGATGGTTTTAACACAGATGATAATGTTTTCAAAAGAAGCCAAGCATTAACACAATCTCTTATGTAGTGAACCTTAAGGTCTATGTGTTTTGACTTAGGGGTTACTAATTTTATGGCAGCTTGATTTTCACTTCAAATTGTTAGTTGTCCGAAATAAATGTTCAAATCTCTGAACAGTCCTCTAAAGTCCGGTTCTATCATCTCTAAATTAAGTTCTAGATATGATTAACAAGATTTAACAAGCTGTTCTATGACCGCCTGCTTCGTTATAACCATAGGTTAAAGTAACAGGCACTCTGAGTTCTTGTTAAGACTGTTAGTACTATTTAACCTAATTTTGGTGACATTTGATACTACAATCTCAACAATTTTAAATAAATATTGTCACAGCACATCCCCATTTATTTTCTATTGATTTTGATTGTGAATAAAAAATGCTTTATATAATTCATATGAAGTATTATAATGGAAATATTGATTGATCCCGGATTTGATGGCTCAAATGAGGATGAATTATTCTTTTCCATACCTCAACCTCAAAGACCAAAACTAATCGGTGGAAGGGTGAATTACCATAAAATTCGCAGTGACGATCAGTTTTTCAGGAGGAAAAAACTGTGTACACTCTGCGTCATATAAAAATGGTACAACTATTATAATCAAAAATAGTGTTTTTGTAGTTGTGTAAATTGATCTTTTAAAAATTGTCAATGCTAAACCAGCTGTTATGGTATAATTTCAAGGGCAGTGATGCCAGTTTAACATAAAGGTTAGTATATGTAATGATGAAATTAAATTTTGTAGAGCAACAAATTGGAAAAAATAAAAATCTATTATAATATCATTTATACACAAACAGTAACTAGCTTTTAAATTTAGAAATATTGTGATATTGTGATAAATACAAAAGTATTACATTTGTTACAGGTTCGAATATGTATTTTTTTAAATAAAATTTGGTTGGTTAATTAGATGACTGATTTAAAAAAAGGTGAGACAAGGATCAAACTGTTGTAGGAAAAATTGGAAATGGAAGACCAGTTTTAACTAGAATAGAGCTTGACAAAGCTTTATCTGAAATCCCTTTAATACGGCAAGACATGCAAAAGATGCAGAAAACTAATGCTTCAGTAACAACATAATTGAGAAAAATTAGAGAACCTGATTCAAAGAATTGTGCATTTGTAGCCATAAAATTTCAAAAATAACTACAAATCTCCAATAGAAAAGTTTATAGTCTTAGATTTGGACACGAGATCCACGTAATTCAGAATTAAAACATTTCAAATAAATGAACTAACGAATAGATCATAAACCATGGGAGCCATGAAAGTGTAAATTCAGTAATTAATAACGTGTCATACCCCCATTATTATTGATAAGTTCTTGTAATCTTGTAGGCATTGAGTCAGTTAAATTTAATGTTAAATGTTCATCTTCTCTCAAGCTTTCCCAGGTTTCTTGTATTAGTGTCCATAAGTGTTCTTTGTTTCGTGGAATTGTATTTAAATTTTTTAATTTTTTTACCATAAGCCCCCAAACATTTTCTATTGGATTAAGGTCAGGACTTTTAGCGACCCATGTTATTTTCAGCAGCATATATACTATAAACTCTAATATGGCCGCCATTGGAATACTTTTTCATCGGAAAAAATTACCCTGCCCAAAAATTTAACGTATTGTTCAAAACATAATTTAAGGCAAATATTATTCTACCTTGCTAATGTTCTTCATTTAGTTTGTATTTCCGGGCGGCTGCACAATTCTTTAAATTAGTTTTCATAATTCTTCTTGATGCGGTTTCCATTGAAGAATTGAAGGTTCTGGTCGACTTAGCGACCCTCGGAATTTTATGATAATTTTAAATTTGTTTGAAAGCTTACCTTAAATAAAGCAGATTAGAACAAAAATTTTCTTGGATCATCCATAAATTACTTCAAAAATCACGATTTTAGTTCAAAAATTGGTACTTTTTCAACACTAATTTATGCTATTTCACGATAAATATTTTCACTGCAAACAATAAAAGTTATTATCTTGAACTGAATTTGAATCTGTTTCACAAAAAAAACCGGAAGAAAATACTTTAATTTCACTAATTTTTAGAAATATTTGTGAGCATAAATATTTTCGTTTGACACTTAAGCTTATAAAATGACTCACTAAAATCTTATGTCTAGATATCCCAGGTTCACAAATTATGATCAGGTGATACACCTAACGTCGTTGTCAAATGGTCTACTTTTTCTTTCAGCTGAATTATTTATATTATAGGTTATAAATTAGGTACATGAATATATAACAATATAAAATTATTTGCATCTATAATCATGAAAATTTAAATAATAAACATTCTTTTAATGTAGTGATTACCTTATATTTGTTCCATACATTGAATAAATGAGATTAAAACAAACTTTTTGCTGGCCCACAGTCTGTTTCTTTTATCACGAATTTTCGTTCAATATGATAGAGGTTATTTTTTCTTTTCTTACCTTGCTATTTAATTTGTAGAAAGCTTATTGTATAGAAACTTTTCTCAATTCAAACAATTATCACTCACATTCATAATGGAATCAACAATAAACGACAGATTAAAAATCTCTTCTAGCGATTTTCACACATTATCGATTTGTTTTGAAAAGTTTGTAGGCAAGATCCTCTCGTTTCGGGGTGCGGTTGCGCCAATTAACAGCTGTAGTAATCTGCGCCTGCGCCCGTTACACGCCGCGAAACTTTGAAACTTTGAAACTTTGAAACTTTCCACATGAAAGCGCGCCGGGTCGACGTTTCGCAATTCGCGCGCGCGGAACATACATATGTATTCCCTTCCCCTTCCAAAAAAGTGTCTAATAATTTGTATTCCACATGAAAGCGCGCCGGGTCGACGTTTCGCAATTCGCGCGCGCGAATTGCGAAACGTCGACCCGGCGCGCTCGCTTCGCTCGCAATATCAATCAGTCAACCTAGATCTCTAAATTAGAAAATTCATTAATAAGTATACTGACTTTCTTCACCCTCTTTATAAAACATGAAATTAAAATCATTTGATATTCATGTCTATCTATATACATACATGTAAATTCCCTTCCCCTTCTCGAAATTTTTTTCCACTCCCATCCTATAACTTGTTAATTGAATGACAATTTTCAGTTTCATAATGATACTCATTATAACACTGGTTTTGATTATAAAACTGAAAAATTGACCAATGAAAATCTAGATTTCCAAATACCCAAGTATGCAAACACAATATTTTCTGTAGAATGTTTGACAGTTCGACAGGTTTAATCTTTTGCTTGAGTTTTCAAAAGAAATGTCGAGGACCAGTCCAAAAATTCTCAATGACCAAGGTAAATACATATTTAAACTTATTAATTATAACTAATTTTGTTCACCTATACCTACCCTTTATGGTACAGTTCAAAGATAAAATAATAATGTGGTTCCGTGGCGCAGCCTGTAAAGGCGCCATATAGGATTTTATTCAAATTGTGCATGCCGGGTTCGAGTCCCGAGAGGTTCGTTTTTTTTAAACTTTTTTTTAAATCAAATTTCTTTTCCTAGAAAAAAAGTGTATGTAACTCTCATGTAATGTTTATTAATACATCCTTAGGCTACGTATTATATGTTGATTTTTTATCGTTTAACCTAAGCTCAGTCTAAGCTTTTTATATTCAAAGGTTAACATGAATAAATCAATTCTTCTTTTTTCGTCTGATCTATCGATCGTTTTATGAAAACTATATTTTCCCATATATTTAAGTGAAAATTTGTCGAATGTGAAATAATATCAATATACTTAAATATAAAATACTATGTTCTTTATAGGACAAATATTTATATACCTACTTATCGGGACATTTAACGTTAATTTTTAACTAAAAATCACGAAAATATACGTTTTCCATTTTTACTCTAACCATATATAAAATAATTGTAGTTAGTACCTATGGAACATACAATATTACTTCCAAAAAGTACATTTTGTATACATATATTTTAGATAATAAATTTATAAGTAAGTACATCGGTGTTATGTGAGAATCAAATATAAATCTAAAATCTTGGTGTTATTTTCAAGCCGTAACGAGTTAGCGAAATAAAAACTGGCAGCATAGCTCATTCACTGCTCCTTCTAAAATTTGTGACCATCCGATATCTAGACATAATTGTCAAAAAATGTCAAATATTTACGAAAAAATGGCGGATTTTAGCATTTTCAATTGCGATTTTCTCTCTCAAAAGTGGATGATCCAAGAATTTTTTTTTATTAAAACGTTCTATATCCATAGGGCTTTCTATTAAAAAAAAAATCGTTGCAAAATTCCGAGGGTCGCAAACCTTACCGGACCCGAATTGAAGTTTACTGCAACTTTTGCATGTCTTGCCGTATGAAATGGATTTTCCCTTAAATAATCAGTTAATGCTTCGTCTTGCTCCACTGTAGTTAAAAATGATCTTCTAGTTCCTCTTTTTCTGCTAACAGTTTGATCGTTATCCCACCTATTTTTAATGTTTTGAATCTGCTTCTATTAAACTCTTGGGCAAGTCGTCTAAAGCATGTCTAAAGGACCAACCATCCTCTATTTTGGAAATGATTGCATGTTATCAAATTCACTTGAATGTGCTGGCACCGTTTTGTCAAATTTGACACATGTGACTGTTTGTCATTTTGATAAGTCAAGTTTGGTTTACATAGGGAAAAAAGTGTACCAGTTTTATATGACGCGAAGTGTACATTTTGTTGAAAACGATTCGAGGAGATATTCAATGTAGAACTGCGCTAATTATGTTTTGCTTTTCTTCGGCATATTCTCTTTGTGCTGTTTTTTGAAGCAAATTTCATTTTTTTTGTAGGTTTTTGGCTGACCTTTTGCCATAAATGCCAGAATTGTTCAGCTCAGCGGCATATTTTTCCAACATTGCTGCTTCACGTTGCAGGTTGCTGCATATGTGCCTTTATTCTCTATTATTTCTTAATATTTTTTGGTTAATACCAATAGAGCATCAGCTTGACATTCTATATCTGTTGAAAGGTGACAAAATATTACTTTCCACAAAACTACTTTTTTCCACCAGAAAAAAGTGAGTACTTTTTTCCCGGTTATATAAAATACTTATATAGATTTTTCATTCCTTGAATCTTGAATACGCGATTCTGTAAACTTTCCGCGATTTAGCTGGCAATAATTTTCATGATGCTAGTTGCGCTACTTCTATCATTTCCAGTGAAAAACTCGGAGATCGCAATTTTTGAATCAAATCACAAAATTAAATTGACTGATATTTGATTACTTTGAAGTTTTCCTTAGGAACGCAGGTCTAATTGTCTTTATAACTACAACAGCTTACCTACTAGTTTGTAAACTCAAATTTCATATCGATAACATTCTGACTTCTATATATTGTGATGATATGTTTTTTCACAATTTTTTTTTTTGTCAACATAACCTCGAGCTAAAATCTAAAACTTTTTCCCTTGTATAATAAATAAGTATTGGCTAGGAAAAGGTGCTTTGACATATAACCAAACTTTTATATGCAATTTTTAGGCGGAAAACTGGAATTTTGTACAATGTTCTTATAATGGATAGTATTCTGTAACTGCCATACCTTTTAATGACTTTTGTGATTTTGAATATATTAAACCAACATCGATCGTACCTTTTAGATTTCGTAATATTCGCTTTGTCGATTTGAAATGCTCTGGTCCAAAGCAATCATTGAATCTTAATAAATAATTTACAGCGTACGTTACGTTGGGTCGGGTAGCAACTGAAATATACATAAGTGTTCCAATTAGGTTCCTGTAAGGCGAATATTCTCTACTCCTTCTTCCGTATTATGCTCCAGATTTAAATTGACCTCCATCAGTGTGGTATAAATCTTGCACTCTTGCATATTGAATTTCTTTAGAGTTTCTTTAATGAATTCCTTTTGGGTTAATTTTGTATTCTATTTCTCCTGTATTCCAAATCAACTCCGATTTTACATTTTGGTTGTCCCAAAGCTTTCATTTCAAATATTTCGCTCAACTTTTCTTTGATTTCAGCCAGTTTAGTCATACAAATGTGTCAAGAAGTATTTTGTTTCGGCTCGAGTCTCGGTGCTGACTCGTCCGCAGACATCACTATGCACAATTTCCAGTGATTCTGTAGACTGTGGTCGATCTATGGATAAAAATGGTAGTCTGGCCATCTTTTTCTTAATTTATACTTCACAGTTCAGTAAATTTCCTTATTTAAGACTGACCAAAAAATATACACTTCTTGGACCATTTTTGTCCAGAAAATAACGTTTTGTCGATCATTTTCGGTCCTTGATTGTTCATTTTTCCAATCGCTCTTCCATTATACAATCTACCTTGATTTCGTTACTATGGTAACATCGTTTCGATAAATTGTCAAGAGATGACAGTTCGTTGATTTTTAATTTGACGTTTATAACTCAACTCATTATAAAGAATTGAATTAATATTGAAGTGTCTCTATAAAAAAAATAATAAAGGAGGTTACGCAACTGGAAACTTGTATTTTCAGGTCTCTCCAAGCTTCCAGGACTCACCTACGTCTCGCCCTAGAATCTGCTTTTCTCGACTTGAAAAACACTACTTTCCGCTCTTGTTACGAGAATTACTATTTTCGCAACCGTTAGGGATGCACCCACTTTCCGGACGCTTTTTCATTGTGAAAAGTAGCTTTTCCCGGAATAGTTCGGGCAGTACGTAATTCCCAGCCTAGGCCGGAAAGAATCACGTCGTTACCAAAGCAACGAAATAACGACTGACAGTTCATACGAAATTGGTTGTCAGAAGTTTGCCTGTTTTTGAGCGCAATAAAATATGGAAAGCTAATTAATCCCTTGGAATATTAGCAATTGCTCGGAATTCAATATAAATATTAATATAAATGATAATTAGAATGTTTTTGTTAATATGTAGTACTTTCTGTTGTGTTCTGTTTGATTCAAATGAGAATTAAAATGTATAATAATGAAATGTGAAGTCTCAATGATTTGTTATTCCACACGGTTGCCGGAAAAATATTGTACGCAATACGCCCTAAAATGTTTTTTTTTGGCTCACCGACTCACAGAATTTTGTCTATTCGTAAAAAAAACGTATTTTCCGGCCTTGTTACGTGAATCACCATGTTCTAGAACGAATTCTTTGAATAAGTTCTTGTTTGCAGCCAACTTCAAGTCATTCTCACTAATATGTCCAAGTTTACCATGCCAAATTTCAATATTCTCAACAGTTTTTGCTATATCTGCTTTTTCTTCCTTTGTGTAATCAAGGCCGTTTTCTTTTGTGGCGATTAGAGTTACTTCACCTTTTTGGGTTTCAATGTTTTCATTTTTTGTTAACAATATGGTGTTTCCAGTGATTTTTGCGACTGACATCAGGTTTGTTGCTAGGGCTGGTACATACAATGGATCAAGAAGATTAATTGTTTCATTTTGGATCTTCATATGTACTTTACTTCTACCTTCAACCGCAAAGTTCCAGTTTCAGAATTCATGTCCACAAAATGGTCTTCCCGTGCACACATATGGGACGTGCAACCACTGTTAAGGCACCAGGTATCTGCAGAGGTGATTGACTAACAAGTAGGCATTATACTAAAGTTTTTCCCTCCTCTTTCCTGGAATGTTGTAGACGTGTATTTTTCTTACCCCAGCATTCAACAGTGTTATGTCCCTGTTTCTTACATTTCTGACAGTATTTTAGCTTCTTTTTGGAATGGAACGCACCTTTTATTCTTTCCTTGCTTAGATCTTGATTATCTCCAGCTTCGCTTTCGTCTATAATAATAGACTTACAACAAAAATAAACCCACAATTTAAACATGGGAGGTTCAATTTTGCAAAAGGAGGCGAACAGTATAAGATCGAAGAGGTCAGTGTTGTGGTCTTTCTTAACGGTTGGGAAAAAATGCATTTTAATGTTGCCTGAAAACCTGATTCAAATCTTACAAACTAAGTTCCACATATGATTTCATCCACACAATAACTGCATAACATGTCGAAAACGTAATTGTGAGGGTTTTCGTATGCTGATATGTGATAATTGCGTTATAAAAATGTGCCGTATTTGTGAAAATATGTTTTTCCAGAAATCGAGGATTCCGTTATATTCATTTTTTCATCCAATTACAAAATGTTTCTCGCTGGAGCAAATCTCGAGAAATAAGATCTTGAACATTTTGGATCTAGTGAGGATACAATTGCTGCTGTTCTCATACTCGCCATACATATTGGAGGCTTTTACTATTAATTATACATGAATATAGATATTGAGAAACACCCAGTATAAAACATTTCCAGGAAGGCAAAATCCTTCATCTTGTTCATGAAGGCTGAAGATGAATGAGATCGCATGACTCAATTCTGTGAGTGGATTTCATTGATAAACTTTCATTTTTGGACAAAGCAGCGTTTTAGTTAAGTGGTTATTATAACTGGTAAAATGACCGGTGTTGGTCTGAAAAAATACCATACGTATGAGCGATAATGGTGAGAGATAGAGTTTTGTATTAGTATTGATATTTGGAAGGTTAATGGCACCATAATTTCTTGCGAAATATTTTTACATGCAAATTTCCAACAAAACATTTCCAAATCTTTAGATCAGAATAGGGGAACAGTCAACTTGGAGTGGAAAGGGCGATAAAATAAAATAAAATGGAATTCTGGTTCGAGGTTGATAAAATAGAATGTGAGAAAAATGTTACCTTTCTTTTCCATCTGTTGAGAGCCTGTTGTTGTAATTTAAATTTAACCTGCAAGTTTACACCTACAGTAGGTTGGACGAAGGACCAGTCTATGTAAAGGCACAGACGCCTAGATTAGAGATACTAAAAAATTTGGATGATAAGTTATTAATAAAAAGTCAACCTTCCGGTAGCAAAGTTTATTAGGATTTTTCTTCTGCCCCGATAAGAAAACTTGCAAATAAAACTTTTATAATAGTTTGAATATCACATACAATCGAGGCAAACAATTGTTTAATAAATTTTCTAGATCTCGGTTACCGCGAAATTTAACAATATATATACAGCAACAAAGTCTAAATTAGAACGAAAAATTCACTATTAGACCGTTGATTTAGCAAAGGTCGTAAGACGATAAATTGCGAAAACAATATAAGAAAAAGATTTGGCGATTATTTATTTTCAGGAGCACATGAAATGCCGGTCCACCATCATTAATGGCCGCTGCTTCACGATGAACAATTAATCAAAATATAGAATATGTACATTACTTACAAGTAAATAGGCTATGGGGATTCGGCCGCATGGCGGAGGCGCTAACATGGGAATCTCCATAAGAAAATCGTCGAAAAAGCCAAGGTTCGTTCTGGCAAAATTTACGCTAAAAGTGGTGGGGGTATCATATACATGGCAGATAAAAAGTAACATGCCTGCTCGAAAGGTCTTAACGTCTAGTGTATCCGAAAAATAATAGAAAAATTCTACCCCCGTTCATCCCCCATCATCCCTCTTACTAAAAGTTAACCAATCATAGCAAACGATGTATCGTTCGAAAGGCCTTAACGTCTAGTGTATATGAAAAATAATAGAAAAATTCTACCCCCGTTCATCCCCCCATCATCCCTCCTACTGAAAATTAACCAATCATAGCAAACGATGTATCGTTCGAAAGGCCTTAACGTCTAGTGTATATGAAAAATAATAGAAAAATTCTACCCTCGTTCATCCCCCCATCATCCCTCCTACTAAAAATTAACCAATCATAGCAAACGATGTATCGTTCGAAAGGCCTTAACGTCTAGTGTATATGAAAAATAATAGAAAAATTCTACCCCCGTTCATCCCCCATCATCCCTCTTACTAAGAGTTAACCAATCAAACGACATCTCGTTGGAAAGGCCTCAACGTCTATTATATACAGGGTGAGTAACTAAGCTCAACACCTCAACGACTTCATATACAGGGTGGATAAAAAGTAACATGCTCGAAAGGCCTTAACGTGCGCATGCTCGGAAGATCCTAAAGGCATACACGTCTATTATATACAGGGTGAGTAACATGCCAGTTTTAAGTGCCTTACGGAAATCATATACAAGGTCAAACGCATCTTAGGTTTAACATGAGTAGCGGAAATGTCAGAACGTGTCCATATACATGGAGTGTCTGAAGAAGTCTACAATGGTCTCAAACATCACGTCAAACGTCACGCTGTAACGTCACGCTGTCACGTCACGCTGTCACGTCAAACGTCACGCTGTCAAAGGTCACGCTGTCACGTCGTCACGCTGTCACGTCAAACGTCACGTCAAACGTCAAGCTGTCACGTCAAACGTCATGCTGTCACGTCAAACGTCACGTTTTCACGTCAAACGTCATGCAGTCACGTCAAACGTCACGTTGTCAGGTCAAACGTCAGGCTGTCACGTCGTCACGCTGTCACGTCAAACGTCACACTATCACGTATAGTTTTCAAAATTTATTAAATTGTTATAATACGGTTCATTATATTTTATTTAAAATAAAAAAGGTTGTATAGTGCAATGCTAACTATATTCATAAGTTGAACGACCCAAGTACCAGGTCATGTGGCTCATATTAGGAAATTGCTATAAAATATCATTTTGTAATATGTATGTATCAACACGTCTATGCTGAATATCGAAAAATGGATAATGCTGTGTAGCATGTGCCGATTAGCAAACAGGAAATACGTTTTTGCTAATTCTCGACATTTAAAAACACAAAGCGAAGTCCAGAGAGCTCAATCGCAGTTAATAGACGACAGTTAATAGTTTGTGTATGGTACCTTAAAATATTAAAAAGTAAGTTTATTTTTGAATTTCATATCTTTTTTCATTTTTTCCATATTGATGTATTATTTCTTGTATCTCAAAAATATCTCAATTTCATTTTTCAATAGAATTTTTTACATATTTTTGCGCTAGTTAATTATTGCGATGGGAGGTCAATCTAAAAATTATCATTTATATATTATTGATGAAAATTCCCTATGGAAAATTGATTTGAACTCAAAATTTATTCCCGCACAACCAGATATACTTGATGATTATTTACTCAAAGAAGTTGACTTCAATTATCAAATTTTAATTTCTTTATAGATGGACCTTACTAAACTGAATGCTGTATCCCTTATAGAAAAGAAACCACTTGTTAAACTAACCGACCTACCTAAAGATATACCATTCAGAATTACAGCGGGTCAAATTGTCAAGACAAAATTTGGGGAGGCAATTCTACTGGAGCTAGAAGATAAGGCTGTATTCCTACCCCAGAGGGTGACAGAAGCATACCGGCCGCACGTGATGGCTTTCAGAAGTTTGAAATATAATATCACGTGCAGAAAACAAATAGACGTTGGGAAGTCGAATCCTTTAACGTCCTTTGAAATACAAGAGAATTGAAATTTTAATCAATATACCGCTCTGAAGTCAAAACTGAAATTAATCCGACTGGGTTCGATGAAAAAAAATTGGGGAGAAATTATATTGCTGGACACAACCTCAAACATTAGAGCGATTATAAAAGCAAAGTATTAATATATTAGTTAACTAGTAACCATCACCTAGATTTTATTAACAAACTTCGGAGTGGTAATATTGATTGAAATATGACTTCCCTTGCTGCTTCAAATGTATTTGCTACATTGCTTTAAATTAATTAAAGAAAAAAATTTCTGTTGTAAATCTTGTTTATTTACTTATAAGCCTTATGTCTCCTTTGAAATTGTGGTTGTTAATGTATTTTTAAATAAAAACAATTATTTTTCAACATGTTTTTTTTTTTTTTTTTTGGGTGGGGCTAGGACGAAGTAACACAACACTTATATATATGTAAGGAAACATCCTTAATTATATTGAATTTTGCGCGCTTAAATAGGTCGGTAAATTAGATCGCCGATATATATGAGGAGAGAGAGCAGTCTATATTAAATTCACATGTCAATAAAGAACTGGTTATTAAGAGAAAACGTGGTAGCTGAAATAAAACTTTGTATTTTAATATTATTTTGAATAATAGCTTTGAATGTTGTTTCTTTACTATTTACAGGTAATGATAATTGTATTTTGTACAAACTGTTTTTATAATAATTACTTTACTATTTACAGAAACAATTCTAGTATTATTCATAACCTAGAAGGAACCCTACCATATATAATAAATAAAAAAACATTATAAAACAACATTCTTGTTATAAATTACGATGGACAAACTGCAATTCACATTTAAAATGTTAGCTGCTGCAGATGGAAAATCAAATCTGCTTTGTGTAACCAGAATTGCCACGACAGATGGACGGGTTTTTAGAGTTCCACAAGAATACTTACATGTACTAATGCATACAGAATTAGTAAAAACTGCTGCATATGCAAAAATAAAAAAAACCTGTACACAAAGAGGCCAAACAAGAAGAGTATGGGTGAGTTTAACGAAAGAATTAAAAAATACTTATTATGATGAAGATGAAAACATACAGTTTGGAAATGAATACTTAGAAGAAGTGAGTGAGGAAAAAAGTGATACTGCAGTAAATGCATCAGAAACATCACTAGTAACACTACTAGAAAAACTACTAGAAAAAAGTCAAGAGAAAGTTGAAGAAAAAAATATGGGAAAATTGGCTAAGGACTTTGCAATTGAAAAATTCAATGGAAAAAACTCAAATGCAGATCAATGGTTAAATAATTTTGAAAAAGAATGTGAACGTTTTGAAGTGAATAAGAATGACAAAAAAATTGAATTATTAAAATCATTTATGGAAAAAGTTGCTGCAGATTGGTATGATTGCACACTTCTAAAACTCACTATCTCAGCAGAATGGGATGAATGGAAAGAAAACTTTTGTAACACATTCTCTAGTAAAGGCTGGTCTTCAATAAGATATGCAATGCAGTTTAAATACCAAGCAGGGTTATTATTGGAATACTCTATGAAGAAAGAAAAACTGTTACTGCAAGTGAGAAAAACAATGGATAGAGATACACTTGTAGATCTTATTGCGATGGGTTTACCAAACTATATCGTGGACAGAATTGATAGGGAAAAGATAAAGAAAACAGAAGATTTACACAATGAAATTGGAAAATTAGAACATCTAGTATCTAATAAAAAATATTTAGAATTGAGAAAAAACAAAACAAATCAAAAGGAAAGAATAGAGAAGACACCTTGTAAAATATGCAAGGAACAAGAGAAAGGAACAAGATTTCATCCCGAATTCGAATGTTGGTTCAAAGACCAAGACAAGAGAGGTAACAAAACAAAAGCGGTAAATAATTTAACTTTAGATGTAGAATTAAGCACCGATGATCCAAAAAACTAATTGTACCACCATTAATTGAACTCAACATCACATTAAATGACATTTTAGAGATACCTGCAATTTATGACCCAGGTTCGAATGTATCAATAATAAATGCTAAGCTAATTAATTTGAAATCAAATAATAATTATATAAAAGAAACTAATTTGAGAACAATTAATGGTGTTTATAAAACAGATGGTATGGTTAAAATAAAAATAAAAATTTTAAATATAGAAAAGTATGTAAATGTGTTTATAATTGACAGTGAAAATTTCAAATACAATTTTCTAATAGGATTAGATTGTGTACAAAAATTTAGATTAATACAAAATGAAAATCTAGAGATAGAACAGAAACATTCCGAATTTAAAGAGGTAATGAAAGAGTATCAAATAAATTTTAATGAACATATAGAGGTAGATACTTTCAATATTTTAACAAACAATTTAAATCAAGATGAGGAGAAAATCATAACGAATTTGGTAGAAAAATATAAAACTATTTTTGCAAAAGATAAGTACGATATAGGCACCGTAAAAGATTACGAAGCTAGGATAGATCTCACGGTAGACAAATATTGCAGCAAAAGACCTTATCGATGTACAATCGAAGATAAAAAAGAAATAGAAGAACAAATATCACAATTACTCGAAAAAAATTTAATCGAAGAATCATATAGCCCTTTTGCCGCTCCTGTAACATTAGCATTTAAAAAAGATGAAAATAGAAGATCAAGATTATGCATAGACTTCAGAGATTTAAATAAAATAATAGTCCCACAATCACAACCGTTCCCATTGATAGAAGATTTAGTAATAAAAACAAGAAACTGCAAAATTTTTTCGAAACTTGATATAAATTCCGCTTTTTGGTCAATTCCTTTACGAATTGAAGACAGAATGAAAACAGGATTTGTTACACAAGAAGGTCACTTCCAATGGACTTGTTTGCCATTTGGATTGAAGACATCACCTGCTATTTTCCAAAGAATTCTCAGCAATATAATAAGAAAACACAACTTGTCAAACTTTGCAGTTAATTATATAGATGACATTTTAATTTTTTCTAAGTCTTTTGAAGAACACATAAACCATTTATCACAACTACTAGAAGCAATAATGAAAGAAGGATTCCGGCTGAAATTATCGAAGTGTACATTCGCACTTGACTCAATACAATATTTAGGACATATAATAAAGCAGAACTCGATCTCTCCAATAAAAGATAATTTGATATCGATAAAAAATTTCCCTGTACCAAAGAATAAAAAAAATATTCGCCAATTTCTAGGTAAAATTAATTTTTATAATGAGTATATACCAAAAATTTCAATAACTCTAGAACCACTACATAATTTACTAAGAAAAGGACAGGAATTTATTTGGACAGAAAAATGTCAGAAAGTTTTTGAATATATGAAAAATTTTCTTTGCACACAACCAGTACTAGCTATCTTTGACCCGGATCTACCGATTCATATATATACAGATGCTAGTCTGCAAGGAATAGGTGCTGTGTTGAAACAACCACAGCTGAACGAAGATATAAAAACAGAAAAACCGGTAGCATATTTTTCCAGAAAATTGAACGAATCTCAAAAAAAGAAAAAAGCGATTTACTTAGAATGTACAGCTATAAAGGAATCGGTAAAATATTGGCAGCACTGGTTAATAGGAAAACACTTTAAAATCTTCTCAGATCATAAACCTTTGGAAAAGATGAATATAAAGGCTAGAACGGACGAAGAACTAGGAGACCTCACTTATTATTTGTCGCAGTTTGACTTTGAGATAATATACCACCCGGGCAGAAATAATTTAGAGGCAGACTGTTTAAGCAGAAACCCGGTGCTAGAAGCTGAAGAAGACGAAGAAGACAAATTGAAAATAGTAAATCTAATAGGACTAGAGGATATAATAAAAGATCAAGAGAGCAACAAAGAGATAAAAAATAATAAAGATAAAATGAATTTTAAAGATGATATATATTATAAGAAAAGAGGAAAAAGAAATAAAATCATACTAACGGAAGAATTTTCTAAGAAACTAATAAAAAAAATACACAGAGAATTTTGCCATATAGGAATAAACCAAATGAAAAATAAAATAATGCCATATTATACTGCAACAAATATATTGAATAATATTATTCATATTTGTAAAGATTGTGAAATATGTATTGGAAATAAATCGAGAGGACAAACCAAGATAGGTCTAATGTCTCATCTTGGTCCCGCAAAGAAACCGTTTGAGATAGTTTCTATAGATACCATAGGTGGATTTGGTGGCTCACGATCCACGAAAAAGTACTTACATTTGTTAGTCGATCATTTCACAAGATTTGCATTTATATTAACATCAAAGACACAAAATACATGTGATTTCATCAAATTAACTGAAAATGTTCTCAAATGTCATAATATCAAAACCATTTTAACAGATCAATATCCAGCCATAAACTCTAAAGACTTCAAAACCTTCTTAAATGAAAATAATATCACAATTATTTTCACAGGAGCAAACGCACCATTTTCGAATGGATTAAACGAAAGGCTGATTCAAACTCTAGTAAACAAAATAAGATGTGCAATAAATGAAGAAGGAAGTAAACATGCATGGACAACAATAGCACACAATTGCATAAATAAGTACAATGAAACAGAACACACAGTGACAAGATTCAGCCCGAAATATTTGTTAGATGGTGAAGACACATCAGCATTACCAAAAGAACTAAAAATAAATAAGGACAGTAATCAACTAGAAAACGATAGAAGAATTGCATTTCAAAATAGTATAAAATATCATGATTATAACAAACAACTGTACGATAAAAACAAAAAAGATCACGAATTCAAGGTCGGAGAGGAGGTATATATTGAAAATGGCAATCGAATAAATAGAAAAAAACTGGATAGAATAAGAATCGGACCATTCAAAATTCTAAAAAAGGTATCAAATTCAATGTATGAAATAGATATAGGGCATAAAAAATCAGAATCTAATCTATTCCACACCTCCAAACTTACTCCAGCCCCTACCTCGGGGGTGGAAAACGTATTAATAACGTGAGGATTATAGTACGTAATTTTGTAAATATGCATATAACTAATAAGAAAAAGAAATAAATTTTTTTTTCTTCTTTCTCTCCTTGACTTGAGGGGGGGAGATGTAAGGAAACATCCTTAATTATATTGAATTTTGCGCGCTTAAATAGGTCGGTAAATTAGATCGCCGATATATATGAGGAGAGAGAGCAGTCTATATTAAATTCACATGTCAATAAAGAACTGGTTATTAAGAGAAAACGTGGTAGCTGAAATAAAACTTTGTATTTTAATATTATTTTGAATAATAGCTTTGAATGTTGTTTCTTTACTATTTACAGGTAATGATAATTGTATTTTGTACAAACTGTTTTTATAATAATTACTTTACTATTTACAGAAACAATTCTAGTATTATTCATAACCTAGAAGGAACCCTACCATATATAATAAATAAAAAAACATTATATAACTATTATTATAACTATTTATTCAAATCATTGATAACTGTATGTTTACAAAAGTATACAAATTCTCTAAGAGCATTGTTTAACATATCGTTTGGAGTTATGGAACAAAATGCATATAAAATTTGTAAAGGACTTTCAGAGGCGACATTTTTACAGAAATCCAAAACATTATAATAATACTGACAAAAATTTAAATTTTCCAATATAGCTATACGTTGTAAAATCAAATTATTTAGTTCTAAAATTTGGGACACTTCTTCTTCATCCATATAATATTCAACTCCATGTTTTTTGACGAAAATCAACTTACACCCATCGTAATTTGATGGAGTAATGGTGCAGTACTCTCCACATGGAAACGAATCAGGTTGTAACTTGTCAGCGTCGTCTGTGGCATGAAAGAAAGCATTCATCTGTTGCGTCATCATTGAAATAAAGGTATACCATTCATAAGTGCTGAAAGATATTTTGCTGCAATTTAGCTGTTGAGATAGAATAACAGCAGGCGTAAATGATCTTGCCGGACTAATTCCACATTTTACTTCATAACCGGAAATTGTATATTGTGTTGAAAGCAGGTACACATTTTCAGACTTTGCAGCAAACTCATAGTTTTTCAAAATTCTATCCAGCTCTGCAGAATAGTTATTATCACTACTACTACTACTGTCGTAACCACTACTGACACTTTGATAACTCATGTTGCTAACTAAGTTTTAGATCTGAAACGACTCCAATTTATATGGCATTTTACTTCATAAAACATCAACTCCATTGATCCAGCTGTTATGTTTTTTGTCTAAGCCTAACCATTTCACGAACAGTTTCTTGCCTTTACGTCTAAGAACTTTTTCCACCAAGTAAACGTCCGGATTCGATGTTTTCTGTAGTTCTTCGTCATAGAAGCAGCCGCTGATTGGTGTACCTTGCATGTCTTCAAGTAAATACGTAGCAGGATTGGTAATTTTAACTTTGATGATTTTGAATAGTTCTGTAGTCCAATTGGGTGTATATCCTTTTTCAAAGACATGTTTTGCCTTGGATATGCGCACAATGTCACCAACTTTAAATTTTCGCGGGCCTGCTATCTTTAAATGACTATAGGTGTTATTCAAAATAGATTTTTCGTTGGATTTGTTGACTTGAGAAGGCTTATATTGTGTTGTGGAATGTGTTGTATTGTTATAGTTTTGAGTAATTTCAGGCAGAATATCAATCCATTTGTAGGTGCCATTTAAACTGAAATATTTGTAGAGTTTCGATTTTAATGTTCTTATAACACGCTCAGCCATAGAAGCTTTCATAGTGCTAAGTACGCTATAATGATTTATATCATGTTTTTTCATCAAATTTTGAAATTTGCTGTTGTAAAATTCCTTCCCCTGATCGGATTGTAGATTTTTCGGTGTTCGTCGTGTATGAGCGAGAATGTCCGAGAATGCCCGAGTAATCTCCTCTCCGGTCTTCGTCTTTAGTGGGCGTGTCCACATAAACTTTGAAAAACAATCAATGACGACCAGTATCATTTTATGATTCCTATTTTGTGATGCAAAATTCCTCATCTCCGCAAGATCCATTTGCCAAAGATCGTCAAGGCCCTTGATAATGGTGCGTCTGCGAGGGAATTTTTTCCGAATAGGTTTGTGAAGCTCGTTTACGAGTTGAATCTTTTCCTTGGTGTGCATATTATGATGTATTACCGGCTAGCTTCAATTCCAGACTCTGAATGCGGTTATGGAAATTCATATCCAATGCCTTAATATTGTTCACTATGTCTAAAATGTTACTTTTCAAATCCGAAACGGCTCTGATATTTTCTGCAGATTCTTTTTTCAATTCACGTATACTTGCATTCGCACTAAATTCTCTTAGGATGAAGACTTTTGCATTGGCAATTGAATCGTCAACGTATTTCTTCGTAGCCATATCCCTACCTGCTACTGGGGGATTACGCGAAATGAATGTATTAATTTCGTTAGTTTTATTTTGTAATTCGGTAATATTCGCCTGTAATATGGGAATTTCAATCTTATGAAGCTCGTTTTTGATTTCGTTCAATCCTACTTCTAAATTCTTTATATTATGTGTTTGTGGTGAGTTGATAGTACGCAAGTCATCAACATATTTTTTTGTTGCAGCGTCACTATTTGCTGTCGGTTCTTTAACATTACAAATTTTCACATTTCCAATATCAATATTACCGTCCGGTGTATGAGGGAACGTAATTTTCGCTGGTAAACGCGCATAGGGCGTTTGATGTCTATGTCCGAATTTATCGACTGGCATAATTGAAATGAACAAGTTTCAACTTGTATTATTCTATTATATCAGCTTCCTTGAGTTCATTGATAATTGCTACTATTTCGTTGTCGTGTGACGTATTACCTGCCTCTTTCGAAGCAATTAGTAGCTGTAAACGTTCAACCAACTCGTTGGGATCATCCCAATAAATGTATTCCATAGGGTCTTCGTTGTATACCAAACGGGAATCGAGAACGTTTCCGCCACTTTTCGGTATTTTTGATAGACGTTCCATTAGTAGCTGTTGTGTTCGAGTAGATGGACGACGGTTCGATGATTCTGATTTTGTTCTAAACAAAGGTTTGATAACATTGTGATATTTGTAAGTGCTTGAACCCTTAAGACGGTTGCGTGTATCTAGGTGAACCTTAGTATACTCTAGAAGGGTTTTATATGCCTCCAAATCCTGCTGGGTGTAACCTTCTGGATCGTGGTAGAATAAAAGCTGGTATAAGCCAGGTGTACCAGTCACGGATCCAGCTTCTTTATTTAGTTCTTGTAGTATATTGATATTGCCGTTTCTTCCATCAAATCCAATTCTACGCGTACCCAAACTCCAACCGAGTTCATCATTGTAGATAGGTCCGTAATTTTTATCGATTTTTCCATTATCTTGGAAATAGTCTTCGATATACGATTGACTAATTTCAGGATATTGATCTAAATACTCTTGGATGGATTCATGTGTCACCTCAGGACGCATTATTTCTGGAGATTCGGGCATTGGAATATTCCCCGCTTCATCGGTTTCAGCCACCGGTTCCGTTTCGAGGAAAGGTGTAAACACATCATCACCATCGGGTTCTTCTTTCTTTATTTCCTCCTTCGGTTGTAAATTTGTAATCGATTTTTGTAATGTCTTCGAGGATTGTACAATTTCTTCTAGTGGATTGGATATCGGCTTAAATAGTTTATTAATAGACTCATCTTGCTCTGATTTACCCAATTTCAATGCCAAGTATTTTTTTCGAATTGATCTAGCAAGTTCAGACACTTTTTTCTTGCGCAATGCAGTAGCAACCTTATCGTCAGACATATTGGTATGGACTGAAGGCGCAGCTTACAATTTAATATATTTATCGAATCCTTTGCGATACCTTCCATCATTGAGGGCGAAATCTTTCATAATTACCAATGTACCATAGCGATCACACCAACACTTTGAACACATATTTTTAAATACGTCAAATGTCATGTCAGGAGATACGTGTTCGTCAAATATATGTTTCAAGTTTACCTCATCCTGCTTGAATAACACAATAACATTACAATTGTCGCGAATAAGCTGTTTCGGTATTTTTGAATATGTTTGACAAAGATATGCAGCATCAATATCTTTATGTCTGCACATGGAATAGTATTCCCGAATTTTCTGTTGACCATCACATGCAACGTCATCGAATAAAAAGACAGAATTAGGCTGAGCTTCATCTGGACTTATTATTTCCTCGTTGTCTTTGAATGGAAAATAGCCAACGCCCTTCACTTGCGCTATAACTTCCTGCAGCAATTGGTACTTTGGTTGGAATAACGATTTTGAATAAACATAAACGTTTTTGAATTTCGCGCCATTCGGATTAAATAGGAGCGCCAGCACGACATTCGTCTTTCCACACCCACTGGGGCCACATATAATGGCACGGAAAGAATTTGGTAATAATTTACCATGTTTACTAATAGTTGGTGTTGAGGTAAAATCCAGATTTTCAATGGGTATAGTCTGCTCTTGTTGAATTATTTTCATTGTGTGTGTCGTTTTTCGTAGTACTACTCTTTAAATATAGGTGTTATCACTTACGCGTATCAGTCTTAATGTTGGTGTTTGAAGGAGAAGGTCTCTTAAATTCTCTCATCAATAAACTACCTATTGAGCTTCACTTACCTAGCTATCAGTACTGTGGACGTAAGTACTACCCCCTCCACCCCTTTATGTAAAAAATTGATTGTTTTTTTTTTCAGCCGGTACAAAATTGGAAAAACGTCTTGATCGTGGAGATCCGGGCATCAACCCCTTGGACGCTGCTTGTAAGCAACACGATATTTCTTACTGGAAGAATAGGTCTCTCGAAGAACGACACAAAGCCGATCAGATACTTGAAGATAAAGCTTGGGCTCGTGTTAAATCAAAAGACGCTTCACTGGGAGAGAAAACTGCTGCATTACTTGTAACAGGCGGAATGAAGGTGAAAAGAAAGCTGGGAATGGGTTGTCGTCGCAAACGTCGTTCCTTGCATCGAGATGTTATTCTAAAAGTGGGAAAGTCATTGAAGAGAGGAACATCTTTGAAAGACACTGCAACGTTTGCCTTACGAGCAGCCAAAGCACTTATTAAAGAATTTGGTGGGAAAAAAGAAGTCGAGGTTCCTCGAGTGATACCTGTAGCGAAATCCGGAGGTTTCCTACCACTTATCCCTTTGTTTGCCGGTCTTTCGGCAATCGGAGCTTTGTCAGGTGGTGCTGCTGGGATTGCTAAAACTGTCATTGACGCAAAGCATGCACAAAAGAAATTGGAAGAAGATGTACGTCATAATGAGGCTATGGAACGTGTAGGATCTGGCCTGTATCTGAAAAAGTACCCAAAAGGCGGCTTCGGATTGTATTTGAAAAAAAACCAATAAAGCTACCCAATCACGCATTAACCGACTTTGACATAACACAATACGCAAAATCGCTTAAAATACCGCATTTTCGAGGAGTTTTCATGCGAGACACTCTCCCCAAAGCCGGCCCCCGGAAACAAGAATGCGCAGTGGTTAATTTGGACACCTCTGAGAATAGCGGAAGTCATTGGGTAGCTTACCGAAAGATAAACAACAATGTAGAGTATTTCGATTCATTTGGTCACTTGAAGCCTCCGAAAGAAGTTGTTAAATATTTTGGAAAGAGTGCGCGAATTTTCTACAACAATACTCGATATCAAAACTACGATCAAATCAATTGCGGTCATTTGTGTTTGAAATTTCTACAACAATGATTGAACTATTACTACAACATATCTACCATGGAAAAACATTAAGCAGTTTCACTGCCGAAGAACTAAAGCACTTTCCCATTGAACATCTAATAGAGTGTGTAAGACCTTGGGAATTGCTGGAAATATGGCATAAACTTCCCAATGAATATCGAGCAAATTTTCAACTACAAATACGATTGCCTTGTTTCATCCATTACAACCGACCCGATTGGACGACGCATTGTGACGGTCCACCGAGTTCGCAAGCTACTTGTTTCCTTTGTAAACAAACATTAAAAAATAAATGATATTTAAATTCAAACATTATCTGTTTTTCATTAGTCATCATGTCGCAGTTGCTGAGAGTTAACAGCACCAATCACGTGTTTACCTTTCAACCTCCTACACCTATTGTACTCGATCCGAAGAATGAATACGAAATAGCTCTACGATCTTTTCATTCTTATCACAGTATACCGAACATTGAAAATTGTAAGTTTTACTACTACGATACCAAGGGCAAGCTTCAAAGTTTTGATTTTCCCACAGGATGTTACGAAATTGCCGATCTTGAAGCGTTTATCCGAGATAAATTGGGTGCGGGCAATTCAACTAGACCAGAGGACATATTTTCACTAAAACCCAATCACAATACGTTGAAATGTGAAATTTCCAGTAAATACAAAATTTCCTTCAAGGAGACCAATAGTCTTGGGAGAATATTGGGATTTTCATCGAAAATACTCGACGCTAACAAATTGCACTCGTCAGATCTCCCCGTCAAAATCATTAAAGTATCTAGTATTCGCTTCGATTGTAACATTACCACTGGAGCCTTCGATGCAAACAGACCTGCTTATACTATATATGAATTCGTTATACAAGTGGATCCGGGATATTCCATAGACGAAATTCCTCATAATTTACTCTATTTACCTGTTATACCACAAAGTGAAATAACCAATATCACCGTCATCGCTTTAGACCAGGACGGTCAGCCTGTAAACTTTCGTGGAGAACTAAGTACGTTGGCGTTGGAGCTTAGAGCGCGATGGGGCTAATAATCAATCATAAAAGACAATCTGCAGCACTTTCAACTTCATTGGCTGAGCAGTCGCCAAAGCTGAAACAGCTCACGTTCGCAAACAAATTGGTCCTGCAATCACTGGGTTTTAAATTGAAAAATGACAACTATATATGGAAAACGTCTACGCCAAAACGACATGCCTCCAATGTTTGATATCTATCGTAAACCGATGTTTGATGAGTCAATTCGAAAGGCCGAATATAGAACCTATGCTCCATTCATAAAATCATTCAATTGCAGTGACATTGTGGAGTTTAGCATAAATCAGGTTGATTCGTTCTTTGCAATGAGCGAAACATTGTTGTGCATTAAGGGTTCTCTCGAAATACACGGAGATGGTGACGTAAAATTAGCAAATAATGTTGGAGCCTTTCTATTCGATTCATGTACGTACAGTGAAAGTGCCAGGGAAATGGAAACAGTTCGAGATCCTGGAATAGTAAGCGCCGTACGTGCCATGACCTGTTATAACCAAGAAGATTCCAATCATATGGCTATAGCCGGCTGGAATTACCCAAAAGATCCTATTTTGAATGTAAGCGACAAGTCCTTCAACCTGCAAATACCTCTCAAACATATTTTCAACATTTTCAACGATTATTCCATGATTACATGTGGGCGTCAAACAATACGACTAGTTCGGGCACGAAATGATAATGATTGTCTATATATTACTGAAAAGAATGTCTCTGCCACTACAACAGCTAAAATTAATATTACAAGCGTTGAGCTAAAAGTTAAACATATCTTCCCTAATGACGAGATAAAATTAAATCTCATGAAATCCATTGAAAAAGATCAACCTATAGTTATTCCATTCAGGAAGTGGGAGTTACACGAATTACCTTCAATCACTAAAGGAGCAAGACGTGAAGTTTGGGCTGTCAAGACATCCACTTCAGTTGAAAGACCTCGTTTTGTTATTGTTTTCTTTCAAACCGACAAACGTAACTCGAGTACAGCTGACCCGACTTTATTTGACAATGCTGACGTACAAAGTATAAGACTGTCACTTAATGGTGACTATTGGCCCAATGAAAGAATGCAATTGGATTTCACTAAAACTGACTACAATGAGGCATATTTTAACTACACCGAATTCTATCCCAACTACGCAAACTCCACACAGAAGCGCCCCCTGCTGGATTATTCTTCTTTCAAGAAACGGGCATTGTTTGTTATCGATTGTTCGAAACAGGAAGAAAGCATGAAGGCGTCCACAGTCGATGTGAAACTTGACATTGAAGCAAACATAGGCTTTCCTGAAAATACCAAAGTCTATTGCATCATAATTCACGATTGTGTAATGGAATACTTCCCCCTCTCTGAAATTGTTAAAAGCTTGAACTAGATGTTGTGAGTTAGTGTTCGAGCAGACGTCAACATGAGAGTAGCATTTGTAGACATTCAAGGTTTTGTCGTAGACGGGCTTTTCGTTGCCAAAGAGCTCACCATAGAAATCGGCTTCAAAAGATCGCATTACATATTTTTACCACCGCAACCGTTTTCTACATTAAGTAACGAGGACAAAAAGACTACATCCTACTTGGAAAGAAATGTGCACGGCATTCGATACTCTTCAGGAGATGTAAAATATTCTAAACTAAATGAAATATTGGGAAGCAAGTTATTGTATGCCGCAGACTTCATTTACGTTCGAGGACAACAAAAAGCCGAGTTTCTGCAAAAGAAATGTGACATTTTTGGTATTTTTCCACGTATTATTGACGTTTGCAAATTTGATGGTACACCCTGTGAAACTGGAAACTTTACCCACGATCCAAACCCCTGCCACGTCACTGGAGTATATTCGTGTACCGAGAGAAATGTACAACGCCTCCGTCACTGGTTTCCAAATACTGTATTACCATTATAAATAAAGTTTTTTAAAAAAACATGGGTTTTATTGAAACACTCTGTATATTCATCAACTTTTATATTACATGAAGATTGGAATTTTCGTTTTACAATTTTCAAAATAATTTTTAAAATTAAAACAAATATAGCCACTAATATTACACATGACATGGTGTAAACGTTATTAATTTCATTTTCTATATCCTTTTCTGTTCTGTTGAACATGGTGTAGGTTGAATACGTGTTAACGGATAAGTAGATTGCGGCAGTCTACGGGCTAACTGATGGACCTCTTCAGACACCCAGTTTATACGAAGACTTCTCCACGTCTGTCCGTCCTTATCAGACAAGCAAAGATTTTCCAGTTGATTTATAACCTCACTTTTATCTTCGTAAAAAGCAATGTCTTTATTCAATTTTCCAATATTCGAACTTCTCAAAACGATGACTGTACACTTCTGAAGATATATTACAAAAGAAGTTTGGTGTGTAGTAGGCGGCACTTTGATCACCCCTCTCAACCTTTTCTTCACCACCGGGATGTTTTTAAATGTCGAGAATTAGCAAAAACGTATTTCCTGTTTGCTAATCGGTACATGGTGCTACACAACATTATCCATTTTTCGATATTCAGCATAGACGTGTTGTCAAATACATATTACAAAATAATATTTTATAGCAATTTCCTAATATGAGTCACATGACCTGGTACTTGGGTCGTTCAACTTATAAATATAGTTAGCATTGCACTATAAAACCTTTTTTATTTTAAATAAAATATAAATTCTTAATATCTATATCATATCAATTCCGTAGGCCTATAGGGGATGTATTTGTCACTTTAAATATTAAATACAACGCGCCATGGTTCTATCTCCTTATATCCATTATTGTGATATATAAGATGGTGTGGAGATGAACCGTATTATAACATTTTAATAAATTTTGAAAACTATACGTGACAGCGTGACGTTTGACGTGACAGCGTGACGTTTGACGTGACAGCGTGACGTTTGACGTGACAACGTGACGTTTGACGTGACAGCGTGACGTTTGACGTGACAGCGTGACGTCGACGTGACGACGTGACGTGAAAACGTGACGTTTGACGTGAAAACGTGACGTTTGACGTGACAGCGTGACGTTTGACGTGACAGCGTGACGTTTGACGTGACAGCGTGACGTTTGACGTGACAGCGTGACGTTTGACGTGACGCTTGACGTGACAAGGTGACGTTTGACGTGACAACGTGACGTGATGACGTGACGTTTGACGTGACAGCGTGACGTTTGACGTGACGATGTGACGTTTGACGTGACGGATGACGTTTGACGTGACAGATGACGTTTGACGTGACAGCATGCCGTTTGACGTGACAGCGTGACGTTTGATGTGACAGCGTGACGACGTGACAGCGTGACGTTTGACGTGACAGCGCGACGTTTGACGTGACAGCGTGACGTTTGACGTGACAGCGTGACGTTTGACGTGACAGCGTGACGTTTGACGTGACGTTTGACGTGACAAGGTGACGTTTGACGTGACAACGTGACGTTTGACGTGACAGCGTGACGTTTGACGTGACGATGTGACGTTTGACGTGACGGATGACGTTTGACGTGACAGATGACGTTTGACGTGACAGCATGCCGTTTGACGTGACAGCGTGACGTTTGATGTGACAGCGTGACGACGTGACAGCGCGACGTTTGACGTGACAGCGTGACGTTTGACGTGACAGCGTGACGTTTGACGTGACAGCGTGACGTTTGACGTGACAACGTGACGTTTGACGTGACAGCGTGACGTTTGACGTGACAACGTGACGTTTGACGTGACAACGTGACGTTTGACGTGACAACGTGACGTTTGACGTGACAGCGTGACGTTTAACGTGACAGCGTGACGTCGACGTGACGACGTGACGTGAAAACGTGACGTTTGACGTGACAGCGTGACGTTTGACGTGACAGCGTGACGTTTGACGTGACAGCGTGACGTTTGACGTGACAGCGTGACGTTTGACGTGACGTTTGACGTGAAAACGTAACGTTTGACGTGACAGCGTGACGTTTGACGTGACAACGTGACGTTTGACGTGACAACGTGACGTTTGACGTGACAGCGTGACGTCGACGTGACGACGTGACGTGAAAACGTGACGTTTGACGTGAAAACGTGACGTTTGACGTGACAGCGTGACGTTTGACGTGACAGCGTGACGTTTGACGTGACGTTTGACGTGAAAACGTGACGTTTGACGTGAAAACGTGACGTTTGACGTGACAGCGTGACGTTTGACGTGACAGCGTTACGTTTGACGTGACAGCGTGACGTTTGACGTGACAGCGTGACGTTTGACGTGACGTTTGACGTGAAAACGTAACGTTTGACGTGACAGCGTGACGTTTGACGTGACAACGTGACGTTTGACGTGATAACGTGACGTTTGACGTGACGACGTGACGTTTGACAGCGTTACGTTTGACAGCGTGGCGTTTGACGTGACGACGTGACGTGACGTGACAGCGTGACGTGACAGCGTGACGTTTGATGTGACGTTTGAGACCATTGTAGACTTCTTCAGACACTCCATGTATATGGACACGTTCTGACATTTCTGCTACTCATGTTAAACCTAAGATGCGTTTGACCCTGTATATGATTTTCGTAAGGCACTTAAAACTGGCATGTTACTCACCCTGTATATAATAGACGTGTATGCCTTTAGGATCTTCCGAGCATGCGCACGTTAAGGCCTTTCGAGCATGTTACTTTTTATCCACCCTGTATATGAAGTCGTTGAGGTGTTGAGCTTAGTTACTCACCCTGTATATAATAGACGTTGAGGCCTTTCCAACGAGATGTCGTTTGATTGGTTAACTCTTAGTAAGAGGGATGATGGGGGATGAACGGGGGTAGAATTTTTCTATTATTTTTCATATACACTAGACGTTAAGGCCTTTCGAACGATACATCGTTTGCTATGATTGGTTAATTTTTAGTAGGAGGGATGATGGGGGGATGAACGAGGGTAGAATTTTTCTATTATTTTTCATATACACTAGACGTTAAGGCCTTTCGAACGATACATCGTTTGCTATGATTGGTTAATTTTCAGTAGGAGGGATGATGGGGGGATGAACGGGGGTAGAATTTTTCTATTATTTTTCATATACACTAGACGTTAAGGCCTTTCGAACGATACATCGTTTGCTATGATTGGTTAACTTTTAGTAAGAGGGATGATGGGGGATGAACGGGGGTAGAATTTTTCTATTATTTTTCGGATACACTAGACGTTAAGACCTTTCGAGCAGGCATGTTACTTTTTATCTGCCATGTATATGATACCCCCACCACTTTTAGCGTAAATTTTGCCAGAACGAACCTTGGCTTTTTCGACGATTTTCTTATGGAGATTCCCATGTTAGCGCCTCCGCCATGCGGCCGAATCCCCATAGCCTATTTACTCTTACAGATTGGCACTAGAGTAATGCAATTTCACATCACTACATGATTTTAAATTCAAGAAAAAAGCCCCATGATTTGGAGATTGAAACTCGATAGAAAACTGATATCAAAAAGAAAGAACGACCTTGTATGCTTGACAATTTTTACTCAAAAGTGTCGTTATTTATACCGTTGATTACTTATTTTTCAATCAACGGTTTTACATGCTAATTTAAAATTTCTGCGCACTCGCTTGAGACTACGTGACCAGACGAAATTCGAAAAAGACAGATACGAGGTAAATCCGAATTATGCGAAATTATTTAGTTTGAAGAAATCTATTGTAGAAATTCAAATAGAATTTCTACACAACTGGTTTCCTCAACTATCCGATCTCCCCAATCAGGCATAAAATGCAGCTTTCGAACACAACGCTGAAGACAAATTTATCACTAGGTTAAGTCAGTTCAGTAATCATTGGAGACAAAATATAAACTCGTCCCTCTGACTTTGAACGACAAGGAAAGTATATCAAAAGTTATTCACAAATTTAGCAATTGATTTTTGTTTAATTTTATCCTAACCTAAATTAGAAACTTACTACCCGATCTAGCCTATTCGCAGATATACCTCAGATCAATATCTTTGTTGCTACGTGATCCTAGTATAAGTTTCGTCATAGGTCGAAAATCAGATTCACAATTTTTTTAACGAAAAAGAAAAAAAAAAGATTTTTTCCTACAACCACTATGCAAAACTTTATTTTTATACGCAAAGCAGGCCTTTTCTCAATTCTTTTGATGACCGTTGTAAAAGTAATGCGAAAAGTACACGCTATGGCACTTTTCCGCACCGAAATGTCAAACAAAGCTTCCTATTACCTGTCAACTTTTTTTGACAATTCAACTTAATAGATTTTCTTATTGGTGTACAATTTTTAAATTTAAACTAAAAGTAAGTAAACTATCTATTTCATTATTTATTTCAATTTATTAATTATCAAAACATTAACCTATCAACCAATATTTTAGGAATCATGAACCAAGATGAAAATAATTTATCTTCTGAGTTGTCCAATTCGGACATTGAAAATACTCAAGTTACTGTATTTCCTTCATTAAGAAATGTGGTTGTAGAAAAAATATTGTGTACAACTTGTACGCAAATCACTTTTCCCACTCGCTAGATTCTGCGCTAGTGGGAAAAGTGACGCTTTGCGCACTAGTTGTACAAACTACTATTTCTTTGAATATTTAACAATAAATACATTTTATTGAAGTTAAGTTAAATTAATCATTTGAAGGAAGTGGGGCTAATTTTACAATGGGTCGTATATATTCTCTTTCAACAGTTTTTATACGTGCAGTCCGGACCTGACCATCTTTACTCTGGCAAGAGGCCAATTTAAGGGAGGGCGATCTTCTGATCGTACCAGAACTAATTGATTCTCAACAAGATTCTGTTGAGGTTGACACCATTTGGGTCTATGCTGCAATCTATGCAGATAGTCTACTGACCATTTTTTCCGAAATTCTTGTTTGGAACACAAATTCCAATAGGAAAATCTATTATTAGGAGTACCAGTGAGATTTTTTTCAGGATAAGCAGTTAAAGGAGCACCAATCAAAAAGTGTGCCGGTGTTAATGGTAATAAATCATTAGGGTCATCTGATAGGGGATATAATGGTCGGCTATTTAAAATAGCTTCGATTTGAATTGATAAAGTTGTAAGTTCTTCGAAAGTTAAGTGAGTTGTACCTAAGAGTTTGGTCATGTGAGATTTGGCACACTTCACGGCTGCCTCCCATAACCCACCCCAATGGGGGGATCTGGGAGGAATAAATTTCCAATTGATTTCATTAAGTTTTGTGAACGAAAGAATTTGCTGCAAGTAAGGATCTGATTTGAAAAATAAAGATAAGTCTCGTAATTGATTACGAGCTCCGACAAAATTAGTTCCGTTATCAGAAAAAATAACTTGGGGATTCCCTCGGCGACCAATAAATCGCTTAAACGAGGCGATAAAAGCATCAGTCGTTAAGTCTGTTACTAATTCAATATAAGTGGCTTTAGTATCCATGCATACAAAAATGGCGATATAAGCCTTGGTAAGAGGAGCTTTCCTCAATCTAGAAGAACGAATTTGAATGGGGCCTGCAAAATCAATATCCACTTTGGAAAAGGGACGAGACTCCTGTACTCGATCTAAGGTAAGCGGAGACATAATTTGAGAAGCAAATTGTGTATTAAATCTATAGCAGATGGTACATTTTTTAATAATTTATTTAATCCTTCGAATTCCGTTCAAAGGCTAATACCGAAGTCTTAGGTTTCCAAAAACATTTTGAGCACCACTATGTCCCAATCGACGATGCTCTTTTTCAATGATTAAATCTACTACATGCTCATTTTGAGGGAGCAGAATTGGGAACTTCTGATTGAAATCGAGGTGTGCAAATTCTAAGCGACCTCCGAGACGAATAATACCATTGTGGTCTAAAAAAATATTTAAGGGTAGCAATTTTGGATTAGAAATCGGTTTTTTCAGTGGAGAAATTTCCTTTGGAAAATGAAATGATTGAATTTGCTTGATTATAAAATCATAAGCAAGATATAGATCGTCTACTGATAATGAAAAGTCGAGAGTTTTTGTTTTGAGTTTTAAAACAAATTTCAAAATTCGGGCAATGACACCTTGTAAGATTTGAAATTTGGAGGTTCGAGAAAATACTTCCTTCCAAAACTCGGGAGGAGATTTAATGAGAGGGAGAGATATTTGACTAGTTTTTAATGGCTGTTCGGTGAATTTAAATGTATCAAGGGTATTAAAATCATTAGTTTCGGATAAGAAAGACGGACCATGGAACCAAAATGCACGAACATCAGAAGAAAAGATTCCGCGAGATAAAAGATCTGCAGGATTTAATAGTGAGCGAATATGTTTCCACGTAGAATCTACACTATTATTCAAAATAGTGAGAACACGTTTCTTGACAAAATAAAATTTTTAACTCTCCTTTTCTAACCCAGGTTAGGGCTACAAGGGAGTCGGACCAAAGATTTATGGATTCTAGATTTAAACTATTTTGAAGAATTTGAACTAATCGAGTTGATAAAATAGAAAGTAGTTCCATGGAACACAATTCAAGTTTAGGGACAGTGAGTTTACTTTTTAATGGATTTGAGACTTTGCAGCTATCAGTTGGGAAGAAAAAGTATGATCAACATATTGAACGACAAGATAAACGCAGGCACCGTAGGCTAATTGACTGGCGTCACAGAAACCATGCAAAGAAATGGATAAGAAAGGTTTGTCATTGATTAAATATCTTGGAATTGAAAGGTTAGAAATTTCAGCAACTATGGAAAGGAACTTGTTCCAATTTTCAAAAATAGATGAGTTGACAATTGGTTCGTCCCAGCTTAACTGGACATGCCACGAAGCTTGCATTATTAATTTGCCTATGACTACGACAATATTCATTATACCTAAAGGATCGAAAACACTACTAATATAACTTAAAATCACGCGTTTAGTAATAACAGATGGACATTGAGTTTTGGATGAACGAATCATTAATAAATCGGAAACAGGATGCCACTTCAACCCTAGTATTTCACTGGGGCACTCATTAGAATTTATATCAACTTCATTTGTGGAAGATTGGGAAATAGACGATAAAAAAAGCGTTGAATTAGATTTCCATTTATGTAGCTTAAATTCATGTTGATTTAAAACAGAACATAGTTCGGAATAAATAATTGGAAGATCAAAAACAGTATTTGTACCAGTTAGAATGTCATCCATATATGTTTGGGATAAAAGAGCGAACTGAGCTTTTGGATACTCAGGATTACGATCAGCAATATCTTTTAATACGCGTGTGTCCAGGAAAGGTGAACAATTTTGTCCAAAACTCAAACTAGAAAGTTGCATACAAGTGAAAGATTCAGAAGGGGAATTTCTCCATAAAAAATTCTGGAAGTGTCGTTGATCTGGATTGATATCGATAAATCTGTACATCATTTATATGTCAGCACAGAGGACAAATTTAAAACACCGAAATCGGCACAATATATCAAAAAAATTATCTTGTACTTGATACCCTTTTGCGGTCAAATCATTAAGGGATATACCTGTATCAGTACGTGCACTAAAATCAAAAACTACCCTCACAGGCGTGCTCACAGGCGTGAAACTATTTTCTCGAATCACCGCCCTATGAGGAACAAAGTATTTAAATTCATTGGTAGGGTAATTGGAAAGCGATAGAGGAATCACTTGAGCGTGATTTAGTTTTAAATATTCAGAAATTATATTTTCATAATCTTGAAATAACTTAGGATTAGCAATAAACTTCTTTCCCAGGGTGGAAAAACGATGACGTGCCATACAAAATGATTGACCTAGTTTAATGGGTTGATTTTCAAGAAATGGCATGTTTACTTGATAGCGACCAGAAGGTATGATTTTTGTAGTATTTTGAAAAATTTGCTCTGCAAATTCTTCGTCAGAACAAGGCGTTTTAGTTTAGGAATATTTTCTAATTTCCAGAAATTTTCCATTAATTTATTCAAGTTAGATTCTTGCTCTGATTGAGCATTCCAAGTAGTGAGAAATGAAAACGACATATTATTTTGTTTATGATAAAAGTTATTCTGGTGTATTGGACCTGCGACCACATAACCAAGATGAGTTTCAACAAAAAATGGAGAATTAGGTCACGAATTGATGATATTGGATTTGAAAAGACTAAAATAAATATCGATGCCTAAGAAAACATTGATAGGTGCAGTTTTAAAAAATAAAGGATCAGCGAGTTCAAGTTTGACCAGTGTAGGTAATTCCAAACTGTCGTGAGAAATAGAAAATTGTGGAAGGTTATAAGTTATTTTATCAATAACGGAACACGAAACATTAAATTTATTATTTGAATTCGTAAGCGAACTAAATTCTAAATCGATTATTTCTGTACTATTAGTGCAGTTGATATTACTCAATCCCGAAATATTTACAGTTTGTTTTCTAGACGGCAATTTCAATTGGTTTGCAACCGAGCGTTCAATTAAGCTCATTTGGCTAGCAGGATCTAACAAAGCTCTAGCAACAATTTGTTTACCATTAGAACATTTGATAATAATGAGTGCAGTGGGTATAAGAACAAGTTTATTATAAATCGAAACAGTATGAAGAGAAGTTTGATTAGGAGAGGGATTATTTTGATTAAGACTATCATTATTTACAATATTTACATTCGGTTGATGTATTCTAGAAGTATTTTCTCTAGAGAAAGAATCATTTTCATTTGAATTATTACGATCATGAGAAACGGAACTCAATCTTGTTTTATTATCAAAATGTAAGTATGAGTGATGTGGTTTTCCACAAGATTCGCATCTTTTTAAAGATTTGCATTCCGAAACATTATGATTATTATTAAGACAATTTATACAACTTTTTTTTGTTTTTATAAAATTATATCTATCTATTGGTTTCAAAGAAATAAATTTGATACATCCATAAATCGGATGTTCAGAACTGTTACAATACAAACATTTTGCACGAGAAAACCCTGAACTTTGAGTTCTTATATTAGACTTACTATTTACACTAGTTACTAAAGAAATATTATGATTACGAGGGTGAGATTTCCTGGCAGTCTGTTTAGAAGGCCCAGGCTCAAATACATTTATATTCTCTAGGATCGATTGCCGAGATTTGAAGCGAGGTCTGATGACGGCCAGATAGAGGAGTTGCCAAGCGTAGCGATTTTTCCGCACACACCGGAGTACGAAACTGATTTTTCAAGTTTGTTACGAAAGTTCAAAAATGTCACTTGGAGAAACTATAAAGTTTTCTTTTTACGCGCACTATTTCGATGAATGCTACCAGAGGTTTAGAGAAAATCAAATGTAAGAATTCAATTTTGAGATTCAAGATAACAACAATTTGAGTGAAAAGGTGAAAAATGGCAGAGATTGTGGAACAATAGTTAAGAAAATGTCATTTTAACAGACATATCCGGCTCGAAGGACCAAAAACAAATGGAGTGGAAAGGGCGATAAAATAAAATAAAATTCTGGTTCTAGGTTGATAAAATGGAATGTGAGAAAAATGTTACCTTTCTTTTCCATCTGTTGAGAGCCTGTTGTTGTAATTTAAATTTAACCTGCAAGTTTACACCTACAGTAAGTTGGACGAAGGACCAGTCTATGTAAAGGCACAGACACCAGATTAGAGAAACTAAAAAATTTGGATGATAGGTTATTAATAAAAAGTCAACCTTCCGGTAGCAAAGTTTATTAGGATTTTTCTTCTGCCCCGATAAGAAAACTTGCAAATAAAACTTTTATAATAGTTTGAATATCACATACAATCGAGGCAAACAATTGTTCAATAAATTTTCTAGATCTCGGTTACCGCGAAATTTAACAATATATATACAGCAACAAAGTTACTATCTTTGACAGTTTTTCATTTACACAAAAAATGGTAAACCGAAAACTCTAAATTAGAACGAAAACATCACTATGAGACCGTTGATTAAGCAAAGGTCGTAAGACGATAAATTGCGAAAACAATCAATTCTTTATTTTAAGGAGCACATGAAATGCCGGTCCACCATCATTAATGGCCGCTGCTTCACGATGGACAATTAATCAAAATATAGAATATGTACATTACTTACAGATTGGCACTAGAGTAATGCAATTTCACATCACTACATAATTTTAAATTTAAGAAAAAAGCCCCATGATTTGGGGATTGAAACTCGATAGAAAACTGATATCAAAAAGAAAGAACGACCTTGTATGCTTGACAATTTTTACTCAAAAGTGTCGTTTTACCGTTGATTACTTATTTTTCAATCAACGGTTTTACATGCTAATTTATAATTTCTGCGCACTCGCTTGAGACTACGTGACCAGACGAAATTCGAAAAAGACAGATACGAGGTAAATCCGAATTATGCGAAATTATTTAGTGTGAAGAAATCTATTGTAGAAATTCAAATAGAATTTCTACACAACTGGTTACCTCAATTATCCGATCTCCCCCATCAGGCATAAAATGCAGCTTTCGAACACAACGCTGAAGACAAATTTATCACTAGGTTAAGTCAGTTCAGTAATCAGTGGAGACAAAATATAAACTTGTCCCTCTGACTTTGACTTCACGTGATAATAATAATAGTTACATCCTCACGATCAAGATTTTTTTGTTTTGGAAAATTCAAGGACATTTTTCCAAAGTCGTTGAAAATATTAGCGATTATTGTTGAAAGGAATCGGAGGAATCACATTGAAGTAGCATCGTATGATAATTTTTAGCAGCATATGGGGATGAACAAAGCTCACCTCTTAAAGTTATACCCTTTTTTCTCTATTACAATCACCATCTTCACATTGGGAATCGATTTGTTTAACAATGCAATATGGAGGTATAGGTGGTCAACAGCTGATAAATTTAACAGCAGCGGTGGCGGGTATCGCCAAGCAATAAACATGTTATTTCATGGACTAACCTAGCAGGATGTAGTGAGGAACAGTACATTTCCACAAAAATGGAACATTTGAACATGGAAACTGTTAGAAAAGTTCATGAAAATTCAGTTTTTCTCACAGTTTTAAGTAAAAAAGTAGCAGCGTGTCTCCCAGGAAAAATGAACATAACCAAAAAATGTGAATTTTAAAAGCTATGATGTCCGCGAGGCAAAAAAAAAGTTTGGGGTGGAATGTGAAATATCACAATAATGGAGAAATTTAAGAGATTCCCGCTGAAAATAGAAATGTTTGGCATAAGGAAAGTTTTCAAAGCAAGCAGTATTACTTCAAACCGCATAGTTTTTAATTGCCTTCCCTAAATTCGGATTTCAAATACTTCTGCGTCGTACAGAAATACTGAATAAAAAGTCTTGGAAATTATAAGAACTTGAAAATCATCAGTAAAAATGTAGTTGCTGTAGTTTTTGTGATAAAAATGGCCGATGAGTTTTCAAACAGAAGATGGATGCTTGTATTTTCGATATCAGAAAATGATCTTTTTTATTATCGTGCACAACTTGGTAAAAAAAAATCTTCTTTATTAAATACAAAAGCGCGTTATAGCTTTTATATAATTATTCACAAGAAATTCGACAATAATATTTCGAAATTTCAATTTTTTTCAAGGTGCATTCACAGTAGTTCATGGAGATAATCATGTTATTTGATGCCAGTGATTGTGAATAAATTGGTAATTAGATTGGCTATCGGATGTAGAAAAGTGCACGTTTTAGCAACGGCTTTTCCAGGAATAGCAATTCTTCTCAATAAAACGTGTTAGCTGCTTTTTTTTATTGAATACAATAACTTTTTTATATAAATATGTATCAATCAGTTTTGTGGTATTATACATATATAGGAGTTAACAACAATTGCAACAACATGAGAGAACTTATATGCAAACTTATAAAATTGTTTCCTTTTCTACTTCTTTAACTCCTAATCAAATGATGAAATGAGCTGAAATTATCATGAGAACGAATAAAAATTAGATTGTCAAAAAAATATCATGTCATTATAAACGTCAAAAAAATTTCCAGCATAATTCTGATCTGTCAGAAATACACGTTCTGATTGGTTAAAAATCACGTGTGGAATTTGCCGAATGGAATACCTCAATAATCCTTCGAATGCTATTATCTCCAAGACCGTGGAGTTTCAGAGCTGGTATCGTACATACCTCTTTAATGTTAAGATGGCGTGGCTTTAACGTTCTCAGAAAAGATTGGGACTTAAATATCAGGAAAGTTTGGTTCACAGTGTATATTCAAAAATTTTACCTTTTTTGTGGGAGCACACTCCAGCTATTCCTACTTCAATCCTCTTCATCATCAATATTATTTCGAGGCAAGTTGCGTCAGTTTGTAATATCTTAATGCTGAGCATCTTTCAGCAACTGAAGCTTGAGAAGATTCTGGAATTGTTTTAGTGAATGGGTGTAGAGGACCTACTAGTTTCTGAATATAACCTTAGAAACTATGTAGAGGTGGCGCAATATTTCTTTTAGGTCTCAGTGATTGATATTATAATATGAATACAGGCATGTTCGTTTCAATACTTTCAAATGCATTCAACATTCCATAGTTATGAATACTTTTTATCAATTTAACACTATCTAAACTTGTTAGATAACTACGATACAAGACATTTCCAGCAAAACCTGACCAATTTGCACGGCGACATTTTAAATAAGCTACATAATATTCAAAACAAACTTACGCAGACCTTTTAGTCTGCACCACATATTTCATATCACAATTACAACTCATTCCATAATATTTTCTGGATCAATTATATAATTTTTTAGGTTACCTGTCCTAAAGTGAAATTGGATTGGTGATCTGAATTCAATTCCTTTTTATTGTTTTCCAATTCTTGTGCATGACAACTGAATGTTTGATCAATCCATAGGCTGTCCGCTTCTTACATATTATTGAATCTTTATACACATACAAACGTAGGGGTAGCAATACCGACGATATATTATTTTAGGATATACAACTGTTTATAGTATCCCAAGCATTGAATCACAACAATACCAATAGTTTGCATCCATACGACTATTGTTTATTTTCTAAGCATCTTCATGTTATGAGGCAATGAAAAAGAATTTGGTTTAAATAAAGTGAATGTCTATTCTGGAAGTATTATTTTTTCAGATAAATCAGGAATAATACAACTCATACAAATTATAACAAACAAGAAATGTTTTTATTCATATGTAGATGCTTTTAGACGACGATAAACTCACTCGTTGCAGCCTTATAGTCACGTTTCTCGGAAAATCGGTATTAGAATAGTTAGAACTATGCCATATCTTACAAGGAAAAATATCGTTGAACTTGATGTATTGGCATGCTGCATTGCTGCAGGCTTCTCTTCTGAAACAAAAAAAAACTGATATATTTCACCTGTGCGAAACCTTTTGCTTCATAAATTATTGAAAAATTGCATTTCAAATATTTTAAGATATTGGCAAATAAACAATAAATGGAATAAACGCAAGTGAACAAGTACACTGGAAGGAGAATATCAAACATGACTGCAAACTGCAAAGAACAGCAAACTTTTCCTCATAGGATAAAATTAACAAAAAAAAAGTAATTCATCGAGCTCTGCCCTGACCGAATATAGGGAATTTCTATTTAACGTAGGCTCCGATCGGATACTCGAGTATTTCCAAAATTACAAAGTGCCTATAAAATATAATTGTGAAGTTTGTGTGAGGACACCTTAACAACCGTAAGTGTATTCACTGATATATTCAAAGTTAGATTATCAACAACAAAGTGGACAATAACTAATGTTTCATCCATTTTATATTATTATCAATAAGAAGCCGGTCTCATAAGCTAAATAAATACTATCGCAGGCCCATACACCTGTTTCACCAGGTGACAGGGCACTACTATATTTTGAGCACTTCATGATGAACCCCAACCAAAATGTTCCGACTTTTACACAATTTCAATCTAGATCATACGCTCCCCGAACCCATTCGTCAGCAGTTTCAGGCCCCATGTCTTCTCCAAAGGAACAAGCAATCGTCTTTAGTGCATTAGAAAACACTCCCCATTCTATTATAATCTATTTGGTAATATAATTCAGAAAAAAATATAATCTTTTGACCTCTGTTATCAAACTACCGGATATGCATGTATCTATTCAATAAACAACTAGTAGACACTCCCATGAATGCCTGCGCATAAATAGAAGTCAGTGCTGAAAAACTAGTTGAGTTACCTCGTATAATTTTGGGAGGCTCTTTAGTACACATATAGAGGTGATCACCATCCTATTCTTATCAAGAACTCTGCAGCTCTGACTTACGATTCTTTTGCTCCGAATTGGGAAACAGAATCTGCAAGCTGGACAGAATTTGAATCCTACATTAACCACAAAATGCCTAAATGTACAATGACTGACGACGTTGATAAATCTTCAAATAATTTGAACACTTAATCTGAGAAGTTCAGAACTTATCGTGGTTAAAATATGTTTCCGAAATAAAAACCGCAACTCACTTCAATGAAGTATGAAAAAAAGTTTCAGCACTCACAGCCTCTACACATATAATGACAAACGCTTTAGCTAATCAATTTTGAAGTATGTCTCCAAACTTCAATAATAATATTACCTGCTCTGAAAACAGAAAACTACCAATTCTATCCACCCTTTTAACAACGCAGAGGTATGAAAAAGAAGTTCAACTTCTTCAAACATAACTATCCATTATTTTATTAAACAAAACTAATGGAAAATTGATAAAATTAAAAGTGCATTTGACTTATTTTCAACGACATTTCCATATCTGTTATTATGTTTTATGAACGCTATTTGATAAAAAAGTTAGCTCGCATTTGAATATTATAAATAGCACAGTGTATAGGATTCAAGCGACATGCTTCCAAATTAAAAAAAAAGTTGGTAATTCATTTTCAGGTCATAGTAAGTTATTTGTTTCATTGTCTACAGAACACAGACATAGTAAAGCGATAGTCAACAGCTCACAACAATTAACGATTAACAGAAACTCATAATGATAGTGACAGGGGTACTGAAACTATTAAAATGATAACAAATGGACCTGACATTTGAAATCTGGCAGCATTCAATTTCAAGAAATTGGAAATTTCGCCTAATACAACAAGAGTAATCTAATATTCGAAGTTAAATATTCGAATGTAATATTTTTTCCATATATCTCCATTAATTCAGGTGAGTTATTTCGTGAAAATTTGAGATGGTCTCGTTGTGGTGGAAAATGGCTTATTGTCTTTACTGGTAGTTGATGATTGCCGCTAATACTTTCCTGAACATTTATGTTGGTGCTTTGTTTGATCTATGAAGAGTAGATTTACACAAATGTAGGTATTGTGATGTGCATTATGTAGATTGAAAACCCCGTTTTGAGTTACCGCAGCTTTATCCCGAAAGACATTTTCCAGAAAAAGTGAGGATGCTGGTCCTATTTGTTCTCGAGCTGAGGAATCATATCCAGTGGGGCACGATTTTTTTTCGAACGTGGAACGTATCAAATTTGTTTTATGAGTAATATTCCAAATTTATGGAGAAATCGCATATTATAGGAAACAGCTACGAGCTCTCTAGGACTAGAGGACTCCGGATTCTCTTTTGTTTTGTCCAATATTTCATTTCATTACACTTTTGTTACATCTGTGTGCCTACCAGTTCCAGTACATTAAGTTGGTGTAAAGCTGTAAATTTCTATCGATTGAGATGTGATTTCACGGATAGCAAATAAAAATGATGGTAATAATATATATTGATAGTATTCACATCCCTGGGTAGTCAAAGTCTCTGAAATATACATCCCACTTTTGTTACCTTTTTTGAATCATCGATGTAACACTGGGAGCGAACCTACATTTGTAAATAAATGGTCAATATCTTGGAGCCGATGAAATTTCTCTTTCAATGTGACTCCACTTTAGATTTGTTTAGCAATTAATCCAATCTACAATCTACTTGAGAATACCTTTTATATATGGATAATATTAAAACGTACGCATTAAACTAGCGTCAAATCAACATTCACTCAATATGACTTCTCCAGTGATATAAAAATAGGAATAAGGCTGGACACCTTATGTATAGGTGGAATTGTGAACGGAGATGTGGTTAAACCCAATGGAAACATTATAAATGCTATGCAAAATAATGAAACCCACAAATAACTAGGATCTCAGCAAGATAAGCAGCTAGACCAAAAAAATCAACAACCAAAATAAGATGCCAGTTCAATCGAAGGGTAGCTACTTTATTGAAATACTAGTTGAATACAGGAAATCTTGCTAAAGCAATTAACACCATACCGATTCCAATATACCTATTTGGAATTCTGAAGTGGACGAAAGCAGAACTGGAGGATATTAAAAGAACAGCGGATATCGTGAGCCCTGATAATAAACTTGAAATCGTTAAAGCAATGTTAAACAGGCGAAGTAGGCCCAGCAAGTGCTTCATGGTTGACATCATCAGGACCTCAATCAACCTTATATCGACAAGGAAGGAAATTAGTGGCTTTCTGATGAAATATTATTCCCAGAAACAGGAGGATTTATTACACTGACGAAGGAATAATTACCAGGCAGTATACTTCGAAAGATATCTTGTGCTTGTCGAAAATGTCGCAATACGTTATGATGCAATTATCGTAGGTTGAAGTGCACTTACTTATACTTTTGCTGGAATAGTATGAATGATTGCTTTAATACAGAACAGTTGATGGTGAGAAGTGATTTGTAGTCTTCAGAAAAACGCTTGTGAAACCAACATTCAATTCCTCAGGTTAATGAATGAACACCATCAATTTCTTGTGAGAATTGCTTAACCTTTTTATTCTTGAAAAAAACGAAAAGCTAAAGGACGATGCTGTTGATTGAAAAAACCCTTCTCCATCTGCTTTAATTTGTTTCAATGAATTAATTTTGAACAGCTATTCCACCCAATATTCATATATCACCGTATTCAGCTTTACTGATATTCGCAGAAACATAATATGTTTCTGCGCCATTAAGTCAAAACCTCGTATCTCAGTTTTCGACGATTTTGAGATAATGTTTATTATAAATCAGTGCATCAAGCCGGAGAGCATGGAAATACTCGTATCTCAATACTAGTGGAATCAAGCATGCGTGATAACTGTTTTAATATCTCGTATCTGAAAATTCCAAATTTGTACGTGTTAAAACCACGTATCTCGAGTTACGAGAAAGTTCATGTTAATGTTGTGAATTTTGGCGGTTTGCTTCTTAGTAAAAATTTTACACAAACTCAAGTTGTTAAAAATGGTAAGTAGTTATGATCTTCAATTAAACTATTTAATAATAATAGTTATAGCCTGTAGGATGAATGTAGAATCGGTTTTTTACTTATGAAATCGAAATATGTGAGGTTATGCTCAGCATTCTTCACTATTAAAGTGGATAATAATGTATAATTATCAACTGTGAGCATACTATACTAATGCATTTGAAAAACAATACATGTAAATGATCTGAATTAATATTAGAGCAGTATAAAGTGTTCCAATTTAATCTAAGAATTTTGAGATACGAGTTTTGTGCATTTATTGTTTTTCTGGCTATAGCAATAATAACACTGAGTTACGAGTTTTACTGCAATGCATTTTTCTGCATTGTGACGGGTTTTAATTAGCATGAATTCCTTTTTCAGGCAAGTCGATCAGCTAAAATCTTAGCTCTGGTAACAGGCAATAAGAAAAACAATTTGCCTGTTGTAGAGCAAGCTGAGAGTAATACCAACGAAGTGAACATTTTTACAGTTGATACTCCAGTTATATCCGACGTTGATCAGGGTCTTCATCTTGACAACGACATAATCAAAGAGAGCGATAATAATCATTTTCATGATCCAAACAATCCCAATTTATTGATTTCCACAGAAAAAAATCTCGAAGAAGCTGTAGTTGTTAATGCATCTGACAATGTTGAGGATGAAAAATATTATATAGCAGAGGAAGATGCAGAGTTCGAAGAACCCTTTCAAGATTCTGGGTCAAGCTATTGTCCTAGTGTTGATTCAGATGAGTACCTTACTCTCAATGACAATGAAAGAGGCAATAATGCTGATACCAAACCCGCAGAGTCAAAAAAAAGAGCCAAAAAGGGACAATGCGACAAAAATACTTGAAAAAGAATAAAAGCAAAAACTGGTCGCGAAAAGGGACAAGCATATGAAGGAAATAAAAAGGCACGAGATGGGACTAAAACAATGATTATGAAAAATCCGAGGATTATGAAAGAGCGATGCAATTCCAAAAAATGTGCTAATTCGAAACAAAAACGGAAATGTTCTGCAGTCACTGAATGTGTCAGACAAGATTTATTCAATATGTTCTGGTCAGAACTCGACTGGAAGCAACGAAAAATATTTATCGCAACTTTGGTTAACAAGTCTGAGACGATTCAGAAAACAACGAAAAATAAGGAATCTCGCCGAAAGACTACTCTATCCTATCACCTCAAAGTCAATGATACGTTAATTCCTGTCTGCAAGAACATGTTCCTCAATACCTTTGCATTGGGAGAATGGACGATTTTGAACTGGGTGAAACAAAGTCATCACTCTGGAATCGTTTCTACTGTAACTAGATTTCCAAATAAAGTTAAACAGTCAAATAACAATCGAAGGACTGGAATAAAAGAATTTTTTGAAAAATTGCCTAAGATGCCATCGCACTATTGCCGATCCAGCACAAGCAAAATCTATTTGGAAAACATTTTTGATTCATACACAGAAATTTACAACCTTTATAGAAAGGAAGTAACAAAGTGTACTAGCAAACAAGTTTTCGTATCAGAAATGAGAAAAGCCAACATCGATATTTTCCGTCCACGTAAAGATCAATGTGATCTTTGCTTCAGTTTCAAGCAAGGAAATGTTGATGTTCATGTATATCAGTCTCATATAAATGAAAAAAACAGAGCTAGATTAGAGAAACAAAATGATAAACAAGAAGCTATTGCTGGAAACGTATGCGCTTTTACAATGGATGTACAAGCAGTACAGCTGGTACCTTGTTTGCCGGCGGGAATGATATACTTCAAACAAAAATTAGCGTGCCATAACTTCACTATCTATAACTTGGCCAGTGATAGTGTAGTTTGTTACGTCTGGCATGAAGGCGAGGGAGGAATGGATGCAAATTGTTTTGCTACTTGTTTGAGGGATTTTATAGATACTGAAGTGACAGAAGACGATAAAAAGAAAACAAAAATTTTTTACAGCGATGGCTGTTGCGCTCAAAATCGAAATACGACCTTAGCTAACGCCTTACTCCATCATTGTATTACCACTGGTGATACTATTATTCAAAAATACTTAGTAAAGGGACATTCACAAATGGAATGCGATAGTGTACATTCCACCATTGAAGCATGCAAAAAGAACAAAGAGATACACGCTCCATCAAATTATGTTCAGTTGATTCAGCAGTCACGAAAAAACTCAAAAGGGCCATACAAGGTTAAGTATGTGGATCATGAGTTTTTCAACAATTTCAATGGAATCAAGTACTTTTCGTCAATTCGCCCTGGTCTCAAAACGGGCGATGCCTGTGTAACGGATTTAAGAGCCTTGAAATACTCTTCCTCAGGAATACAGTATAAACAGGATTTTGATAATGAATGGTTATCTTTGCCCAGGCGTATGACAAACACTGCAGGAACAATTGCAAAAATGTATGATGCACCTTTAGCTCTTAAGGGTGATAAATTTGAACATCTCCAGTCCCTTAAAAAAGTCATACACAAGGACTACCATGGTTTTTACGATTCTTTAAAACACTAAACAACGTTTTCAAGATTACAATACATTTTTATTTCAATATTGTTTACCGTATTAATACCTCGTAACTTGTGAAAATGTTCAAAAAACAATACTAAAAACTCGTATCTCAACATTTTTGTAATTTTTTTTTATTCAGCAAATAAATCACAATGTTGTTCCATACTGTTATTTTTCATGCCCTATTCTAACAACATGTCCATCAAAGTTCCCAAAACTTTTTCAAAATAAAAAAAATAAAAGGTTTTTTGTAGTTCCTGAAAACCTATGATTTTTTAGATAAGAGGTTTTGACTTAACGGCGACGATATTGTATGCCGTTCGATCCAATAGACGTTATTTTTTCGAATATACATCTTGAAATCTTTTGTGGGAGTATTAATTCCTACATTTCGACTGGAAAATGCTTTTCACAATTATTCCAAGAGTTGAGATTTCCATTAAAATCGAAATTTACATTTTTAAAAACGGCTCAGTTCGTCATTGCACTCCATTTAATTGAAATTCAATTCTGAACGTTGTGAAGCAGATTCACATTTAAGCATTGATACAGGACTGTTCTTTTTTGTGTGCCATTCGTAATATCTGCTTATATAGTTATATTTCAAAAAAATTGTTTTCAAATATAACTCATTTTTCACATGAACTTGGTACTGTTATATTGAAAAATTGGGATTTCCGATACACTTGGGTACCACTAAGCAGATAATTTTGAACTTGAATTTGTGTACAGATTGCGAAAAAACTTATCGAACCATGCAATTCACACAAGTACGCCAAAAAAATATGGGAAAGAGAGAGAGAAAGAATAATTGGGCGTGGTTCAGCTAGGGTGTATAACTATTTCCCGAGGTTTGCCGAATGTTTATAGCCCCTCTATTTCAACCGCTATTGCCAGAAGCGCAGATTAATTTGTACAGATGATATTTTTGTCTTGGTATCGTTGACTTATGCACTATTAAACACTTTCATCCGGCAACAGGGTCTTTTACATACTGAATACCAACAATTAGTGAATTCTCTCTGTAAAGGACAATGTTGCCGGATGAAAGTGTTAAATACTGCATAAGTCAACGAAAACGAGACAAAATTTTCATTTGTACAAATTATTCTACGCTTCTGGCAGCAGCAATTAAAAATAATGGGGCAATGAACATTCGGCCAGCATCGGGAAATAATTATACTCCCTCGCTGACCACGCCCAATTATCATTTCTCTCTCTCTTTCAAGCTATTTTTCCCATATTTTCCTTGTCGTACTTGTGTAAATTGCATGATTCGATAAGCTTTCTCGCAATCTGTATATCAGGCTTGATAATTCGATAGTGAGAACTATATTTGTTGATGTGACTTGTTAATTAATTCCAAGCTACAATTTTGGCTTCTACTCATAGAGATACTACAAATAGAGACAAACGGCCATGTGCTGTTGTGAGGGAATGTCCGCTTAAACTCCGATGAAAGAGATAGATGACCAGAGGATTTTTTTATAGCGCATGCGCGGTCAGCAGTCAAGATAGTTCGAGCGTGAACGTGACATTAAGGTAATACTGATAGTATGTTGTGAATTTATATGTAGCATCATGTACATTAGTGTGTATCGAGTACATGTAGTTGTGAAGCAATGATGTCTTTTTCTTAAATGAAGTCTAAGAAGCTTGATATCAGTTTAATATAAAGTACTATAAACTTGGTTATTAGGGAAAAAGTGTTTGGTTTAGGACTCGATCCCCTCATCTTTCGGAAGCACACACCTTACCTCTTTGGCTATGGTATTTGCATTACCATTTAGAACGGGTATTTGAATTAGATGGGCTTGTGCTTAAGCTTATGTTTTCGTATGTCGATAACGCAAGCGCACCATTGGGGGAAGATAGCTTGAACCTCTGACTTCTTATCTCTCTCTTGAATTCTGATAATTCTCGATAATCTTTGAAAGAAGTTTTTCTTCTAATCGGCCAAAATCATTAGAATGGATGGTTGGAATTGTGAAGCGTTAGCTTAACATCGAAAGTATGTGAAGCAGAAATGCCCTACAGCATAAAAAAATTTTTGGAATCCTATTATTCTTCTCCAATTTAGATTCTTGAAACTGTACGCAGAGATCCCAATTCTCAAAGATCCCTTGTATGTTTATTTGGAATATATGTCATTTATCATAAGATCCTGAGTTTTTGCTTTTGTACTGATACAGCAAGAGAATTGTTTTTTTTATGACAATAACAACTTATTTCGCTCTTTTTAATCACACACAAGCCAATAAATGTCACATTGGAGATATTGGAGAAGAATTACCTCAATACACTCAACCAAACAGAATTGAAATACGAAATAAAACTGAAACGAACGTGACAATAGTTGAACCTGCTTAAAATTTATAGATATTAGTAAGTATTAACAGAGACTTTTTTCCGGAAGATCGTTAATTTGGGAGACTTTATAATCTTATAATTTATCGCGATTAAAAGCGAGCGGCATATTTTGAGCCTAACGCAAATACTTTATCTTCAATTTCTTACCTCTTCGCGAATTCTTGACGGGCCAAGATCCACTCAATTTATCATTTATGCCTTTCCAAATGTTTGGGGATGTATTTCATGAAGCTACTGAAATATTAACACCAATAGAAGTAAAGTGAGTGACTTGTTAAGGAACTGATTGATGTCTTTGAAAATAACTATGACAACAAAGCATCTTGAGACACGAGCACGATTTTCGTGTGCATTCAATCAATATAAACTGCAAGTTAACTGGATTGTCGATATTAGCAGTATAAGCATTTGGACAGGTTTATTCTTTCTATTCTCTCTCATTTATGGGAATTGAACCAAAATGCTTTTTAAGGTTTTTATTCCAATGTTTTGGTAGCGTTCCAGCTACCGTTGTCAGAATGAACTGAATTATAACAAATTTTTTTTCTTCCTATCTGACACAAAAAAATTTTGACAACTAGATAATTAATAATATTATGAAGTTCCAGACTGCATAACTTTGTTATCAAATTTTTATCAAGGTTCATTCATAGTAGATCATATCTCTGTGAAATAAAATACGTACCATTTTATGACATTTTAACGATATAATAGAAATAGAATCCAGTGGAGTGCACATTCTGTTTTTTTGCAGATAATTCTCTTCAACATTGGCAACTAAATTTGTCTACATTTGGGTGAAATACTAGATACACATTTATCTGCATTTAGTTGTATTAAAGCACTTTATTTGAAAAAGGGACAGTAAAATCTTCATACGATAGAACCAGAATCTAGTGATAATCAATTCACGAAGAAGAAAACTTTATTAAGAAATTAAGAATATGGAGAAGGGCTTATTGTTAATACCCCATAATAATAACAATAATATTATTAATTCAGCTAACATAATTTTTAAAAACTTGACCATAACGTATGTTAAGGGTTCATCAGAAAGAATTAGGAAAATTGGTAATCAATTCAATATTGGAACGTATGTTAAGGGTTCATCAGAAAGAATTAGGAAAATTGGTAATCAATTCAATATTGGAACTAGCTTTAAATCTAATAATACGTTAAGATCTGTACTAACTAAAACGAAACCAAAAAATGAAGAACAATCTTCAAAACACTGCATACATCAAATATCTTGTGGATGCGACAAATTTGATTGAGGTCATCTGAAGCATTGAAATTCATAATAAATGAACAAAAAAAGTATATCAAAGATAGGGAGTTCTTGAGGCCAGCTATTTGCAAACATGCTTGGGAAGAGGGTCATCGAATTCAATGGGATTTAACAAAGATAATATTGAAAGAAAAAGGAATTTCCAATAATTAATCACCTGCGTTATAATTAAAGCATCACTTAGTTTTTATCCAGGTTTTCTTATGATTTATCATTTGAATAGTTGTTAATCGATACACAATTCAATACACAAAATCACAAAACTGAGTATATATATTTTGAAAACAAAAATAATTATGCACAAAAAAAGTAGCAGCAAACGCGTTTTATCAACAACATATCCAATATAAGCGAAAAAGAAGCGCTATCCCAATAAAAACCCTTCCTGGAACGTGCACTCCACTGTATTCCATTTCTAGTAGACTATCATATCGTTAGAATGTCATTAAATCGAATATTTTTTTTCACATTTTGCCAGAGATATGATCTACTATAAATGAACCTTCATAAAAATTTGATAACAAAGTTTTGCAGTGTCGAACTTCAAAATAATATTGATTGTCTAGTTGTCAAATTTTGTTCGTTGTGTCAGATAGGAAAAAAAAATTAGTTATAATTCAGTTCATTCTGACAACGGTAGCTGGAATGCTATCGAAACGTTGGAATAAAAAACTTTAAAAAGCATTTTGGTTTAATTCTCATAAAATAAGAGACAAAAGAATGGATAATATACCACAAGGAACATACAGGAGATATTTAGGTTTATCCTTATGTATCAAATATATGTGGAAAAAATATTATCCCCCAAGGGATCCATGATAAAAGAGTAGGGATCACTACCTAATTAAACTTGCACTTATGCATACAGTAGTAGTGTGGGAGGCATTGCGGTAATGGTATACCTTATAATACCTTAGCGCATTAGTTGATAATCGTACAGTTTTTATTTCCTGGAAGACATTCCACAATGTATGATATAGAAATGTTAATCGGTTCACTTTATAACTTTTAAAAAAGAACTTTATTTTCAAATTACAAAAGATAAACTGATATTTGGATTTTTACAAATAATGATTTTATTAACAAACTGTTATTATAAAGATCTAATTGTAAAAAAGCGTGACAACACATGTTGAACTAGAATTTATAATATTTAGTTGCTGACTTTGCAGGTTGTTGTCCTGTGTCAACCATGTCGTCCATTAAGGCTACATGTCTCCTCCCTCCTCTGGTGATGACTTCGTCCTCGAAGTCTTGGAACCATCTCGGAGTAAATCTTCTAAAATTTGGATTTGGGCTGGCTGCAATTTTTGACCAAAAAGGATTTTCGAAATTCTTTTTCTTTTCTTTAAAAATAATATTAACAAAAATGCTAAAACAAACATTAGTAAAATAATAGATACAGCACTAAGTCCGGTAGAAATTTGAGGTAAATTTTCTAATGGCTCTATTGGTTGAACTTGTCCGTGGGTTTCGGGAATTTTCAACTTTTCTAACTTGATTTCATGGTCCGGTGTAAGCTTCATCGGTACGACTTCCGGGAATGAAATTTCTTGAACGGTTTTCTTTGTGTAGAGGATACCTTCTATAGAAATTGGTTCATCAATTAGCAGGATACTGGTTGATTGGATAAATTGATCTCCAATTTTGATAGGGTGAACTATTCCTATCAAAATAACTTGTGAAGTTTCTTGCACGAAGTTTTCTGTAGCTTTACATTTTGTGCAATTGTAAATATTGGGAATTGAGCATTTGGATGCAACATGATTTGTACAAATAATGTTATCGTCTCGGCCAATACAATTTTCGTACCATTTATTGTTGGCGTAGAAATGGGCAGGTGGCAACATGATTATGTGATCCTTATTAGGTATAGGGTAAATTCGGAATGTAGGATAGGAGCTAGTGCGAAGGATTGGGATTTTGACTATTATGAGCATTGTTTTTGGAGTAACGCAAATAAGAGATTTAGAAGATTCAATAAGTTCATAGGGGTGTTCGTCATTGACGAAAAGGGCTTCTCTGGAATAGATATGAAGAAGATTGTCTTTTAGGGTTTCTAGTTCCTTTAAAGTGAATAATTCAATATTAGTTAAATCTAAGTGTGAAAGGGTAATTGTTCTAATTAGTTTCAAAATAAATTCATTTATACTTTGGAGGTTAAGTATTTCATTATGTAGGGCATTATAACCATCAAAATCAGCGGATAGTTTATTAACTGCAGCTAAAAGTGTCATACTATTGTTATTTATTTTCGTTAATAATCTATTAAATCTAGTATCTAAAGATTGTCCAAATGAGATTCGATTATTAAATTTCTTAATGATTTCATTTTCTTTTAATTCTATAGCTATTATGTGAGTTTTTAACAAGTCTAAGTCTGAGTCGTCAGGGTTACCTGTTATGTATTTTATTGCTGTACCAAGGAAATTAAAAAGTGCTTTCTTTTGTTTTCTTGTTATCTTATGAAGATCGTCATAAGTTTGTTCGCGTAAGTGATTGTATTGAGCGTATAGGAGTGAGAGGGGTCCGTTTTGAATAGGCATTTTAAAGAAATTATTTAGATTAGTATTTAAAGTTTCTGATAATAAGTCTAAATCTATATGTAAAATGTGTCTATGATAATGTGAAATTTCTCTGGATTTTCCCAATTCCTCGGCATAATAACCATTATTAGGAATGCTCTGGATCTTGAGAAGATGTCCCTGGGATAGGGTTATCCTGTAAAGAAGTTTTGTCTTGAGCTTTTTTATCAGTCAGTTTTCGAATTCTTTTAACAAATTTTAAATGAGTACTGGTTAATTTTTGATTTTTGGTTTTTCCGATGATTTTTGTTTTATTTTGTTTTTCAGGACGAATAGTTGTATATGGTGCTTGTAATTTAGGTCTATGCTTTTTCTTGGATACGTACAAAGTTTGTGCAATATTTATATCAGGTATAATTTCGGCATTTTTATTTTGTTCATTTAAAATTTTCTCTCTTTTTTCTTTTTGTTTATTATATAAGTCCTTGATAAAGGGTTGTAGTTCGTCTTTATGTCTTTGATTGTATGTTTCGTATACCGGAAGGTCAAAATCAAAATGAATCTCTTCGGCGTATGGGCCGTATAAAATTGAAAAGGGAGAATAATTGGTTGCAGAATGAATTGATTGATTATAAATTAGTATGGCATGAGTAAAAATATCATCTATTGGATCATTTGGATTTTGTTCTTTTAAGGTTCTAATTTTTTCGGAAATAGTCGAATGAAATCTTTCAACTGGGGAGTTTGAAGAAGAATTGTTTACTGTTGTAAAATGCATTTCAATTTTATGCATTTTCATGAATTCTTTAATTAGAGAGGAGTTAAATTCAGTACCGCTGTCGGATACAATTTTCTTGGGATAATTATGATGTGCAAAATAATGTCTTAATTTACTTAATATTGAGATTGACGTTTTGTCAGGTATTTTATAGCATTGTCCATATTTCGAAAATGAATCCAAAATTGTTAAGTACAGGTTTTTATTACAATGAAATAAATCTATGTGCAAAATATCAAAAGGTTTTTGACCAAGAAGTGGTCCCAGTTGGGGAAGTTTATAAGGGTGTCTTTCATATTTGTTTTTTAGGCATATTTCACATTTATTAATAAAGTTCGAAATTGTTGTTTGCATAGAAGGCCAGTAAAATTGATGTCTTAAGTGTTTGTAGGTTTCTACTATTCCGTTATGATTTTCGGAATGGTATTTTTTCACGCACTCTATTTGTCTTTGTTCGTCTTCAATGTCCTGTAACATTGTTGTACACAAAATAGCTTTAACAGTTGAGTCTAAATTTTCTCTAAAGTAATTGCAAATGAAAGGTCTGTATTCTTGGTCTATTTTTATTGAAAACTTTTTATTTGGTCGTAGAATTTCTTTAAAAACATCTAGTATTTCAGATTTCCAATTTTCATAAGTTAAATGTATCGTGTATCTATGTTTATTAAAAATTTTCTTATAAGTAAAATCATAATTTTCCGATTCGGTAATAAATATTAATTGATTTGTTGATAAATTGATGGGTTCTTCGGAAATGAGAATCCCTGTGATTGGGTTTTCAACTGCAGTGTGTATTGTATTATCAGATGATTGATTTTCATCTAAATTTTCGAGAAATTCGTCTACATCAAAAACGTCATTTATATCTGGAGGCTCAGCGCAATTTGAATTGTCCGTAAGGGCATTTATGTTAACTCTAGAAAGACAGTCAGCTACTTGGTTTTCTTTACCTACTTTATATTTTACTTCAAAATTATAATCATCTAATTTAAGTCTCCAGCGTGCTAACCTAGAAGTGGGGTCTTTTATTTTATAGATCCAAACAAGAGGGTTGTGATCTGTTTCGATGAGAAATTTTTGTCCGTATAAATATGGACGAAAATGTTTACAAGAGTCGACAATCGCTAATAATTCTTTTTCAATTGTTGAGTAGTTTTGCTCTGCAGAATTTAAAGTCCTAGAATAATATGCAATTGGGTGATTATTTTGAGAAAGTACAGAACCAATGGCTACATTCGAGGCATCTGTGGTTAGTACAAATGGTTTTGAAAAATCGGGATATTGAAGAATGGGGGCGTTAATCAATAATTGTTTGCATTTTTCGAAACATTCTAAATATTTAGGATTAGTGGGGTCGATTATTGTTCCTTTTCGAGTACATCTAGAAAATGGGGATGTGACTTTGGCGAAATTCGGGATAAATCTTCGATAGTATCCTATAAGTCCTAGAAATGATTTAATTTCTTTTAATGTTTTCGGCAAAGGAAATTTTTGTATAGCTTCTATCTTACAAGGGTTCGGTTTGATACCATCGACGGTCACTAAGTGGCCAAGAAAAGAGACTTCTTTTTTCAGAAATTCGGATTTGTCCAATTGAATTTTAAGATTATTTTTTCTAAAAACATCAAAGATAGCGGCAATATGAACAAGGTGTTCATGAAGAGATTTTGAGAAGATAATTACATCGTCCATATAAACAAAACAGGATTTATATAAGAAGGGCCTTAAAATGTTATCCATTAATCTTTCAAATGTTGCTGGGCTATTTTTTAGTCCCATAGGAAGTTTCGTGTATTCAAAATGACCATGTGGTACAGTAAAAGCTGTTTTTTCGATAGAATTTGGATGAAGTTCGATTTGATGAAATCCTTGGGCTAAATCTAAAGTTGTAAAGTATGTGGCTTTACCTAAATTATCTAAAATTTCATCAATTTTGGGTATCGGATATCTATCGTCTATAGTATTTTCGTTAAGTTTTCGGTAATCAATTACCATTCGGAATTTTTTCTGACCGGAAGCATCGGCCTTTTTTGGGACAATCCACACAGGGGCGGAATATGGAGATGTAGAGGGTCTTATAATATTATTATCTAAAAGCTTGTTTACTTGTTTAACAATTTCTTCTTGCATTATTTTGGGGTGTCTGTAACTTCTAACATAAATAGGGTTTTCGTTTCGTGTTTTAATTTCATGTTTAATAGCAGAAGTAAAAGTCAGTTTGGATTTGTCGTTATAAAATAAATCTTTAAATTTCCTACACAAATTTTTAATCTTTTCTTTTTCTTCAGAATTTAAATGGTCTGTTCGAATAGCAGACTCATCAAAATTGCACGTGGGATTTTTTATCTCATAATTTTCTAAGTTATCTACTAGTACTGTTTTTATGTTAACGGGTGTTTGAAATGTAATATCGTCTATAAAACCATGCTTTACCGTGTGAAGAGACTCTGGAATTTTTATATTATTAACTACTGTTTCCGGGAATACTATATCACCACTGCTTATGCTAACAGGAATTTTATTATATAAGGTTTTAAATGGAATTGTTATACTTAAATTTCTTAAGGTTAGAGTTTTTGTGGAATAATCTAAAATTGCATTAAATCTTTCTAAATCAGAATTACCGAGTAAAATATCGAAATTTTCACTCCATTCAGCAATACGAGCATCAATAAATTCGGTTATATTGTATTCTTTAAATATAGGAGTGTTAATATTTTGATTGCACTTATGGGTTAATTTCATAGAAGTTAGTGTGAAAGGTTTTTGATAAATATGAGATTTGTCAAAAAATTTTGCGGCTTTTGGAGAGAGAATAGTATTAGATCCACCTGAATCTATTAAAACTTTTAATTTTGATTTTGGCATTATGAAAAAAGGTAATTGGGGGTATTCTCGAATATTATTTATGTTTATACAGGGGGTGGTTGTTTTTCGGAAGGGTTCTCGTGAAAATCCTGAAAATTTTCTTCATCAAAATTTTCAATTTCCTCATTACTTGAAGAGTTTATATTGAAATTATGTGTCCGTCTCGTGGACATACTCATGGGTTCATTTCTGCTTTGAATTGTTTGTATACCACTCATAGGAGAAGAAGTATTTTGTTGATGCTGGGTGTTTCTATTTTGAGGAGATCTATTAAAGTTTGGAGCATTGCTTCCAAAATTCGAAGGATAAAACAAATTTCTTTGGTTATTGTTTTGGAAATTATTCTTTGGAAAATTGAAATTTTGTTGTGAAGTATTACGAGGGGTCGGCGAAGAGTTCATTGTCTGTGTAAAATTTCGCGGAAAATTATTGTTCGAATTGAAATTACGTTGCGTGGGATTATGGGGCTGTGTCGAAAAGTTGCTAGATTTATTATTAAATCGATTTTGAGCGGGACCACTAGAATTTTGTCTAGCGGAAGACGGTCCTCTATTTTGTTGTTGCTTTAAAAAATTCATATATTGTTGCTGATTTTTGTGATTATCGTATGCTATACACTTTTGAAGAGCTTCTTCAAGAGAAGTGATTTGAAAATGTGACAAATATTCACAGTAAGGTTCATTGATACCTGAGCAAAATGTTTTAAGGGCCATATTCTTAAAATAGGGAGTTTTAAAATTGACAGTTTCAATATTATTGTTTAATGTAATATGTTGGAGTAAATCGTTTAGGTTATTTGATATTCGTTGATGATATTGGTCATATGTCTCGTTAAATTTTTGAACTGTTGTCGATAATTGCGTCACTAAGATGTCCTCTGAACGTCGGTCGCCGTACTTAGCTAATAAGGCCGGTCGTACGTCTGTCCAAATAGTCTTATTAGAATAATTTAAAAAATCTCTTGGTTCACCTTTGATACGAGATAGAATATTGGCATTCAAAATAAATTCCTGAGCTGGAGTAAGCTCCTGAGTTACAAGAAATGCTATTAAATTATCGGCTGATTTTATGAAAGTGGAGAGATTGTCTCCAGAAGTAAATTCGGGCAAAGTAGCACAAATGCTAGAAATATCACTGTTACTCATAGGCATATTGATTATTGAATTATCTGATAAATCTGATGTACTATTACTACGAGAAATATTTATGGAAAGATTATCAAAAATTAAATGCAAATTTTCCCTAGAAATATCACTAAAAGTGCTCATAAAGGAAAGAAAGGAAAAATCACTTACAAAAGGATGATCACTGTTGATTTCCTCAGCATGCTCTTCTTTCTCTTCCCAGGTTCGTAGGACTCTCGTCAAACACTTGAAATTGACCAGGAAACGGGTGGTTTCTGTACGAGGATCCTGTTCGCAGCGCCAGAAATGTTAATCGGTTCACTTTATAACTTTTAAAAAAGAACTTTATTTTCAAATTACAAAAGATAAACTGATATTTGGATTTTTACAAATAATGATTTTATTAACAAACTGTTATTATAAAGATCTAATTGTAAAAAAGCGTGACAACACATGTTGAACTAGAATTTATAATATTTAGTTGCTGACTTTGCAGGTTGTTGTCCTGTGTCAACCATGTCGTCCATTAAGGCTACATGTCTATATACATCGAATCAAAAAAGTGGTAAATAATACACATAGGATGAAAATAATATTAAATAGTTACAGAGCATGAGGAATTAAAAATTGTATGCAAACAATGCTCAAAAAAAATATCCCGTAAGCTCGTTCTATGGATCCATATTAATTCATTCCGGAGAGTTATGCGTCATTAAAAAAATGGGCAATCAGAATTATTAATATCACTACTTAACGGTATGATATATTGCTTGATAAAGTTAAATTATTTTCAAAAAGACGATGAAGTATTATACAGTGCGATATTTTAGTATTATTTAAATAGTTTGTGTCTTTTGAAACCTGGTGTGAGAAATTGATTCAATTGGTTGTACTATTGGAAATATAACTTCAGCTAAGGTGGTACTAGTTACGCAAAATGAATGAAAAATACATTTTCAAGAGAAGTATGCGTTTTTTGGTATCCATAAGTATACTTTCTTGAATCTTCCTTAGCATGTCCAAAAACCGTATACAGGGTGAATACTATTTTTGTTATGTTAAGCATATGTAGAGTGATTCGTTACTGATTAAAAATATTTAACAGAAGAATCCTAACATCAAATTATTAAGATTTAACCAAAAAAACTCGGATGAAATATTGATGCTTAATTACAGGGTGTTTTGTTTGACAATTTAGGAACTATATTATATTTGTTTAGTGCTTTAAAATTGTTTCACCTACAACGCCTCGGTAATCAGTCAATAACATACAGTCGGCATCAATGTAATGACGTCTTTTACGCACGGTAAAAAAACGCACAGCTGAAAAGTAAATCGCACGGGTTCCCTAGCAATATCTTAGCAACTGTCAATAGACGTCGCCATTTTATTCAAAAATCTGACATAAGCCGTCAAAACATCAAACTTAGGTATAGGCTGCAATAGCGATTTGCGTAAGAACTGTCAAGAAACTTTTAAAACACTTTTTTATTATCCTTATAACTTATAACTGGTTTGTGTATTTTGTGGAAAGCTTTATTCAATTAAAAAATGTGGAGTGAAAGTGAGATGGATTTAATATTATCATGGAAATCGCAGAAATAGCCAAATATTGTTGATGTTGTTCAAGTATTATCAATAATAATAAGAGTATAAATACATGTAGAAGTAGGACGTAGGTAAAGTATAGTACGTAACTGGTGTTGTAGAGCATTTTACGCACTCACTGAATTACTTTTCCATTCGTGCGTAAAATGCTTCTTACCACACACGTTACGTAATATACTATTTCGAGAATACTATAATGGCATGTTTCCCAGATTTATCTAATAATATGAAACCTTCTTCATCATCAATAACTTCCTTGAAAATGCATCAGACGATAGATATTTGTTCATTAAGGTGAAATATATTGTACTCAATTTACTATATAGATAATTATATACACTGTGTCATTCATAAAATGCGACATATGGATCTCTGTACAAAACTGTCAAACTCGAGCTAACTTTTTTACCCAATAGCGTTCATAAAAATAATAACAGATTTGAAAAAGTCGTTAAAAAATAAGCTCAAATGCACTTATAATTTTCTTATACTCGCTCTGGTTTGATATAGAAAAGGAGAATAATGTTCATCCAAGTCGAACTCCATTTTCATACCATTTTCGGATGATTTTAATCGATTAGGTGATGGCTAGCATGGTAGTGCACGGTATTATTTAGATGTTAAATAAGAAGTATGGCGCTTCGCTTCCTCGCTGAGATGAATTTTTTTCCTTTTTGTTTTTAGTTTTTTTTACAATATAATTTTTCATGAACGCTATTTGGCTCGCGTTTGACAGTTTTGTACAGGAATCCCTATGTCGCATCTTATGAATAACACAGTGTATGTAAATGTCTTTAGTTTGTTCTTTATATTGGTATAAGCGGTGCCTGCAGGAAACAAGAATTACAAAATATAAAACCATCGCATGTTCATGGAAAAAATATAGTTATTGAAATTCCTGATTCAAAATCTAAGCGACAGTGTTTTTTTTTTCAGAATTTTTTTATCCCAAAGTGAATAGTATATTGAAGTATAAGTGGATATAAAGGTCTTTTATATAAAGTGTTTTAGAGACCAGTTATCCACGAATACTTTACGCTATTTTTTTTTATTGGTGCACTTTGAAACTATAAATATACTGGTATCTATAACTACTACAAGAAAAAGAAATGGAAATGACTGATAATTTAAAATGGTTGAATTCGTGATGACATTAGTTTACCTTGCGTTGTCATGGAAATGTTGATAGTATCAAATTAAATACCATTTCCTCCGATTTGAAAAATCGAAATATTAATATCTCAAACAATATCACCTGCACTTTCCATTTCCATTTACAAAATTGAAATTGTTAAATATTGTTCTGATAAAGGTTTTGACGTTACAAAGTACCTACTTCTGTCAGATCAATAATAATAGTATATTGTGCAACTAGTGGGAAAAGCTCAATTTTTCTCACGAGTGTGCATTTGTGGCACGAGCCTGATAGGCGAGTGCCGCAGCACACGAGTAGTAGTTAAGTGCGTTAGCTACTAAGCCATACCCGCTAACCGTTTAGATTAGATTCAAAGTTGGTAATTATACGAGACATCAACCTCTTCAAATTATACCAAATTTACTTATTCAAAATATACAAAAAAAGTATTTTCAATTATTTTTTCATATTGTAACACAAAATTTAGTTGAAATTTCTTCAAACTTACAGAAACACCTTCTCTCTACTTTTAAAACACTACCATTTGGGTACTTTTAACGTTTGACGTTTTATGACAGGAGTCCAAAGCATTCTATAATCGAGAATTGTGTTGATTTTTTCTCTAACGTACCGTGGCCCAAGCCGTGGGAAAGATTTTTTCCCACTGCTTAGGCAAAGTGACACTTTGTAGCTTCGTAAATTGTGTGAAAAGGACTATTTTCCATAGCAGTCGTAGAAAAAAAAAGTTGTCATTTAGACATTTAGACTATTAGACATTACACTTCGTTTCTCGAGATGTTGATGTTGCCATGGTAACTTTAAAAAACGCGCGTGTTTTAAAGTTCGTTTTAAACACGCCTGGGCGTGCTTTAAATAGGGGAAAGGGTTCACCAATAAAAAAAAATATATCAACCTTCGCTCTGCCGTAAATAAGGCTACAGAATTACCTTTTTTCCTAAACTATGTAAACGGAAAATGTACCGGGCAGTGTGTTGGTATTAATGAAAAAGGGAACGTACCAAAAGAAGTTGATTCATACTTGGGACTACCAAACCCAGCATCTTATACAGGACACTGTTTTCGGCGTTCGTCTGCGACTATTCTTGTTGACGCGGGTGGTGATCTATTAGATTTAAAAAGACACGGCGGATGGCAGTCATCGACCTTAGCTGAGTACTATGTGGATGATTCCCTAAGTAATAAAAAAACAATTTATCTATCCGCTATAGCGGATGCAAGAAATAGAGATGAAAGTTTACTAAGCACCTCTAATGTGAATGCTGTTTCTCCTGCTTCAACAAGCAAAGGAAGCGATTTATCATTGGTATATTTAATATCTGCGATGCTACTATCAACAATTATTATAATAATTGATATGTATTATGGAATTAAATGTTATACATACAATAAAATTATTCAAAAAATCTATTGTAGATGTTGTTCAAGTATTATTGATAATAAGAGTATAAATACAAGTACAAGTGAGTCGTAGGTGGAGTATAGTACGTAGCTCGTGTTGTGAAGCATTTCAGGCATTCACGGAATTACCATCGCTATGCGGTCAGATTTCACCCAGTTTCACACAACACTTTTTAGCATTGACATCAGCTGATAATTTATATTTTTGATAGTTCTGACAGATAAATATATTCAATTTTGTCATCGCATCCGCTCTTGTTATTCTATTAATTCACTTCGTTTCGTTTAAACTGAACATGACAGCATCTGTCTATATAGAGGTTATAAGCTATTGAAGATTTAAAACAATATAGTTTTTGCTAGAAAATTGGTTCTTCTTTTTTATTTCTTTCACTGGCATTCAGTTATTTGCTACTTAAAACAGCCATATTAAAGTAATGTGTATGTTCTAGTTTTTTAGTTTGAATACGAAACAGGAAAAAGTTTTACATGTGACAGAATACCCGTCTGATTAATGCTTGGGTATAAAATAATTCACTAGACAGACGAGAAGTCGACTTATGACTATGCGTGGCTGATTTTTTCATCAATCAAGGCATATTTAATAGATTTGGAACACGACTGTTAACTGATTTTACGCCTTTCAGTAACTAATCTGGTAACTTTTAGTGATGTGAGTAAAGCTTTTCAAATCACTCCTCCTGGTTTTTAAATGAGGTATAGCTACTACGACAGGGGCGAGTGACAAATTACATAGCTTAAAAGATTCATCGAGCAAATATTTCAATTGGATTATTTGAAAATAATAATATTACATGTAAACCAAAACTATATCAATATTTGTAACACTGCTTCATTAGATATTAATGAAGTGAGATATTGATTTGAAATCTTCAATGACTTTCTATCGGATGAGGAAGATATCATTCAAATAGTTGTGACATCTCAAAAGCCTAGGTTTTCCAGAAAAGAATGAAAATTCCAGATTACTGATAAATAATAAAGAATTCATTGCGAATTTTCTCATGAAAAAGACTGTTCTGTGGCCCGACTACAGTTGAAGAAGGTAATATTTTGTCTGAATATCTGAAAGTGGATAAATATTTACATCATTTGATAAAAAAAAAGAACGTTATTTGCTAAATTTGGATTTTTCATTTTTTTATTGGAAGAAATAATATATCCAGTTCAATTTAATAAAATTTGAATAAAAAACTTAAATTGATAATTCTTACCAAATTAGTATTAACGTGAATAATCTTAGTAGTATTAAATTTAGTTTTAAAATATTTATTATCCGTCGTGGTTAGGTACATTCATTGTAATTTGAATTGTGTAGTTCTAAGCAAGGTTGTGTTTGACGTGTGTCAATATTATTGATAGCTAGTTCTGAGAAATTACTTTCTGATATTCTTTTGGTTTTTTGACAGAGATAACGTGTAAGTATCAGTTCTATGGTTAAGCTCTTTCTTATTGTTTTTGTTAATACTTACACGGAATTACTCTATAGTTTAAAGTTTATTTATTATTTCTTTGGCTTAATTTTCTATATAGAGGGTAGAATGTTGTAGTTTTTCTATGAAGTATTTTATTGTTAATTGAATTTATAGAAAATATAAAAAAATAAAATAAAAGATATAGTGCGTCCAAAATATTTTTTTCAGTTCTCTCATAGTAGAAGATACTCTGTGAAATACAGTAAGATTTTCTCGGTATATGAACCCAAGTTTCGGCCCTGAGATAAAAAAAAAAAAAATTATAAAGCAAAATAATAATAAGGATTATTAAAATTTTTCAGAATTTAAGAAATCGATGCGTTTCGTGCATCTGGCGCCCAATATAAAAAAGTACAGGTGAAAAAAAAAAAGTTTCATTTAATTAGATACATTACAAAGTTATAGCCGCGGTTGTATGCTGAAAGGTTTGGAGTGCTTCAACACATACCACAGCAATATATTATTGGTATATGTGTTTTCTTAAGGAAAAAATAGCTGAAATAGCCGAAGATTGAACCTACTTCCCCTTCAATAGCTAGGCTAGGAAACATAAATGCTCAAACAAACTCGGCTATTTCAGCTATCACGTGAAGACGCCAACTTTTAGATATGAGAGAGAGTCTCGATGTGTGACCTTGAACTGTTTAATAGATGAGGCTTTTATTTGATGTAGATCATAAACTAATAAAAAACAGATATATACAGTCTGTTCGCTGAATCTTTTCCCATGTATGAAATAATTCACATACTATTTTATGTATTACGTCTCTTTCCTACTCACAGAATCTTAATCCCCGAAATGAAACCGTTTGTTCCATTACAGCGTAATATAACAAACAGAGATAGCCATATGATGGATGTCGGCGATAGGTTTAACGCGAATTTGTACCTTGACGTCGTTGACAGACCAAAGACTTTGTTTACATTTTTATTTTATATTTTTATTCATTTTTTCGCCACTTGCATATAAATTTATTTCAAAAACAGTTTTTATAACGACTAACTTATACGTGAGTATTCGAATTATTGAGGTAAGTGAATTATTAATCTATTTATTTATTATTTACTTCGCAATGAAAACTAACCTTAAATTGACATTTCAATATGATTCTGGATAGAATTCCATCAAACTAAATTATATGAAACATATTTTGCTTCCACTAATGTAGAAAATGATGATTAATTAGTTAAATACCTTATTTTCTGAAAGACCAAAACTATTTATGAATGATTTTTATTTTTAGAATATGAAAGAGGTTGAATTCGCAAGCACAGGAGCTGGTCCTAAATGTGTTGGAGTATTTTGAGTTAGAAAAAAGAAATGGAGGTCCTTTGGAATCACTTTCATGTGTAAATCAACAGGGTAAATATTTATTTATTATTTAATTAAAATCTTTTGGTAAAATGTAGGTGTAAGTATTTTGTGATGAGTATATTCAAATCATGGTATATTCAAGAAAAAATTAGTAAGTTATTTTTGTAGATTTTAGTAGTTTTGTGACTACATTACAATTATTCAATTCAACTATTAAATTTATTTTAGTTAACAGTCAGGGTTGAAACATTGATGGAATGAACAATCAAATTATCATTATCGTTTTTGTTTTAGAGAAGCATGTTACTTTGACTACCTTAGATTGTGAATTAGAAAAAGAGAAATTGTATATCTATTGGCAAAACATCTCTGTGCATTTTGTTGAAAACATTGAGATTCAAATGTAACAAAGATGACAACCGAAGAGCTTTAATGGAGCGGACCAGTATTGCAGCCTTGAGAGCCAATTTTCTGCGTGAATATATGGAAAACCTCTCAAGTACTCACCCAAGAGAACTTATATTTTTGGATAATACATGGATCTTTTCAAAAGGAAACAAAACATATTCTTGGCAAGACAACAGCACTAAAAGTGTACGTAAACCAGATGGTTATAATGGAAAACGTTTTATAATTGTTCATGCTGGGTTCTACCAAAGGGTTTGTCTCTGAAGCAAGTTTATTATTCTGTTCAAAATCTAAAGAATCTGATTACCATGAAGAAATTAACAATATAACTTTTATGAAATCAATGAGTACTCAATTGATTCCCAACTCAGAAGAGCTCTTATTTTTATTGTTAATGCTCCATACTATAGTGTCCTTTTAGAAAAGCAACCTTCTACTAATTCGACAAAACATGAGATTGTTACATGGTTGACAACAAACAACATTAAATTTGGTACAAAACCTGAATTGCTACAAACTGCAAAAATGAATAGAAAAGGAAACGTGTATAAAATTGATGAGTTACTACGAGAACATGGTCATGAAGTGCCTCTGGGAAGATGCACTGGAACAATGTGATCAACAAATTTGGGAAAAATGTGTTAGACATATTCAATAAATTATAGAAAAGTGGTATGCCCGAGAGCAGAATATAGTTGATATTAGCATTCAACCAATTACCATTGACATAAATACTGGTGATAGTTCTGATTCCGACTATGAGGAGGATTAAATGAAATTTATTGTACCTATATATATTTCAAGGATAGCATCAAAGATTGTATTACAAGTTGTTTTAAATGGTAAATAAATTTAACAATAATTTTGATTTCCCCAATATTCCTGTCCTTGTACATTATTATTCGGCAAATATCTACTATAACTATATTTAAATGAGTCTCAAATATATATATTCAAAATATTTATTTTTTATTTTCACAACCCAGAGAAGATTCTTATTTTCCATTGTTGAGCCGTATGGATGGGACGGCCCAATAGTAATGGTTGCCAGCCATAACAAAAAAAAAGGAAATCTGATGTGCAAAGTTTCTACCCAGGAAATTGTTACTAATACTAACTCTTGTACAAGTAAATTCGCAGCATAACCCCATAAAACTGTGGAATTCTAACAGTTTTTCCAAACTAAAGGTTTAGGTAGCACATTGCTAAATGGCTGTAAAATATTCACAAATATCTATCACACCAACTTCGATAATAAATAACGCACACCGTAATTTTAGCCACATCTCAATTAAACGATTGAACCACGACCTACGTCTTATTTGATGTATTGATGTATTGCGTGTGTATATTAATGATGACGCATGGGAAAAGATCCACCGAACCAACTGTACAAATTTTTGTTTAATTACTTTGATTCTCACATAAAATTATTAATTTTTATATCTACGCCAATGCATTATTTCTAGTTTTGTGGTTTTATATCATATCACAATTAGACTGCTTGTTGTAGAATTTTTGCCTTCAGTATACGTGTGAATTTTATTGAAAAACTTTGCCTTGATTCTTCCAATTTTGTGCTGGAGTGTTTAAACTTTTTTACAACAAGCAGTTACTGTGATATGCGTTGATTGAGTTTATTTAAAGGGTATGTACCTCTTACTACTTTTAAGTTCACAATATCGTCATTTATTTTTATATTTGAATATGTATAGTCTTAAATTATTATTTGAGAGGGTGTGCTATAATTTTCATATATTTCAGTAATTTTCTTACGTACAACGTTTTTAATAATCTTACTATTTATTTTTCATATTTGAATATTATTTAATATTTAAATTATTATTTGGAAGGGGGTGTTATAATTTCCATATATTTCGGTAATTTTCACACGTACAACGTTTTTAATAATCTTACTATTTATTTTTTATATTTGAATATGTATTGTCTTAAATTATTATTTGGGAGGGTGTGTTATAATTTTCATTTATTTCAGTAATTTTCTCACGTAAGTGGGAGTTCTATAACGTTTTTTTTTAATAATTTTACTATTTTTAAAGTTTCCAAAATCGCCATTTATTTTTATATTTGAATAATAAGTATTTACTTAAATTATTATTTGGAAGGGTGTGTTATAATTTTCATATATTTCAGTAATTTTCCCACGTAAGAGGATGTTACCTTTAATTTTCCATACATATATAACCGAGGGTGCAGTTCTCATATCGATATAGAACCACCCTACGGTCCCCAATGCCCAACAGTTTGGCGGTCTCCTAGAACGGTACGGGGATGTCCCGTCTAAAATTATTATTGGAAGATTCTAAAATAATGATTGTTTTACTTTTTTTATTAGAACTATATTTAAACTTACTCGCTCAAACCCTGCGACGTGGTTTCTCACACGCCTTCTTATTATTTCATCTAAAAAATATATTGTTTTTTAGAGTTAAGCCATATCTTTTTTGTATGACCACTTACCTACATTTATTTTTTATAAACGCTTTTTATAAATATATTAACCCATAATTCGTGTAAAAAGTATTGTCTATATAATATATTTATCAAAAAATCATATACTATTCGAGTGTTTGCTAAATACAACTGTTTTTCTACAGATGTGTAAATGCAAGGGAGAATGTATATGTTCTGAAAATTATGAAGTTGAAAGAGAAGAACAGGCGGAGAGGGATAGGAAAATTTTGGAAAATTGCAATTGTGAAGGAGACTGTGGGTGTCTATCGGATGATGATGATGCAGAATGGGATGAATCTGAGGAGGAGGAGAAGATTCCTGGATACTCCACTAACATCGAAAAAAAAATAGAATAAACTATTAATAAACAGATACCTATATACAAATGTTTTGTTTAATTACTTTGATTCTCACATAAAATTATTAATTTTTATATCTACGCCAATGCATTATTTCTAGTTTTGTGGTTTTATATCTTATCACAATTAGACTGCTTGTTGTGTGAATTTTATTAGAAAAACTTTCGTCCCTTGCAACCTAAATCTATTCTTATAGTTCGTTAAATTCTTAACCATTACTAAAATGTTCAAGTTATATTTCATAGTTTGATTCGCTAATACGTATATGTATTTATTAGAGAGTTAGCTATGGGATGTTATCTTGGGCCTTGATTCTTCCAATTTTGTGCTAGAGTGTTTAAACTTTTTAACAACAAGCAGTTAGTGTAATATGTGTTGATTGAGTTTATTGAAGTTTAAGGGTATGTACCTCTTGATATTAATTGATTTTGGGATTGATAAAGTTTTTGATAATCTTACTATTTTTAAGTTTCCAAAATCGTCATTTATTTTAATATTTTTATATTTCCGTAATTTCAGTAATTTCCTCACGTACAACGTTTTTAATAATCCTACTATTTATTTTTTATATTTGAATATGTATTGTCTTAAATTATTATTTTAGAGGGTGTGCTATAATTTTCATATATTTCAGTAATTTTCCCACGTAAGTGGGTGTTCTCACGTTGACCTTGTTTTTTTGTTATCGATTTTATTTTTGTGTTTTACTTGAATATTATAAACAATTCTGTGGGATTATGTTTATCTTGCCGATGTGTTATTGTTTGAGGTTTCTATATCTATTTGGGGTTCACCTATTTTTCAAAAGTTGGTTTTATTTATTAAAACTACAACTTTTAATTATGATTGAATTTTTGATATAAGCAGAACATCTGAAGCTGAGGATGATGGAGTAAATCGCTAGGATAAACTATTTCTTTTGAGGTGTATATAACTTATGTTTAGGTATATATATCCATTTATTTTTGTTTTAATTATTTCTATAAATAATACTCAGAATTGCTAAATATTTTTTAATGATAATATGATATCAGTTTCGACAACATTGTTTCAAGTTGAGTTAGTAAAATAGTATCAGGACATGGTACATTAAACATATTCCAATTAAATTTTCCTGCGTCAATAACTTTTCTATAAAATTCGTTGTACTTGTAATAGACATCTCCTTTCAAGAAATAAAGGTTTCCATCTGAATGCCGGAAAACTGAGTTTATATTATCAGGAACCCCTGGAAATTCTTCTTTAATGTTACCTCTCCTTTTTATTTGCTCATCCATATCATCAAAAAGTACAAAGGATGTTTGATTAAACAACACATAGCTTTGGCCTGTATACGTCTGAAACATAGCGTTAACCTTAATATTTTGAGGTAGATTTAACTGAATGTTTCTAGCCAGTGTAATTCCAGGAAACGAAACGGCGAAAAATTTACCCTCGCTTTCTGCTATTAACGACCCTGCAGTGTTTTGATAAATATGTAAAATCTGTTTTATTTCTTTCGGTAAATAATTTTTTAAATCTTCAGCTGTTGGAATTTTTCCGTCAATTAAATTTCCTAAGTAAATTTCCTTTTATAATATACATGTGATATGCTGTAAACTCTGGTGTATATGCCAGAAACATAATATCAGGTACTTTCACATAACACAAGTTTATAGATTTTTCTGTGGATTTAACTTTGGTTGTGTCAGACTTTTTCGTATACATTGTTGTTGGCTTAATTACGTATCAATAATTAAAATTATTTTTATGAAAATTTCGAACGCTAATGTTAAGATTCTCACCTACAATTCACACAAAGATAAGATTATTTAATATCGGTACTGTCTGTTATCACAGGTAACCACACACAGACAAAACTCCAAAAACATGTTTTTGTTTTCCACACATATTTTTGTTTACTCATTTACATTCGTTGATAAAAGTTAACTAAACGAAACATTCTTTTCAAACATATACAGGATGTATCAAAAACACCAAGTAGTTGAAACATTCTTTTAACTTCATTTAGATTCGTTGATAAACGTTAACTATACGAAACATTCTTTTCAAACATATACAGGATGTATCAAAATAAGGCAAAGACACTAGGTTGAAACATTCTTTTAACATATACAGCATGCATCAAAACTATAGTGCCTGATTGGGTATCCAGTTGTGACATACTTCGGAATAGAATAATTTTGCGTCGTTTGGCTGGTGAAGGCTTAAAAGCGTTAACATGTCTGGACAGTACACTCGCAAATGCAGTAATATTCAACGCGAAGCGATATTATAATCAATATAATCTCAGTTGTGCCAAGTAGCGGCATGAAATTGCAATAATTGTAAAAATTTATCTTGTGTTATTTTGTTTCTCAGAACTTATATGAGCTAAGTTCATTAAAAATCAAGTGCAACAAACTGGATATTTTATTAACAACTAGTAGTTGATATAACCTTTGTTAAACAGTCCGAGAAAGTTCCTGCTTGTGTCCGTTTCTTTTTCCGAAACAGAATTAAGTAATATAATACCAAACGAAAATAATCAAATTGAATCAAAACCTAATACAGTCCATTATAAACTTTTCGGTATTGAGTTTTAACCGCCAATAATCGAACATGGTCCTTCGAGCCGGATTATTTCAAGGTAATTTAATTGGAATGGAAAAAACAAGTTTCATCGCTGGATTTTTTATGAAAAATTTGGTACATCGAAAAAACAAGAAGACTGCCCTATCTCAAGTAAGAAGAAAAAGTGTGTGATAGTTCGTTGATGTGTACGGTAGTGAACTTCACAAGAAAATTGAGTAAGGTTTTAATTCAATTTTTAAATTTTGCCAGTTAAATTTGCGAAACATACATTCCCCATTTATTTGTTTATTGTTGTAACAGATTGTCAAACGGACAATCTATTTTTACATGTATTTTGTATGTTGCTTTGTGTTTTTTGTTACAGGGTGAAGCAGCTACAAGAAATAAAAAATAAAAAGTGTTTTATTCAATCCCAAAATAATTCCCAATCCTATTTGTATGATCGCAAAATTGTAATCACTTGAAAAAATATTGTATAATTATTATTTAAACATTCACTTATTTTTTACTAGTATAAATAAACTAGTATTTATGAAAAATATTATTTAAAATATTTTTTGACTCAAAAATCTGATTCAAGTTTATATAGTCTTTGATGGTTTTTATTTCAAATCTCTTTTTTAATAATAAAAAACATAAAGTTGATTTCTACAGCTTGGAAATGTGTTCTCTATAGGGGAACCTATTGTCAATTTTATTTCAATCTTAAACACTTAGAATTATTTGTAGAAAAGTTTAACAATAATTTAACAATGGATGAGTTTAAGAGAAACAGAACCGTTTGCAAAACTCAAATTACACGGTTCAAAAACTGGACCGAAGCTAATTTAGACTGCACCAACAAAAATCAAATTAAAATCAGATTGGAACATGCCGAAAGCTATTTTAATCAATATTTAGAAAACCAGGATGAGTTAGAGAAACTTGGCGAAAATTCCGACGACCGCGAGTTAACAGAAAGAACGTATTTCGACGCTCAGGAAATTTTAAGAAACATTTTAGACCAAATTGAATCAGACAAAGACACTAAATCAGATACAAGTCAATCTGTTAACAATTCAAAATCTAGACTGAAACTGCCTGAGATAAAAATACCGGCATTTTCTGGAAACTCTCTCGAATATCCCACATTTATAAATTTATTTAAATCTTTGATTATTGATAATCCAAACATAACGTCAGATTCAGAGAAATTGTTCTATCTCAGGTCACATTTAACTGGTGAAGCACTCTCGTTAGTACAGGCGCTTAGCATAACTGATCAGAATTTCCATGTATCTCTAGACTTGTTAGAAAAAAGGTACAACAATAACCGGCAAATTGTTGCAAATTTATTTCAAAATATTTTAAGCTCACAAGAAGTTGTTAAAAGCACTATAGCTAATTTGAGAACTTTTCTGTCTAATTCACAAACCACATGGGAAGCTCTAAATACTTTAAACTTCACCCCGGATCAATTATTTAAATCCTTATTAGTTCAAATTTTAATTCAGAAATTAGATTATCAATCGCGCAAAGCTTTTGAAGAGCAAATTAAATCAACAGATGTTTCAAGCACACCTAATGACTTTTTTGATTTCCTACACAAGCGCTGTGTAGTCTTAGAAAACACAGCTAGCTCTCAAACAATTAAATCGGATAATGTGAAAACAATCTCACCCCGTGTAAATAATGTTGAACAAGAGAAATTCTCTTTTTATGTATCTCAAAACGAATCAGGTAATCCGCGAAACGTAATGCATCAAGCTCAAGTTTACACTCAGTCGTGTATCTTTTGCAAAGACACGTCTCACAGACTTTACACTTGCTCGAATTTTTTAGCTCTTTCCATAAACGATAGAAAGTCATTTATTTTTAATAATGGTTTATGTATCAACTGTTTAGGAAAAAAGCATCAGTTAAAAGATTGTTTATCGAAAAAACGTTGTTCAATTTGCAATCGCAAGCACTACACATTAATTCATGATGTAGTACTCCAAGTAGTACTCCAAGTACTCTTTCAATCACATAAACAAAATCAACAGGTTGTATCTCATCCTATCCCAAATATACATGTCCCTCCCCCGCAATTTACAAGCACCTCACCTCCAGCCACTCATATGCAACTAGATAGATATAATCCGAGTAGCTGACCAGCAAATAAGACTGTCTTGTCAGCATCAGCCCTCTCAACCTCCCAAAACTATGTACTTTTAGCTACTGCCAATGTTTTAATTCAAACTCCGCACGGCCCCCCAGTTTTAGCACGAGCATTAATGGACAGCGGAAGTCAAACTTCATTTATAACCTCGTCATTACTTAAAAAAGCCGGTCTCACACCTTTCAATCATCATCTCCAAGTCTCGGGCATTTGCCAAAATTACTAATGTAGTAAACACCATGGTAAATTTTAATTTCAGCTCGCAATATTCTCAAAACCCTACTTTTAACATTACTTGTGCAGTAGTAGACAAGATAACATCACATTTACCTCAGATTCCAATTGATAGGAAAAACTGAATATACCTCAATACTTCATAAATTATTTAGCCGATACCTGATTTGAAATTCCCTCGTCGATAGATTTACTTTTAGGTTCGGAAAAATATTCTGAACTTGTACAAAACGGATTGTATAAGTTAGGCAAAGGATTACCCACCTTAGTAAATACACACTTAGGGTGGATAATATCAGGAAATGTTGAAACAGAAAACGCTTCTCTCTCTAGTGCTTATCACTCGCTCTCGCATTTTTGTACGAACATAGAAACTTTATCTCACTCTCAAAATATTGATAAATTAGCTCAGAAAATTGATACTCAATCTCTCATACACAACACTGAAAGTCTAGCTCACTCTCAAAATGTTAGTAATAAACCTCTCACTCAAAATTTTGAACACTCATCTCATCATAATTTATCATTTGTAAACAACAACTTGTCTCCAGAACTAATATCTCGTTCTCTCAATGTATCAACTAGCACTCTCACTCTCTCAAACAAAATACGTAAGACTGACTCACTCCCCTCTATATCTCAAGAATCTCTACACTCATCTAGAACAGAAGCACCTCAAGAATATGAAGTTATGCAAAAAGGTATTAGTCAACTGGACTCATCTAACACTATGCTCAACTCTATTGAAAATGTGATGGAAAGGTTTTGGGAACAAGAAGAAGTATTACTTTCCCCCATCATGTCTCTAGAAGACGAACTAGCAGAAGAAATTTACAAAAGCACGACAAAACGACTGTGTAATGGAAAATTTCAAGTTGATTTACCCTTCATATCCAAGGACATTCACACTTCTCTTGGAGACTCATTTCAAATTGCAAGAAACCGATTTCTCTCCCTAGAAAGAAAGTTACACAAAGATCCTACCCTCTTTACAGAATACAAGAAAATTTTAGACGAATATTTACTGCTAGATCATGCACGTATAATCCCACTATCTCTTGTTAATGAAAAACAAGAAAATAAATATTTTGTCCCTCACTTAGTTGTTAGTAGAGATCAAAGTGTTTCAACTAAACTCAGAATTGTATTTGATTTCTCTTGTCCTACCACCTCAAAACTATCTCGATGACATTCTCGCTGGAGCAAATTCAGTACAAGAATTGACTCAGCTAAAAAATGAACTACAAGAGTGTCTAAACCCGTACGGATTTGCACTGCACAAGTTTTGCTCAAATTTAGAAATAAATAAATCTCATGTTAACTCGGAATCAAAAGATCTGAACCTCGAAAACTCACCTTGTAAAATTTTAGGTCTCAATTGGCCACCTTCGAGTGACAATTTTCGCATAACTGTCCCTTCGCAAATCTCTGTAAATAATATAACTAAACGAATTGTTTTGTCAGTAATTTCTAGTTGTTTTGACCCCCTCGGTTTAGTAAACCCTCTAATTGCTAGAGGTAAACTTATAATGCAAAAGTTGTGGTTACACAAAATGGATTGGGATGAACCCATAACAGACGCCAACATTTTGTCAGACTGGACAGAATTTTGTCAAACTCTTACACTTCTAAAAGACTTGGAAGTTCCCCGTCATGTGTTATTACCAAAAAAGGCAGCGTATTTAGAGATTCATGCCTTTTGCGATGCAAGCTCGGTAGCTTACGGTGGAAATGTTTACCTTCGCTCAGTGTACAGTGATAATACTGTACAGTGTATGTTAATAGCCTCCAAATCTCGTGTAGCACCTCTCAAAACAATTGCAACTATTCCCAAGTTAGAACTCACAGCAATGACTTCACTCACTACCCTTGTTAACCGTATTTTAAACATTTTTAACAATCAATTTACATTTAAATCTATAAACCTATGGTCTGATTCTCAAATTGCCCTGTCTTGGATAAAAGGTCACCCCTCCCGTTGGTCAGTTTATGTAAGTAACAGAGTAGCTCAAATTCAAAGTAATTCAAAAAATTTACAGTGGCGTCACATTAAATCTTCTCTCAACCCAGCTGATCTTTTATCACGAGGACTTCTTCCTGAAAACCAGCAAGACTTTTGGTTTCATGGTCCATCATTTTTGCACAACTCTGACACTGATTTTAACTCCCTTGACTCATTCACTTTAGTACCCTCACCTCCAGAAACAAAAAAGACCACACTGACGGTAACTACAAATATCCCTAACTTTTGGATATCATTGTTCAATTCTTTCAATTCCTTCTCTAAATTAGTACGCTCTCTCGCCCTTATGTTTAGATTCCTAAATAATGTCAAGTCAGCTCAAACAAAGGTTACAGGACCTCTCACTACTTTAGAATTAGAAAAGTCTAGAACATTTATATTGCTCAGAACACAGTTATCTTACTTTGCCAAAGAACGCTCCTTGTTGTCATCTAATCAGTTAATACCCAACAAACAAATTTTATCTCTCAGCCCCTTCCTGGACTCTAACAAATTAATTAGAGTTGGAGGAAGACTATCTCACTCGTCATTGCCATATAATCAAAAGCACCCTATTCTCATGCCTAGTAAATGTAACGTAACCTCACTCATCCTACGTCATGAACATATTCGTTTGGGACACAGTGGTCCTCAAAACGTTTTCTCAAACACTCGTTTGACATACTGGCCGTTAGATGGCCTTAGAGAAATTAAGCAGATAATCTCAAAATGTACAACTTGTCATAAATTCAAGTCCCAGCCCATTACTCAAATTATGTCTGATCTCCCTGCCTATAGAGTTTCCGCATCACGCCCTTTTCTCCACACCGGTGTAGATTTCGGTGGCCCCATTTCTCTGAAGTCCTCCACCCTGGGGAAAGCTCCAATCATTAAAAGTTATATCTCAATCTTTGTTTGCATGTCAACAAAAGCAGTGCACATAGAACTTGTCTCAGATCTCACTACTGAAGCTTTTCTAGCAGCTCTGAAAAGGTTTATTGCCCGACGCGGTTGCCCAGCCACTATGTATAGTGACAATGCAACCAATTTTCAAGGCGCCAAAAAACTCCCTTTATGACTTGTATACATTTTTTGAAAACAACGCAAATTTAGATCTAATACAAAACTCTCTCTCCCTTACTGCAATAACTTGGACCTTCATTCCTCCAAATTCCCCGCACTGGGGAGGAATTTGGGAATCAAGCATTCGGAGTTGCAAGTATCACTTGGTCCGCATCGTTGGGAACCTAGTCCTAACCTTTGAACAGATCACCACTGTACTCACTCAGATAGAAGCAATAATGAACTCTCGACCTCTTCATCCCTTGTCCAACGACCCCTCAGATCTTAATCCCTTGACCCCTGGACATTTTCTTATAGGTGCCCCACTCACTTCCCTCTCTGAAAAAGATTGTTCGGAAACATCTTTAAATAGATTAACCTTTTGGCAAATTTGTTCTCAAGCCCGGCAACAGTTCTGGAAGAGATGGAAAACTGATTACCTCAACCATCTCCAGAATCACCCAAAATGGATGAAACCTTGTAAAGATTTACAGATTAATTACCTAGTTCTCATCAAGGGTGATGACACCCCTACTCTTAAGTGGCCTTTGGCCAGAGTTATTGAAGTTTTCCATGGTAAAGACGGGAAAATACGAGCTGTCAGCCTCAGAACTCAAAGTGGAGTCTACACTCGACCCATTACTAAGTTGTCTCGCATCCCTGTACAAGAAAATGAAAATACTCCTTCTCTCACACCTCTCCCCAATTAATCCTTTAGTTCCGTAACAGTTGACACATTTACTCAGATACTACTCAGCTGCACATAATGTACTAAAAAACCTAACCTTGATTCGCTAAGATATGTAAAAGTTTGAATTTGTCTTTCCATGTTTTATGTTTTTATTTAATATGTATTTAATATGTATGTAATATGTATTTTTATTTAATATGTATTTTAATGCTGAAGAGGAAACGCTAGGACACTGATTTGGGATGTGTCCGCGAGTTGACCTGGCATACTCTACCATTTGTTATTGTTATGGTTCATACAACAGCCTTTTTGGTGTGCGTCATCGTTTGTGACGTATATTCGGGTTTTGGGAATGTCGTTTATTTTATTTGCCATTTTGACACATATTTAACCCTAAATTTGATGAATAAAATCATCAGGATCGCATTCAGCAAAATTCGACAAGGCTATGAAATTAATAGTTACCAGCTTCTTTTTCTAAACTGAAAATACTCAAGAACTTTCAAAATGCTTATGTTTTTCCGTGTATCTAGGCATATTTTTGTATTATTCGAATAAATATAACAATAATATTCATATTAACTTTTCATAAATGATAATTGACCGTGAACAACAAAGTAAAGACCTGACAAGAACTGTCAGTGGGACAGTAGAAAAAGATGTCAGACACATTGACAATACGAAAGGTATATCTGCATGCCTATTTTAAATAGAGAAATTTCTCCCGATTGATAGGTCGCGCTTACGCTTAATCTGAACATCAACCAATCAAATTTTGGTAAGTCAATGATTAGGATTGACGTTTGTAATAAATTTGAACGGTTCATTATTGCGATATTTTGATTAGGACTAATCAAAGACCTGACTTTTTTTGCATTTCTTTCCACGTAATGTGTTAGAAAGACATTAACAAACGATGACGCACACCAAAAAGGCTGTTGTATGAACCATACCATGATTATTTAACATGAATACTTGTATATTTTTTATCTATACCTACGTACCTGATCTGACCCTTTGTTACACAGTCCGCGGAGGTTCCTGCCCGAGTCCGTTTCTTTTTCCGAAACAGTAATAAGTAATTTAATACCAAACGAAAATAATCAACCTGAATCAAAACCTAATACAGTCCACTATAAACTTTTCGGTATTGAGTTTTTAACCGCCAATATTCGAACAGAGTCTATGATTGAATACTTCGCTAAAGCTCCGAAACATCTATCGATAGTGCGTGACAATATTCATGAAACTGTAGCTAAAATATTTATGTAATATAATATCTTATAGCCTGGGTGTTTTTTTTCACCATATACCCTAACACTCACAAGGATAGTGGACACGTGACGTTTGACTGCTGTACCTACATCGCTGTGGGCAATACCTAGTATATGTCCAAAGTTAATACCATAGACTAGTTCAATCGCCTGAACTTGATCCATCCAAACTTAAACTTTTCACCACCATCAAATATGAAGTTCCATTTGACGTGACAACGTGACATTTGACGTGACAACGTGACGTTTGACGGCCGCAGACTACATTTACGTTCGAGGACAACAAAAAGCCGAGTTTCTACAAAAGAAATGTCACATTTTCGGTATTTTTCCACATATTGTTGACGTTTGCAAATTTGATGGTACACCCTGTGAAACTGGAAACCTTGCTCACGATCCAAACCCCTGCCATGCCACTGGAGTATATTCATGTACCGAAAGAAATGTACAACGCCTCCGCCACTGGTTTTCAATTACTGTATTACCATTATAAATAAAGTTTTTTTTAAAAACATGGGTTTTATTGAAACACTCTGTATATTCATCAACTTTTATATCACATGAAGATTGGAATTTTCGTTTTACAATTTTTAAAATAATTTTTAAAATTAAAACAAATACAGCCACTAATATTACACATGATATGGCGAAAACGTTATTAATTTTTTTTCCCATATTCTTTTCTGTTCTGTTGAACATGGTGTAGGTTGAATACGTCTCAACGGATAAGTAGTTTGCGGCAGTCTATGAGCTAACTGATGGACCTCTTGAGGTACCCAGTTCATATGAAGACTTCTCCTTATCAGATAAACTATGATTTTCCAGTTGATTTATAACCTCACTTTTATCTTCGTAAAAAGCAATGTTTTTATTTTATTTAATTTGCCAATATTCTCAATGAACTCCTCAAAACGATGACTGTACTCTTCTGAAGACATATTACAAAAGAACACTCCGGTGGTGCGATGCTGGCCGCGCCGCCTTATCATCATAACGGATCTTTCTCGACTACGTCGCCGAGCTTCTGGTTGATTCTTTATGTGTTACTTTTCGATACTCATTCCCACTTCACTCTCTCCGCACCACTCGTTAAGCCTAAGATACTTTTGATCCACCTTGTATATAATAAGACCCTCATGTTACTTTTGATCCGCCCTATATATAATAAGGCATTTCGAGCATGTTACTCACCCTGTATATAATAAGGACTTTCGGGCATGTTACTTTTCATCCCCCCTGTATACAATAAGGCCCTCATGTTACTTTTTACCAACCCTGTATAAAGACCTTTCGAGCGCATGCGTATTACACTTTTTGAGTAAATTTTGACGTTTTCATACCTTAGCTTTTTTGATGACTTTCTTATGGTGATTTCCATGTTAGCGCCTCCGCCATGCGGCAGAATCAGTGTTGCCCATTCACTAATAGATGTCAGATGTAAGCGTATCTTCAGTTTGATTAAATGATGTTTGTCTGGAAGCAGCATGTATGTTTCTCATAGACACATAAAAAGATAACGCTTGTATTCGTAATGATATTTTCGCTATGCAGGAATGAATTTGAATTGAGAATGCGCGATTTCTTTGGTATGGGCTTATTTTTATTAAGGAAATATCGTTCCTTAAAGAAGCACTCAATCTAAGACAATTTAACCATTGTTGAAACAGAAGAATTTAACTCTGATGCTGAAAATATACCATACTTTCATATACAGTTGAAAATGAATTTTTGCACATAAGCTATGGTTCTTTGTATTGTATTGAACTTTGAAAATTTGTGGAAGGGAAAATATTCAGTGGACCTTGATATCATAAGACTTAATTTTTGTTTCCTTAGCTCTGGTATATTTTCTGACGTTCAAACTTCTGAGACGGGCCAATCTGCCTCGGGCTTTGATAGCCACAAGGGACAAGACCACTATAGACAATAAAGTTTTTGGTAGAACTCCTCTGGATAAAAGGTCGGCAGGATTGTCCTCGTATTCAATATCAGACCATCCTCTTGGGTTTTTATAAGACTGAATTTCTGAGACTCTGTTGTGAACAAAATATTGTGATGAATTTGATTGTGATTCAATCCAACATAATACAACCGCAGAATCACTACAAAAGAATTTTCTGTTGATTTGGAGTCTTAGCGGTTCTCGGATTAAATCTGTTAGTTGACCATAAGATGTGCACCACACAATTCCAGTCAAGGAATGGTTGATGATCTCAAAGGTGCAGCCCTTGATTTTGCATATAAAAGTTTTACATAAACTTCCGCGGCACTGGTAATGCTTTGAAAGATAATGCACGCCTCATAGACTTCTAGAAACTCAGAACCCATGGAGTTCAATTACTATTGGATTAACACGAAGAGTTATTCTGAGTATATGACATTCATTCAAGTTTATCAAGTATTGCTTGAAATGAACTCACCATGTATATAATTCAGAATATGCTGAATTATCTTGAAAATTGCAAAATGATTTTTCCCACAATGATACACGGAGCTAGGAGAGCCAAAGGGTCGAAAGTCTGTGAAATGTCTGACAGAACAGACCTTTTGGTGACGGTTTAATCTTGTTCACTTGCCATTTTTAAATATCTTCACCATTAGAATCTGAAGTAAGAAACCACCACATATTGAAATAGTTTCAGCCTCGTCGATTAATTTTTGTACACATTGAACTGAATCAGAACCTAACAAGATGACATCCACGTAAAAATTCGATGCTTCAGGAAACTTTTTCAATGATAATCTTCTTAAACATCTTATCACTAACCACGGCGCAGCGGCAGTTCCACATTATCCAATACAAACTTTATGTTTAACTCTGCGTACCACACAGTATTGTGCGTTACCCTGGAAACGAGATGTTTCCGATAATGATACAACAAGTGTGCTAATGATTATCGAAATACAACTTTCTTCGTTTTTGAAAAACAGATTGTTGTTTGGAAACCGCACAAGTGCGTAATGTAACTGTATGCCCAATAATAGTGTGGGTACCCTTAATAAAATTTTAATTCAACAGAGCTTCAATTAATCAATAATAAATCATACAACAAAGCACTTACTGTCAAAGTAACACGCGACGACAACACGTCAAGTGCAAAAAACACGTTTTGCAAGAGTTGCATACAATATTTTTTCTAAATTCATGCTAAAACTGGAAAATTAGAATATAAATATGTTGAGAGCCTAACCTAACCTAATCAAAGTTCTTCTTTTTTTGTATCTTTATGGCATCCACTTTGTCAGTACTCAATCATAGCTGGTTTTCGCCTTGACTCGACTTAAATGTTTATGTTTGTCATTAATCATCATAAAACTGACACAAAAATGACAGATGAGTGCAATAAAATATTTTATTGCACTAGTGCAATAAAGTACCACTTATTCCATTAAATGTGGTTCACAAAAGAGTTGTTTTTTGCATGAATGTAGAAAAAAGCTTTTAGTGAGATAGTGTAAAGCAGATATGGTAATTCATTTTTACTTTGAAGTTATTGTTAAACTGAACTAGATAGGTATGGGGAAATGTTAATAAACTTACATTATTTTCAATAGTACAATTTAAAAATGTAATGAAATACGGGGAGTTCCATTGAAAGGAACCTAACTTTGATACAGCACGCTTTTTTGGAGCACCCTGTATATTCCAGAATATTTTTAAATTATAGTTCTAAGTAATCTACTTAATTCTACGTCCAATTTTTTCTTATTTGCCGTTAAGACGCCGGAGAATAGTTCGTTCATAGTATCTACTGTATGTTCCTTGTGGTATATTATTCATTCTTTTTTTAATTTCTTGGGAAATTAAACCACAATATTTTTGAATTATTTATTTCAACGTTTCGGTAGCGTTCCAGCTACCGTTTTCAAGAAAAAATAAGTAAAAATTGATTTTTATTCCTAACTGACACAACGGAAAAAATTTGTATATGTTTATATAGTACATATAACTCCATACATATTGAACAAATGGTTCTGTTATCATGGTTCCAACTGCAAAGAATAAGAAAATTGCCGGAATAAGGATTTATCAATGAACATGAACACGATGTTCCATCTGAAGACGGCTCTAAAGACAAGGTGAGTCTCCTCAAGAAAACGGACGGAGACTATGCAGAAACGGCACAGGAAACTTTGGAGCTGTTGACAAAAGCACACTTTCCTGGAGCCACCATTGATCTGAGTATGCAGGAGGTAGTCAGCAATCCCCAAGAGGCAGGTAGACCCAGTAGGGAAGACTGGCAACTTGCCACTGACATTACAAGACCAGATAAGATAAGGTGGGCCATAGACGAATTCCAACCCTTTAAATCACCAGGGGAGGATGGAATCTATCCGGTACTACTGCAGAAAGGTAAAGAGGCATTAGCGCCACAACTAAGTAAGATCTTCAAGGCTAGCTTAGCTTTAAGGCATACTCCGGTAATATGGAGGAAGGTGAAGGTCATATACCTTCCGAAGGCAGGTAGAATTTCTGACCAAACGCCTCAGACATATAGACCAATTATCCTAACGTCCTTTCTGCTTAAGACTTTGGAAAAGCTAGTGGATAGGTACATAAAGGACAACGCTCTGAAAACTCGCCCTCTAAGCGAGAGTCAGTATGCGTATCAACAGGGTAAGTCAACAGACTTGGCTCTGGACGATTTAAATAGGCTACTGTCCAAGTCGATCGACGACAAGGAAATAGCAGTAGCTACTTTTCTGGATATAGAGGGAGCATTCAATAATGCTTCTCCAATATCTATAACAAGGTGTATGGAAAGAAGGGGGGTCGAACCCATCATCTGCGGGTGGCTTGCAGCTAATCTAGGGAATAGGATAATCACATCCACCCTGGGGGAGGCAACCATCACAGTGGGTGTGGAAAGGGGTTGTCCTCAAGGAGGCGTTTTATCGCCCCTTTTGTGGGCGATCCTAGTAGACACGCTTCTAGTACGGCTATCAGACAAAGGTATTCGGTGCCTGGGGTATGCGGACGATCTTGCCATCGTCATACGAGGACGGTTTCCGGACACAGTATCGGAGCGCACCCAAATGGCGCTTGATATAGTGAGTGGCTGGTGTAGGGAGGAGGAACTAGCAGTGAACCCCTACAAAACTACACTGGTACCGTTTACAAAAAAGAGAAAATTGCAAGGACTACAAAAGCCGCAAATCAACGGAGTGGAGATTCCATTTGCGAATGAAGTTAAATACCTAGGGGTAATATTTGACCAGAAGCTCAATTGGAACTCCCACATTGAAAAAACCGCACATAAGGCCAGAATCGCTCTTGGAAGATGCAGGCAAATGTGTGGAAAGAATTGGGGATTAAATCCTAGCATGACCAAATGGTTATATACACAGGTTGTGAGGCCAATGATAACCTATGGATCAATTGTTTGGTGGCCCAGGACACTGCAGATCGGAGCGCAAAGGCAGCTAAGTGGTATTCAAAGGCAGGCCTGCTTGAGTATCACAGGGGCCATGAAGACGACTCCGACAGCGGCTCTGGAGGTGATACTAAACCTACCACCACTGCATATACTTATTCAAGGAAATGCAAGATCTGTTAGCCACAGATTATCACAGGGACCTTCTCCGATAAGCCAAGAACACGGTAAGGTCTACAAAGAACTATATGATGGAATAAAGGCAGATCCAATACTGGGAATGCCAAAGGATCAGATTGCCCCACAATATAGTTTTAAAAACGAATATACAATCGTAATTCCAGAGAGAAAGGACTGGGAAGCAGGGCCTCCCATAATGGCGAATCTCAACTGGTACACTGATGGCTCTAAAACAGACTCTGGAGTAGGAGCCGGAATATACGGGGTACAGGAGAAGATAGCGATCTCTCTAAGCCTAGGGAAACATGCCACTGTCTTTCAGGCAGAGGTAATAGCGGTGCAATGCTGTGCAGAAGAGTTGATAAGACGGGAGGTGAATAACCAAAGAATCGTCATCTACTCTGACAGCCAAGCAGCACTAAAGGCGATACGCTCATATGAGATAACATCGAATCTGGTGTGGGAATGTGGCAAGGCCCTCAACAGACTAGGTAGTCATAATAAAGTAACCCTAGCCTGGGTACCAGGCCACCAAGGAATAAAAGGCAATGAAAAGGCCGATGAATTAGCCAAGCAGGGAGCAGCGGAGGTCATGATAGGGCCAGAACCTTCCTGTGGAATTGCCAAATGCCTAAGTAAAGGAAGCATCCACAAATGGATTAACAACCAGGCGTTGAACTGGTGGTATGGAACCCCAGGACAAAGACACGCTAAACTATTCCTTAAAAGCCCTTCGGCCAAACTGTCACACGACCTACTACGCCAAAGTCGAGAAACGACGAGGATAATAGTGGGAATGCTCACAGGGCACTGTAGGCTAAGGAAACATATGCACACAATTGGACTAGCAGAAGACAGCCTATGCAGGTTCTGCCAGGAAGAAGAAGAAACCGCGGAGCACGTACTTTGTGAGTGTGAAGGCCTAGCAAGGTTGCGGTTTCACTTATTCGGGGAAGAAAAACCGAAGGCAGAGAGCTACGCAAAGGAGGCGGTAACCAGGCTATTAAGTCTAATAAAAAGAATAAAGCTGGATATCGAGCTCTAATATAGGGAGGACCACAATAGATCTGCAAAGGTCGCAGTGGGATAGGACAAAGAGCCACTCCAATTTTAATCTAATCTAATCTAATCCATCTGAAGATCTGAAGGGTAAGCTAGTTGTGATAAAAAATATTTCAGTTGAATATTTTCGACACGTGCAAGATTATGATGCACAAATTACTTACATAAATGAAAATTCTTTAATTAGCAAGGTTCAAATTGATGAGTTGTCGGATCTTTGTTATGATTTATTAGCCGATATTGATGAATGTGAACCGATCAATTGTCCAAAAGAATTAAGTTCATTGCCAAGTCAAACTTTGTATGACATTCCAAACATTGAATTACCTGATTTGAAGATTCCTAATTTTGATGCGAAAAATATCAGTTTATTTAAACCCTTCATGGACATGTTCGAGGCAGTAATTGATACAAACACAAAACTCGCCATGTTAAGAAATTGTATCATTTAAAGAATCATCTGCAAGGTGAAGCGTTAAATTCAATAAGTGGTTCACCTCTCACCAACGATTCAAATGAAGAAGCTAGACACCTATAAGAATGAAACTGCTTAGCTGGACAATCACATTGACGCATTATTAAATATACTGTCAATCCAAAAAAGTAATCCTATTATTTTGAAAAATTTTCTCCCAACTGTCAAACAGCCTACAGGTGCTTTGAGAATGCTAGGGCAGCCATTGAAGGCCGGGATGTCATATTAGTAGGAATTTTAACTTGAAAATTAGCATCCTCATTAATAATAAAATTTAGATTATTCTAACATGACTTTAAAACTAAATTAGTGGAAAGCATATTAATGATACATTTAACATTATTTTAACATTAGAATGATACTAAATCCTTAGCAATAAGTTAGGGTATGTTTTACACCGAGCTTAAGTTAACTAAATTTTTTTTTTTTTGGTCAAATGTCAGTTTGATTAATTGTCCCTTTGTGAAGATTATATTAAAAAAATGTTTATACAGGTTACTTGTACATGATTATATACACTGTTATAATTCCTGAAAATCTTAATCATTCGGCATTCGGGAAGCTCTAGATCATTTATTGAGTGCCAAAAATTGTAACAAAAGTCACCATTCATTATTGCATATGGAACAACCTGCTCCTTCTAATAAGTAAGCATTTTCCGATGGTTCAGAAATTGAACTCTCTACTAGTGTCCAACTTTTCAACAAGAGTACAAGGCACCCTAAAAAATGTTTGCTACCAATTGTAGAGGTGGGAGTAATATGTACTTGAGGTGATTTCATTCATGCATACTGCTTGCTCGATTCAGGGTCACAAACTTCATTTGTGACAAACCGGTTAGTTTCAGTACTCAAATTGAAGCCTTTTAGTATTCCTTAACTGTTGTTGGAATGTCCGAAAATGCCACTCACATAAAAAACGGCGTAAGTGTTACAATAGAGTCGTGCGTGAACAATTATAAACTCAATGTTGATTGTTATATTTTAGATGAAATAACAATCTAATTACGAGAACCTTTTTAAATTCATCAAAGAAACTAACCTACTGAAAAAATAATGAGCAATCTTTATGTATATTTATATATGTATGTGAATATATATTTATATGTCGCTAATTACCCCAGAGATAGATGCGACTTTTTTGTGAACAAAAAAAAATATCTTAATTTCCTAATTTTGTTATTGATATCTCAAAACTGAAATTTTCACAAAATTTAATTTTTTTTTTATCCCGATTTCAATATTCCGAAATATATGGATTACTTCTTGGTTCTGATATATTGTTCAAAATATTATGTACTGGCAATTTTGAAGTTCTAAATAGCAATATTATTCTCCAAAATACATTATTTGGTTTTGCTGTAGGTGGAACTGTTTGTTCACAAGATGGAAATTAAATATGCGATTTGGTTTTGTATTCATTTAATTCAACTTCTAAAATAGAGAATTTGATATCAAAATTTTTGGGAACTTAAAAAATACCCGAGCTATATAAAGACTATAACGGGGACTATAATTCAGAACAAGAAGCTTCTGAAAGCAGATTCTGTTCTTTTTTGTCTCGAATAGGCAATAAAGTCAAACTATCTTTGAAGCAAGATTTACACACACTGAATTTCAAAGATTTATACTCTGTAGCTTTAAAAAGGTTGCATCCCGCTCTTTTTGAGCAGTACAACATATTCATCAATGAGTATATTGAACTTGGTTAGGCAAAAATAATTGATTTAAATGATCATAATTCAAATAATGGAACGGTCTATTTCATAGTCCACCACCCTTTTATTAGAGAAACTAAGATTACTACCAAACTTCCAGTATTACTCGATGGAAGTATGAGAACCAAGTCCAATAAATTCATCAATGACATTTCATTCAACCAAGTCCAATAAATTCATCAATGACATTTCATTCAACGGTGCAGTAGTGCAGAAAGAACTTTTTGAGACTCTTATGCGCTTTAGAACTTTTTAATTCACTCTCTTGTGTCATATAAGGCAAATGTATCGAATGATTTGGGTTGATCCTAAGCATAGAAGCCTACAAAATATTTTATTGCGTTCAAATTCAAAACATCCTGTGCAATGTCTGCAGTTACAGACTGAAACTCATGAACTCAAAAGCAGTGCATTCCTCGCTACCATATATTCACACGAACTTGCAATTAACAATAATGACACATTTCCTTGAGCATCACAAGCGTTGCTTATGAATACATATGTTGATAACATCTCAGGTAGTGATACCATAGAGGAAGTCCTGACTTTAAAAAATCAGTTAGCTGTCCTATTAAAAACTGGTGGATTTGAACTAACAATTTTTTTATTTTACAAGATTTAACTTGCAAAAACGATCTCATTGAAAGCTTAACCATTGACAAACATAGCTAAAAAGTTGAATCTTTAGATGTTCATTCCAATGTACACGCTGATTGCTTTGGAATAACAACTCCCAAATGAAATTTTGAGGAATTCGTAACAAGAAGACATGACTTCCTTTATTTTACCATCCTATGGGTTTCGCAGGGCCAGTAATAGTTACTGCCAAAAGTTTATAGAAAGGCTTTGGGATTTTAATTTGCAATGAAATGATGTATTACCAACAAATATATTAATTGAATGGCACACATTTGCGAAAGTTCTTATTGAAATGCTCCACATAACAATTCCAAGATATCTATATTCGCACAATGCAATATACTTAGAGTTGTTTGTTGTTACTGTTTTTATGGGTGTGTAGTTTACATTCGCAACATATATTCTGATAAAGTTAACGTTTTCCTTTTATTTTCGAAATCAAGAATTGCTCCTAGCAATCAAAATAAAGAGCTTTTTATACCGAAACTCGAATTGAATGGAGCTTTGCTTTTTCAATTTCAACAAATAGCTGTTACCCTGAGCCAAACCAGTGAATAGACTAAAATTGTGGAGAAGGTGTACGCAGATGCAACAGTTTTTTTTGGATAAATAGCACAAAGACTATTTGAATAATTTGCAAAATAAACCGAAGTGGAGACATATCAACAATAAATTTATCCATTTATTTTCCGGTGATTTTCGGAATGTTGATATTAACATTTCCTAGAAACATCACAATAGGGTCATACCAGGGATTGTTCTAATGACTACTTAGAAATTATGCAGGTATATACGGTGAAACTTGGTCTCGCCCAAATCTGTATAATTTGCTTAGCTCACAGTCACTTACGTTAACTGAGTTGTAAAAAATGTCCCCCAGTAAAGTGTGAGAGCGTGCTCAGCTTACAAAAAAAGTCTATAGTGGCAAATGTGCATGATGCTGTTGTACATCAAATGCCGGCTGCTATTGCTAGAATTATGGTTTCGACATATGACAGGAGTTAGTGAATCTACAGGCTTCTAAGAGAGAGGAGATGAACATATGCAAAATACAATATGGCGAAAAGTTTATGAATTATATTAAAAAAAAATTCTAGCCCTTGACATAATTTTAAAAATGGTGAAGGAAGACGACAATTTGCCTGACATAGGGCGAAAAACTTTGTGGAATATATTACACTAATTGAATTTTAATTGAAAGGAGCAGAGTCGCAAATCAGTGACAATCGCCAACGAAGAAATAATATGCTGGAGACACCAGTATTTATATATCCGAGAACACAGACAGGAGGTACCTAAGACAAATCTGTTATATCTTCTGTATGCTCTATGTGGCATATTTTTTATTCGTTTTCCTTTTATTTTTTGGGAATCATATCACAATAATGAATTTTTATGTTTTTCATTTCAACGTTTCGGTAGCGTTCCAGCCACCGTTGTCAAGATGAACTAAATATTAAATAATTTCGCTTCCTATCCACAGCGCAATAAATTTGACAACTAGACAATCAATAATATTTTGAAGTTTAAGAATGCAAAACTTTGTTATAAAATTTTATTAAGGTCCAATCATAGTAGATCATATTTCTGACCGAAGTGCACGTTCCAGGAATGGTTTTTATTGGGATATTGCGTCTTTTCGCTTATATTAGAAATATCGTTGATAACACGCGTTTGTTGTTACTTTGTGTATAATTATAATTATTTTTATTCTCAAAAATATATGTATAGGTATACTCAGTTTTGTGATTTTGTATATTGAATTCTCCTGCGATGGGTTTTATAATTTCCAATATATGATTTGATAGTTTGCTGCATGGGGAATTAATAGTGCTTCAAATGGGTCTTAATTGTATGTTTTGTTTATGAATTCAAGGTAGACCATAAAAATGTGGTGGCTTACTGTATTTCGATGTTAACATTGCTCTTTCAGGGCTAGCAAATTTGGTCTTGAATTTGAGAAGGGTCTAATAAATTTTATTTTCAATTGAATAGGTAGGATCATTTGGTAGCTTAGTATAAGGGCCATTTATTGGTAAATCAATTACTTTCAAATCATAATCAACATTGTTTATAATCACAGTAGAATTGCCCTTATCCACCGGTGAAATAATAATAGAATCTCTCCTTTGAGATTTTTCATTCCTGTTCTGCTATTGTAGTATTGTTTTCCAAATGAATAGATTTTTCTAATCTGACTTTACATCGTACCCTACATTATTCTTTCTCGTGTCCAGATAATTCGTTACTTACTTGTTCTATTGAACTTATTATGTCTAATTTTGCGGTCAAAGCAAAATTCAATCATTTTGAAAGAACTAATACTTTCGAAGAATTTGAAGTTTTGTTTGATAAATTGATGATTTGGTACATTGCTTTGTTGATAATTATTCAGTTCATTTCGGATTTTTTGTTCAAATAAAACTCCAAACTTTCGAATTTGTTTTTGTTTTTCATGAGTTGTGGTATATACACGACTAACGGGACGGAGGTTTATGGCGAAACGGTAAAAAATTCGAAAAGTTTGTCACCTTAGTAGATTGTACATCCATATAGGCTACATTTTAAAATTATTTCGAAATATACAGGATGTCCCAATAAAGTGTGGCGTATCAAAGTTATATTTTTTCTTATAGAACACCCTATATTTGATTGCATTTTCTGATTGCACCCAAAAAATAAAGTACTGTTTCATGATGGTTTCCTATACCTAAATACAGAGGGTTCCGAGTTATGCTGACTTTTTTAAAAATGTGGACATTTCGAAAAAAATTAATAACTCATTGACATGATAAATTCTAGCGAAGTTTCTCTCACAGCTCAATAGTCGGACATTCGTTGAATGTATTCCACGATTAAGTACTGAACATCTCTTTACAGGGTGTTCAAAATTATCAGTTGAAATATTAGATCGTTAAATGTGTTATAACGGGCTCATTTCAGAAGAAACACCCTGTATTTCGATTATTCATCATATTCAAAAAAATGTCCTCTTTCGAATGATATAAGGGTGTCCTATACCTAGGTACTATATTTTTCGCGCAATTCACAATTTCCTTAAATTGTATGGTAAATTGATTTTATTAAAACATCTGCAATTCTCTCTAAATTTTATACTAATTATCTTGACAAACAGTGATCCTGCTAATGAATATGCACACCTTTTGTTCCTGAGGTACACTAACTCTTTTTTTACCGATAAGTATTTGAGTACATTATAAAACAAAAACACATTATGAATAAAGCAAATACATAAATACTACGAAACGAACAACAAATGATTAAAAGCAACAGTTGGAAAATAACTATAATGGATGCTCGAAATGCTTGTCATCTTATGCAATGCAACACGTGATTCTGGCTTCAAACTATTTACTTACATTATTCATACATACCGGCTGGTATAGACGCGAATGAGTCCGAAATTATTGTAGGATATTTTTATCATAAACCTATTCGAAGAAATCCATGTTGGTCAGTTCTGGTGACCTAGCTGGCCAATTACAAGGATTTCCACTACCTATCCATTTATGTCTTAATTTTCTATTGAGGTAATTCCTAACAACACGAGAAAAGTGAGTGAAAAAAGTAATCTGAAGCTACGTCAATTGTAGGTAACCACATTTTCTTTCTGATGCTAAGTGGTAAGTTTTCGAAAGGGATCTAGAAGATATTTTCCTCTTCCTGTAGGCAGGATGTACACGTATTCTGTGAGTCAATTACGATTATATTCAAATATTAGTTAATCCATACTATCAATGTTAAGATGCAATCATAGGTAGTTGGTTTTAATAAAAAAAACAGAAAGCTCACAGGCTCCAGTAAACTTCCCAACATCGCATGCTTATTTATCTTCATTTTACAGGAGGTGGCTGACCAAATCGACAAATTCCACGGTGATAACCATCTGCTAAACAATCTAAGTAGTATCCAAGTAGTGTACATCACAAATTTCAAACAGTTGGGTAGAAAGTTTTAGTTTTTTTTTGCATAGTTTGTTTGTCCAAATAACACAATATACATGAGACGATACGAATAATACTGAAAAATATGGTGATATTTATTGGAAATAACTCAAACAAGATGACACTGGAACGTTGATCATGAAAATACTGCAACATTTTAATCACGCAATGTTACTGTTACATGCATGGAAAGATGGACAATACAACAAATTTAGTGAAATTTCTATTTTATAAATATTTTTTTTGAATTTGTGTGTGTTTATTGTGAATGAACGATAATTAGTTTGAGATTTTCCCTTCCGATGGAGTATATGGGGTATTCAAAGTATATTGTAATTTTTGCAAAAGTTATGCTTTCTGATTTCAAGTATACAACTACACCTATTAGTAATATACCCAAAAGTATATAAAATATATGCAGGATCTCAACAAGTCTACTTTTGACATTAAAATATTGTTCTGGGAACTGTGGGGTAAACAGTTCCTGTCAGTGTGTCTCCCATGTCACTTGATAGGAAATTGATTTTATCCCATTTAAACTATTTTATCGTTTTAACTTCTAATGTAACAGGGTACCGCAAATCGTAGCTCGTATAATCCATAATAATTGTAAGCTAACATGCTAGATACCGAAATAAGTTTATGCTGTCAAAAACATTTCACGAAGATGGGTATTAGAAACGTTGTCCACAATCTCTGTTTGCCAATTCATCTGAAGGAATTCAACTTGCAGCGACGACGGTTGGAATCAATTCCGTATTATAATTCCAAATGCTTTTTCTTATTTTGAAGTTCCTTGAAGCTTTTATTTTATCCGATAAATCGTCAAATGAAGGACTACTATCTGCACTGATCAGCCGACTTCTTATTTTCCTGTCTCCAGTAAGTGTGTTTTGAGAAAAACACTCATGAATTGGAAAAAGCAAATATTTCAAGCTAATAACCTAGACGATGTTTGTTAAAAGAAATAGGAGAACGAATTGAAAAAACCTGTGTATGTTATTCGAATGAATATTTTCAAAATATTGGCCCAAGATTAGGTGCAATGAATATTCTGAGATAGCGGCGTTTTTGAGAAAATGTGAGTGTATATCAGGGTGGTTTTTCCACACATTTTCCTTTTTGATCCATCGGTATAGTAAGTGAAGCCTCCCTAATTAAAGCAGCTTCATTTTGAGTGAACTTACGCTGGTTGAAGTAAACCTCTAGCGTGAGTTCTAGATCCTGTTTCTGAAGTCCACGGGCATCTTCATGTATTTGGTTATTACAAACCCCAATACCATGATATGTCCCGTTGAAACAATTGGTTTCAAAGATATAGCCGTAATTAACCTGTAGACGATTTTTAGAAGGATCGTCCGTACTTATGTAGAGAAGTCTAGCGATACCTCGAAGGCTAAGCTAGGGCGTGATCTTATTGCTCCCGTGATTCCCGTTGTTTTGTTCATCGAAACCAGAGAAGCTCAAATCAAAAAGCGTTAGATATTTCTACTATATTATTTCAGGTTGAAGACCCCACAGATTTCTCAAAAGCTTGCGACACGTCCAAAGAGCCGTTGTTGGTTTTAATATTATGTGGAGTCTGCATTCCACGTGAGTCTTCTTCTAAGTCTGTATTTTCTTCTCTCAGTAGGTGCCATTTTGAAAGGATGATGTAATAGCTCTATCTTCGAACACCGGGTAGCTAAAAAGATTTAAGGCACGTTGCATGTTATTAACAGAAATATCGACGTCCCTGCTTTCAACCACTATTAATAAGTCATAAACCACCAGTGATCATACTACTACTACTACGAAATGCAAGCCTTGACCTAGACAAACCAAAGCCAAGGTTCCGGCACTGAGGCCACTGGCGGGCCCATTGTGCCATTCCTGCTACCTAGACATCGATTAAGCTGAGCCATTCAATAAAGGTCCCAACCTTTTTCTGTGGATGCCTGTTTGGCAGGGGCCATGATAGGAAGTCCGAAGATTAGCCTGTGTAGTACATACCAATGTGGACACTCTAAGAGAATATGGACTGACGTTTCGTCAGTCATGCCGCAACCCCTTCATAGAGAACTTTTCACTACTCCTAGGTTGTAGAGGTGCTTCCCTATACAGTGGTGCCTTGTTAGTAATCCTACTATCTTCCTGAGCATACTCCTTGGTAGGTCAATAGCTGCCCTAGCGTTTCTATCAGTTTATCCCTTCAGTAGAAGTTTGGATTGTCTAGGACCCTGCAGAGCATTCCAATAAGCGAGGTAAGCGAGGTGCTGTTTCCTCAGCCACTTCCTCGTCTCCTTGTGTATTGTTCCTTCTGTTAGGCCCAGGATCGGGCCCGGGACCCAGAAAGGAGTTGCCGCCCCTTCCGCAGCCATCTCATCGCCTTCAAAACCAGAATGGGCCGGAATCCATTCTAGCCGCACTGCGCTCCGACTTGCAAGATTAGCAAGTCGTTCTCGACATTCGTCACCAAGTCCTGAGTTGACGGTATATCCACTCAGGGCTTCAATTGCTGCCTGACTGTCGGTGTATATATGGTTATGCGTCGATCCACATAAACTCTGTCTGAGTTTATCTGCGCACATTCCAATATTTGTGTCTTTGGGTTTCTAGAGTAAGATCCAGCTCCTGCTCTATCACTAGAGCACGAGCCATTTGTGTACCAGACGGTCCCATGAGGCTGTGTATTCCTCTGTTCTCCCCAGGATTCTCTATCCCGGATCATAGTACTGTATAGGATGGCGAAGTAGTACTTGCGCAAGCATTCGTTAGCCGCTCGAGTCAGAACTGTAATATAGTCTGGAAGCCAAAACTTCTTGACGTGTAATCATAGTGAATGTGATAAGAATTGCTCTTTCAGACATCCTCTTGCCTCATTTTTGGTAAATTGATCTCCGAGGTAAGTGATTATTTTCCCAGTATTTATCATAGACTGAACCGATTCCAATATGGAAGGCTGTATACTTCATTCTTTTGAAGCGTGAGACAATGCGAAGCATACAGTTGAGTTGCGTGACTAGAATTGTTCTTCCTAAAGCATTATTTTTGTTAAATGTCAACTTTCCATGTATCTATTTATTATTATAGCTAAGGATGATAGTTCCGACTATAAGACTTTAATTCCTCTTGAGAATGTTTGCCACTTCAAGAAGCCTGTATTTTTTCTCCCAAAGTGCAGCCCAGAATAAAGCTTATTTTGAATATCTTCAGGTCCGAAGCTGAAGTACCAGAACCTAACCTGCTGTAGCAGGGCTGGAAAAATACTATCCTCTACAGGGGTTGATGGAGTTTAAGCTGTTATTAGCCCACTCAATCCTGTTTTTTGTTTAGATCTTTTCCACTTAGCATTCTGCTACTGTCGATATTCTGTTGACAGGTTTATCAGGGTTCGTCATCCTCAGAATGTGTTGAGCATGAAAAGTGAGATTCCTTTAAGCATTTCTTGCTTTCCTCCGTGGTTACAGAGAACTTTGGTTGTGTCCCATCCACAATATACCTAAGTTGATTGAAGTTAAATTGAACGTAATCACGTATGCAGTTTCTCATAGGTACAGTGATTGCAATTTGCTGATGGTGAGGAATAATTTTTCTGGGTTACGCGATTCAGCTAGTCGCATCAGTACAAAAAAGTTTTATTCACACCTACACAGTAGAAGAAAGAAAAGTCGTATGACCCTAATGTCCTAATGATACAACAGGGACATAACAGGTCCTACTTGTCTAGGGGCACGTCAAGACTTTTGATATTTATGTCACAAACAAAATATAGATAGTGAACTAAGCTCCTTGAACTCAAGATTGTCTTGTGGTATTAATGCAATATTAATAGGCATCATCGTTAAACTCAAGTGTGATCATACTTTCGCTAAAAATGCCGTACATTCACAGACATTTCCTCTGCTATATAGACAACTTGTAGGCTGTCTTCCATTCCATCCACTTCCATTAGAGATTTTAAAATGCCTTTTATCATTCAACTGAATATCCCAGAAAGCTTCCAACAATTTGCAAGATTTTATTAGTCGTGGCAGATACGTGCGCGGACTGATAAATGTGAAATCTTAGTAAATATAAACTCAAGTATGTGAAATATTCAAAGCTCAGGTTAACAAATTTAATCAGCAAGGAAATTACTCTGAAAATTTTCACCAATACAAAATTATATTCCAGCATAAATATTATACCTATTCGCTTATTAATAGTCATAAAGGTTATTGATTTATATAGTTTTATCTCGGAAATAACTTCCATAGGTCGTAAAATCAAATCAAATGTACCTAATCGTTGAGAAATATTAGTGTGTATGTGAGAGGCAGATGGTACGGATATAACTCCATTTGCCACAGAAATTTGGAAATTAATTAGTTACGTTCAGAAATATTAGTATAATGAATAATTCTTCGAAGGACCAGTGGGTATCAATCCACATATAATTCGAGTAATCGAGATGAAAACTATTTTACAATTACAAAGATTATATAGACGAACCTCAAAAGTTTGACAGAATTTTTTTTTACCAGTCATAAATTGTGAATGATGTTCATAGGATGAAATAACAAACTTTTTCGCCCACATTTTGGGAATATCATAAATAATTACAAAATCAAACATACGAAAGCGACAAAGGATATCAAATTATTCTGGCTGAACTGTGAGACCCTTTAACATGATATTATGTAACGAAACATTGGATAAGTGCAGTTGCTGGCAGAGCTTCATCACTGAAGGATGGACAGATTAAAGTAATACCATTATTTGGACTTGACGAAGGATTTTCTGATTGTTGATTTGAAGGATTTCTATCAAGGTTTACACTGTTTTGTAATGGTCTAGGAACATTCGACCTGATCTGTGGATTTTTAGGATAATCTTAATTACTTTGTGAATTCCTAGAAAAATTTACCAGAGTCTTTTGAATTTTGGAAATCACAATTTTTCGGTCTATTTTGACTATTTTAATCAGTATTTTGCAAATTTCTATGAAACCTTGCAGAGTTGGGGGAATGTCTGTAATTGAATCTCTTATTATTTGGAGAAGTTTGTTAACATGATAAAGTATAATGATAGTTTTGACAATTTGAAAATCTATCAGAGCAACAATCAGTTACATGATGGTTGTGGGCAAGTGGCCATTTTCTACTATCAGAAGAAAATGGACAGAAAAGCAAGGTATTCCAGTCGTTCATGAAAATGAAAATAAATATCGCATCTGGTCACGAGCAACTGGAAGACTCAAAATCAACCAGCAATAACACACAATCGCTTCACCAAATTTAAAGAAAAAGAACAGAAATTCTGAGGGTGACGAGCAAGGCGGAGATGTTGATGTTAAATACGTTAGAGAAGGTATCGGTACAGAAGATAATGATGATGTTGAGAATAATTAATTGGAATCACATTATTTTAAAAACTCTCTACTATTTGGGGTACTGTCGTTTTAATTGAAACAGTTTTATAATTAAAATTGAAAAACTCTACACAGAGTACAAAAAACTGTTTTCTCGACTTTTTTAATCTGGAGAGTACTTATTTCATTCCACACTGCATGAATTTATTGATATAAGAATCGGGTAATTCATTTGTTCCTTTCTTTTTGAATTATAAATTCTTCATGAGTTGCTGTTGAACAAGGAAGATATATATGTGTCACTCTGCTTCTCCTGCATACGGAATTGTTTTTATTGATGTATGAGTGAACGGTGTGGTAATGAAGATGGATTGAGAATGGATAATACTGAGTGTTGAATGTGGCAACACTGCTCACATGTAGTTTTGTGGTAATGTCTTCTAAATGTACATGTTTAAGTTTTAGTTTTGTTCTGAGTAGTAAAGTAGGCAAGTTGCTTTTGTAACACATAAAAAATGTTAAAAGGAATCTGTAAATATATATATTGTAAATAGACCATAGTGCATTATTAAACATAATAGAAGAAAGTGACTGGGAGAAAGATGAAACAATAAAATAACAGGTTATGGGCCCAGTGAGAGCAAAAATTTAAAGAAATAGTATTTAACTAGAAAGTCGATAACTAGAAAATGGCGACTGTAAGTAATATGAGCGGGAAAAACATTTATAACGTCGATCTATTAAACAATGAAAATTTTAATACTTGGAAATTTCGAATGCATGTCTTGCTAGAAGAGAAAGAGGTTTAAGACAGAGGATTACCCCGATGAAAAGAAACTAACTGATGCAAAGAAAAAGGATAATCGATGTAAATCATATATAGTCCAAAGTTTAGAAGACAGTCAGATAGAATTAGTAAGAGATAAAGAAACAGCATATGATATGTGGAAGAGTCTTGAGGACAGATACGAGAAAAGAGGTATACCGGGCCAGTTAATACTAAGAAGGAAGTTAATGCAGATGAGATTGACAGACATTAATAATTTGGAAGCATTTTTATTAGAATTTGATGGAACCCTAAGACAGCTAAAGAGCACAGGTGCTGAAATAAAAGAACAAGATATCATTTGCAACTTGTTGTTGGCAATGCCAAGTTCCTTCAACACTATAATATCGATTTTAGAAAATATGCCAACTGACGAGCTTACATTGGAAGTTGCAAAGTCAAAATTGAGATCCGAAGTTGAAAGAAGAAATGCTACCACTACTAGTAATCTAAAACCTAGAAGTGACACTCAAGATAGAACTGCAGCCGCATTTCACTCCAACCCACTTGTTGTTTGCTACAAATGTGGAGAAAAAGGCCACTATAAATATGATTGTGTTCAGAGAATGAATAATGAACAATATAAAAGAGGAAGTCATACTAAAGGTAGATTTAGAAGAGGAAATAGCAGGTGGAACAATCATTCTGGAAATCATAGAGGTAACCAAGGCTACAGAAGCTATGGAAGAGGATACAGAGGTAATAGTCAAGGAGTAAATTCAGATAGAAGTGGAAACTACACTGAAAACCAAGAGGAAATAGAAGGTCAGGGTATTTGTTTTTTATCTGGAAATAATGATTGTAATCTGGTAACTAACAATAATGAAATTGTTTTCTATATTGATTCTGGTTGTACTGACCATTTGGTAAACAGTGACAAATATTTTACAGATCTAGTTTATTTAGACAATCCTATTAATATAGCAATAGCGAAAAATAATAATTTCATATCAGCAATAGCAGTAGGCAATATTAAAGTAACTAGTAAAGTTTATGGTAAAGACATACAATGTACTATAAAAAATTGTTTTTATGTACCCAATTTGCGTAAAAACCTTTTATCAGTTAAGAGATTGGAAATGGCAAATTTGAAAGTAACTTTTGAAAATGGTCAAGTGATTTTATATGATAATGCAAATTTAGTAGGTCTAGGTAAGCGAAATGGTTTGTATGAAATTATATTTTATGTAAAGGAAACTGAATGTTTAAATGTTGAAACAAACAGAGAAAATTTTATGTTATGGCACAAAAGGTTGGGTCATATGTGTCAGTCTAATTTAGAAAAAGTAATAAAGAATAACATGTTACAGGGTATTGAAAATGTTAGTTTGAGTAAAATTGATTTTTGTGAGGCCTGCATAAATGGCAAGATGACTAGACAAAAATTTGGTACACGCACTAAAGCTAAAAGAATATTGGAAATTGTACATTCAGATATAGCCGGGCCTATTACACCAATTAGCCATGACGGTGGTAAATATTTTTTGTCATTTATAGATGATTTTTCAAATTTTATTATTTTATACATTATTAAAGATAAAAGTGAAGTGTTTAGCTATTTTAAAGAATATATTAATATGGTACAGGCAAAATTTGGTACTAAAGTGAGTAAATTAAGGTGTGACAATGGCAGGGAGTATATAAGCAATGATATGAAACAATTCTGTAAGGAAAATGGGACAACAATAGACTACACTACACCCTATACTCCAGAATTAAATGGAAAAGCAGAAAGATATAACCGATCATTAGTTGATAAAGGAAGAGCTATGATAGAAGAATCTAAAGTACCTAAGTTTTTCTGGAATGAGGCCGTTAGGGTAGCTGCATATATTCTAAATAGGAGTCCAAGTAGCAATCTAGATATGAAAACACCAGCTGAAATATGGAATGATAAAAAGCCAAATGTTAGCAATCTGAGAGTATTTGGAACAACTGCATACTCACACATACCAAAACAATTGAGAAGCAAGTTTGATAAGAAATCAAGGAAGTGTATAATGATGGGATATTCACAAACTGGATATAGACTTTGGGATATTGAAAGCCACAAGATTATAGTATCAAGAGACGTCATATTTAATGAGAAGGAATATTTATATAAGAGCAACAGCATATCAATTGAATCGGAACATATTGAAGAAACAAATGAAGAAGGAGAAATTGAGACAGAAAATGAAGTTGAAGAAATAAAAGAAAATGAAGGAATATCCGTTATAAGAGAAGAAAAAGGAAGAACGAGAAAGTTACCTGAGAGATATAATGATTACGAGATGTATATGGCTTTTGATTGTTTATCATATGTTGAACATACACCCGAATGTATAGAAGAAATTGAAGGCAGAGAAGACAAGGATTTATGGTTAAAAGCAATATCAAGAAAAATACAGTCAATAGAAAATAACAAAACATGGATAGAAGTGACAAAGCCAGCTGAAACTGAAATACTAAGTACGAAATGGGTATTTTCGAAAAAGCCACATGAGGAGAATATTGAAGAAAGATATAAGGCTAGACTGGTTGTGAGGGGGTTTGCACAGAAAGATAGTTTTAACTATGATGAGTTATATTCACCAGTTGCGAAACTAAGTACAATACGAACACTTCTATCAGTAGGTAATCAAAGAATGTATAACTTTATTCAGTTGGATGTACGAACAGCCTTTCTTAACGGTAAGCTAAAAGAGGACATTTACATTTTTCCGCCAGAGAGGGTTACATGTAAGAAGGATAAAGTATTTAAGTTAGAAAAATCATTATATGGTTTGAAGCAAGCTGCAAAGTGTTGGAACAACACAATCAACGATTTTTTAACAAAAGTTTTGGGCTTTAAAAGATGTGAAACTGATTATTGCCTATACAAGAGAAAATCAGGAGATGATATTATATACATTTTAATCTATGTGGATGATTTTATTATAGCAGGAAAGGATATGGAAATAATTACAGAATGTAAAACAAGATTGATGGAAGAATTTGACATTAAAGATAAAGGGAATCTGAAGAATTTTTTAGGTCTTGAAATTGATTATAATAAAGAGGAAGGAATTTTGAAGATAAGTCAAAGCCGGTATGTGATGGGAATACTTAGGAGATTCAATTTTGAAAACTGCAACGCTTGTGATACGCCAATTGATCCAAAGCTAAAATTAAATTTGAATAAAATAAATGAAGAAGAAAAGAAGCCAATTAGACATTTGATAGGATGTTTAATGTTTTTGATGTTAGGGTCAAGACCAGACATAAGCTATGCCATAAATTACTTCTCAAGATTCCAGAATAAGAATTCAAATGAGGTATGGATGCATTTGAAGAGGATATTAAGATACTTGAAAGGGTCTGTGAATGCTTGTTTAAAATATAATAGAGGTGAAACTGATCTACCCTTAGTTTGTTATGTAGATGCTGACTGGGGAACAGATGTTAGTGACAGGAAGTCAACGTCAGGATATTTAGTAAAAGTTTTTGGGAATAGTACTGCTTGGATAACACGTAAACAGGGTTGCATTGCATTATCAAGCTCAGAAGCCGAACTTATAGCATTATGTAGTGCTGTGCAGGAATGTTTATGGTTCAGGAAACTATTGATAGATATGGAAATAGAAGTTAAGCATTTCAAGGTTTTTGAAGACAATCAGGGATGTATTTCGTTGATAAAAACCCCTGAAAACAACAAACGAGTCAAACACATCGATCTAAAATATAACTTCGTTTATGAACTTTTGAATAATGACATCTTAATTTTGGAATATATAAATACAAAATACCAAATTGCGGATTTTCTGACAAAAGGTCTTTACAAAAAGCAATTTTATTCTAACTGCATTGATGTTGGTTTAGAATATGTTAAGTTAGGTTAGGCCTTGTTTCATTATAGTTAGGTTAGGTTAAGTTATTTGTTAGTTAGATACATATGAATCACTATTATGTTGTTCAATATTATTATTATTTTATGGTATTTTTAAGGTGGTAAATCATATTAGAAAGACATTAAGAGAGGGTGTTGAATGTGGCAACACTGCTCACATGTAGTTTTGTGGTAATGTCTTCTAAATGTACATGTTTAAGTTTTAGTTTTGTTCTGAGTAGTGAAGTAGGCAAGTTGCTTTTGTAACACATAAAAAATGTTAAAAGGAATCTGTAAATATATATATTGTAAATAGACCATAGTGCATTATTAAACATAATAGAAGAAAGTGACTGGGAGAAAGATGAAACAATAAAATAACACTGAGAAATGTTCGTCTTGTTTGTTTAAAATGGTGCATGTTTTTGATATAACACATAACTTAGTGTGCTACCTCTTTCCCAATCATAAACTGATCTGTATATATGAGACAATATTTTAAACCTGAACTATTCTCCTTAAATTGAGAGTGTATACAAAATACATTTTACTGTGAACATTGTTCGATTTCTGGGTGTACATTTGCGAAAATCTCACAATGCTGATTTCTATACCTGAAATATCTAAATCTGTGAACTACTGGATGAATGTAAGATTCTATAGCGCATTGAGTACTATCAATCCAAATTGGATCTGGAATACAATCTCATTTGCATATCTACTAGAACTTGATTTCCTCCGCTATCAATGATTCTCCGTTTCAGTCGCTCTATGCTCATCATTTCACTAATATTACATCGAATATTTCCAGCTGAGAAGTGTTCTCTGAAGAATCAATCAACCATTTAAATTATCCATTCACGATAGTGAAAAAAAATTGAGAAATAAATGGTAGTAAATGTCCATGATATTATGTTAGATTTCAGTGTAAGCTATTGAAACAAATATCAATTCAACCCTACATGCAATATCAAGTATCTGTTATTTTTAAATTTACCCGCTTGTCATAAACAGTAACAGATTTCCAATCAATTTCATGGGAATTATTGTTTTTCATGAAACATCAGTGGGCTCAAGTTGTATCCGAATCCAAGCAGATGGACTTTCTTATGGTAGAGTTGTCTTCGGAAAAGGGTTAAGCTATTTTCCGTTGTTGTCACGTTGACATTTAAGAAAGAGAATTTCATTCAGTATTTATTTGTGTAATTTTCCTTGTCCTCACTATTAATTATTGACTTGTTATCAGACAGTTTATTGTCTTGTTGAAATAAAAAAATTGTTATTTGAAACAATGTATTTGATACCAAACTAATAAAGAGATTTTAAGCCACATAAAATTTTGACATACGTTAACGCTAAACGTTAAACTGAGCAAGCGCAGTCTTTCTTAAATAGCGGATGACATTTTTAATTATTTTAGTTTTTGAAGCCATAACCTGTGAACGACGTTATACGTTAAACGTTATTTTTTTTTGTATAACTAACGTCAAATTTTCTATTTGTTCAGTTCGATTAGTACACATTAATCCATGACAGTAATTGTGGATAATATAGAAAATATAATTAGAAGTCGAAATGATCAGGGTCTAATAGACGCTATTCTTCAAATTAGAATTATATTTCGATAGCATACATCACGCAAAATTGACGTTAAAAATCGGGGTTGACAAGTTAAAACATTCAAAGATATTTATGATACATTTTGGATGCCAAAATATAATTGAGTGATGAAATATATCATTTAAAATTATTTGTGCAAAGTTTCAATACATTTTAAATGGTTTTTCATATTTTTTCTTTCATTCATCGAAATAAACATAATACACTTGGCAATTATGTTAAACCCTACCGCTTAATAAAGTTCCGTTTATTTCGACCTTTCGACGGAGTACGTTATCACTTATTAAGATGATCGGTTATTTTTTTACTACTGCGCATGAGCAAAATGACCGATAACGTATAACGTTGATCAAATAAGTGGCTTAAAATCTCTCTTATGTTAAACCTCCCGAACAAATAGATAGTTCGACTTTCGATACGGATCCAGTTGATGCGAAAAATGCTAGGAAAAGTTGCCAAAAACCCTGAAATATACGTTAGATAAATATATAATCTTACCTGCAGTAGCATTAAGCACGTGTACATTGATAGACGCTGGCACAGCATTAGAAGGACTACATGTATAGTTTCCATTGTGACTCTTATCCGCTTCTTGTACATGAATGATACTTGAACTTCGACCGTCCTGAACGTAAACGCCTGGATCATAATTGATCATACGCTGTTCGTGAAACCAAAAAACGTATTCTGGAGTTTCGGTAGAGTCTCTTAAAGTACACACTAGATGAAGACGTGATCCTGAATGGATGTATAAATCTGGAGCTCCTTGAATTTCGGCCAAGGCTTCTGTAAGAAAAAAAACAACACTCATTTGATAACAGGGTGACAGAGATTGTATTTTTGATAGGAAGGAAAACATTTTTTGAAAGTAACAAAGAGTGTTAACAATGATGGTAGTTTTTCAGGGATAATGACACAAATTCCTGGAAATGTGTATTGTTATGTGCAGACGGATCTATTATGGATCATGAATCTTTGATAATAAAGCCGTGATGGAAGGATGCACACAAATATCTCTACAATCAATGGAGCCAAGACATCGGCAGCAGCGATACCAATTCGCCATATTTATATTTCATGAAATCATTGATTGAAAAGAGTATATTTTGTTTTTTTGTAATTTAAGGCAAATAGAGATTATTATAATGATAATGGTAATGAATTTTGTGGTTCGGAAAATGAATTTCAGTGATTGTGCGATTTGACCATTATCGTTTATATGGCGTCACAGCATTAAAAGCTATTGTACCAATGTGACACAATGATCAATAAACCATAATATTTGGTTAAATACCGCATGGAGCATGAAATGGTAATGAAGTTTTGGAGACATTAAGACCTTCTCCTCTCCCAGGCAACTAATTCTTCTATCTACCCTCAATAGATTCCAAATACAGATATTTATAGTCATTGACAGAACATTTCTATCCCAATTATAAAATCTGTCAGAATAACACGACTACAACCATAAATGATATCAATTCCACTCAAACAACTGCTTCCACCCTCTGCGAATACAAAAAACATGAGCCTCCAAGTTAACTGATATCAAGAGTACTCCTAGAAATTATAAGCAATCATTACTATAGCCTACCGGTGCTTTCAAAACAGAAACTGAATTGGGCTACTCAGTAACTACTACCACAAACCTAAATGGAGTGATCACATTGGAATTTTTTTTGGCTTCGATTCAATCATTAAATGCCTCCACCAAGATACGAAATTTCTAACGTCGTATTTTTGGAAGATCTAACAAAAATTATGAGGTCACTTGAAACGGTAAAGCTCCAGGGTATGACAATCTTACAACAGAGATGTTTGAAAATCTAGGTCAAATATTTACTCGAAATAATCAATACGGCATGGGATGAAGGCAAAAAACCAAACTGCAGCAATTACAGAGGAATAACTCTACTTAGCACAGTTATGAAAATATATGAGGAACTAATTGAAAAAAACTGACACCATATAGAAAATACATTTGAAGAATCACAAAGTGGTTTCAAAAAGGGAGGAGCATACAAGATCACCTTTCCAAAGTTACATTGTAAGCAGATGGATTACTACAACAAGATTGAGAATTCATCGAAAGACGACAACTTAGCTGGTGGGGGCATCTCCAAAGAATGAATGATAAGAGGCCTGTCAAACAAGTGTGAGAATCCGAAGTACAAAAAGCTAGGAAGAGAGGAAAACCGAAGCAAAGATGGGATGAAGTATTAAAAGAAATTATAAAGAAACGAGAGACAACATGGTTAGCTGCCAAGACACTAGCAAAAAACAGAAAAGTATGTGCAAATCCAAGAAAAAATTTCAGAAAAAAGGAATAATACACATTTTATTCACATTCCAAGTTCAGTGAGTGCTATCGAAGCTAATATATATTTGAGTGATAATTTCTCGTTTATTTTCGAATAAATTTGCCGGAGAGAGCATGAAACAAGCAATCAGTATCAATGTTTAGGCCTGACAAATGGAATGTGGTTTGATAAGCAGCTTCGTATCAAATTGCAACCATACTCACACAACATGCGAAGTGACGAGTGTATAAAATTCAGACAAATTTATTGGTAGCGATGGTCCATCGAATATCGAAATAATAACGACACAGCTTGGGAGTCCTAGAGAATCATGAATCTGTGATATATTGGAAAATATTTTCCTTTTTCATAATTGGATTGTTTGATGAATTGGAACCCATTTTGTATTTTAAAATATATAAGTTTCTAACCTACTAGACACATAGAGCTCTGCAGCTTTTGGATTCATCTAGGTTTAATTTTTCATTGGAAATGTTACGGGTTTCAAGTTTGCCTTTCATGCACTCCATTCACAGAAATCAACAGGGATACATACAAATATTTATGTGACAGCTGGAAACCCTCTCTTTATCAATAATTGGAAATTTTATCTTGTACTTATGAAGAAAAAGTGAAAATATCAGCACGGATTAAATAATGTATGTTATGACATAACCATTAATCATGTGTGTCAACACTGGAAGTTTAAATGGAACGCAATCGTCTGATGTAGATTGATATGTTGAGATTGGTTATCGCTGAACTGGAGGCATTTTTTATTAAATCGACAAAATATAGACCATTTGTGCCGAAAATCTGTAATATATCACTCAATCAAAGAATTTTTCTCAGCATATTCGGCAAAAAATCAAAAAAAATATTGTTGCAAAATATTTCCCAGTGTAACGGTTTCAATTCAATATTCATTATTAAAGATAGTTTTTAATGTTAACCATTTTATTTTATTAAGATGAATAGTTTTCAACGAATGTGGAAGAGATCTACCACTCACCTTGTGTATATTGCTCTGATACCATTCACTACTCCAGAAATAGCTAGAATAATTTACATTACCATACTTTATCAGGTTTGCATTCGTTTACATTTTCTGACGAGTGGCATTTCGTATAAATCTTCAAGAGGCCTCTGACCTATTAAGTGAAGTTCAATAAACTGTCCAGCAACCTATCAAGTCGACTTCTCACCTGATGCTAAGGGGTATTGAGTGAAAGAAGACTGACCCTGACCTTGTGAGGTTTGGACTGGTCCATTATATCTCTTTTTGTGTTCTTGTGCTTTAAAGTGGTCACTCTTTTTGTGCTTTTTCGGAATATTGTCGGGTATAGCCCAGCTACAACTATATATAACCTGTTAGATATAAATACCTTAAGTGGCTATTTAATCTTGATGATAGCAAAAACCTATATAAATCAATGAAAGGAGGTAATGGAAATATAAAAGAGAATTTTATTACAAAAATTAACCAAAATCGAAGTGATCCCCCTGATTCATCAGCACAAGTATCACGGTATGTGCAGACTTAATTCTGCGATAAAAAAGCTATCCAAATTCAAAAAGGTGGTGGTGGTAAATAATAAAGGTGGCTCATTAGGAACAAATGGAAGCACTTATCATAAAAGTATCATTGGGAAACCTAGAATTGATTTGAATAACTTTTACAGGATCACAGGACGATGTAGTCACTAACACTCCTGATGTGTCTGGCCCTTCTAATAATAAATAGTATCAAGAAGAAATTAGTATCACGCCCTTAGAAAATATGTTACTTTCAGTAGGAGAAGGCGAACCTCAAATTACATACGAGTATACAAAACATACATTTATTCACTACTTAGAAGTTGAGGAAGTAGATTGATACAACTCACTCTGCCAATGTACAAAAAACAGTAAGTAAAAATCAGTAGCTCCAATCCAATTCCTTATCATGATTTTAGTGAAAATATGATAGGAGGAACTGAATTTTTTGGAAAAAAAAAATTCCATAATCTGCATCCTCATACAATATGTCTCAGTAAGCTGGAACCATATGGGAAACTTTTTTATTATTAATTTTAGGAAAAAAATGTATACTCTATGAAAAGTTCTGCATGTTCCAAAATCCAGAATACAATCAACAGATATCAATTTTTTTCAGTCGTGTACAAGGTATGTCAAAAATATGAATTCCACTCAAGAGTAAGGTACCTTTATTTTTCAGAATATTGACAATTGTTATTATTAAAAGTTGATTATAATTGAAAGCTTTAGTCAGATATTTAATATCATCCATTTGCCATGAAAAAATAATTTCTGTCATTTTCACTCACTTCTCTGTATTAGCAATGATAATTCTGACGGCAAACGTCAAATCGCTAGTTAGTTTTCATAAAATACAAGAACCCGTGGACTGGGCCATCTATCGGGCGCGTACCCAGGTGGCAGATAGGGGAACGGCCAAGGGACTGTCTCCGGTCCCTTGGTCAGTGGCAGAAGGGTGAGGGGAGCGGAACCTTCCCAAAAGCATTTGCAAAACATGCCACCACGGACCAGCCTACCCAAACTAAGGAGTAAGGAATCGTGCCGACAGCTGAATGACCGCAGAGTGATATGTGGTCACGAGCGATCTCCTTGGGGAACCGGGCGAAACCCCATTGTAATTAGCCTTCCTCTGGTAATGCGGGGCTCTGCCAGAGGTGACCAACCCTTCCCTTGCTACGCATGAATACAAACACGGAAAAAAAAACAAATCCCGAGGCTGGACAGAAGTGCTAACCTTACCAATGTTACGAATGGATGTACTTGTAAATTATATCGAATAAATTGTTTTTGAACAAAGCTGTTCCAGTTTCAAAGCACTTTTCACCAACGATTTTTTCAAGTATAAATGTGAAATTATAATAATTATCGATGAGTTGAATCATTTTTATTTTTAATTGAAAATATCGAGTGAATAATTTCCATGCATTTGATGTGGGTAGGTGAATACCACTTGACATTTTATCCAATTATCGAACGTTATTCTAATACGAATTTGAAATGTCGACAGAAATTGGAAAATGAACTGCTGAAACCGAATTCAATTTGATACGTGTGGAATCCATGCATTCATACTACAAAAAATATGTGAAGTTATCAACATGGTTTGAGGCACACCTAAATTGAAACAGTAATGCTGGTGTTTTTGTGGGAAATGTTCAGATTCCATATATCTCTGTTATCAGATTTTTAATGAGTGTTTGGCTAGTCCAGAAGAATGTTGTTTTGGATGGGTTATGATACATAAATGCTCAAAGCATATTTTTTTTCAATTATGTTAAATCGAGTCTCCACGGCACGTTGTATGCATGAAATTGGTTGAGAAAATTAAAATCACAATTTAATTGTATTCAATATGGCAAACATTTTCAAATCAATAGTGAACGTACCGTTACTGTTAAAATCCATATTCCGAATGTGTGCGTGATTTGCATGAATATGTGCTAAAATGCATATCCTGCGTGTTCTTTACACTGTAAATTTTGTACTGTCCAGCGTGATCAACAAAGATGTGCCTTGTCTTATTGGATTCTCACTAGGCAGTTCATTACTGACAATTGAGCAGCTTCCAGACAACTATTCTGAATCGCGGATACAGTATGCGATAGTTTATGCCGCCACGGAATTTTTACCGACTTCTGCATCGGATTTTTGTTGAAATAGATTCGCGTATACGCTATTCCCAGTGCAGTACGGTTCATTTAACGTTACTGTTTCATATTATAATCCCAAAAATATAGCTGTGTAATATTCCAAAAACTGTTCTTGTGCCTGATGACACCACACAATAAACTCTTAATCATTAAACAATGTACGCTACATAATGATTTTTCCTCTACTGTTCACGCGTCTCACCTATAATTAAACATGTAGTAGCTTGTGAAAGTATCCTAGTGGAAAAGGCAAGGTAAAATCAACCACCAGATTCACGTCTTTGTTATTCAGAATCTACTGTTTGGAGGGGTCTAAGAGAATGAAAGATGCACTTTGGTATAATATATAGACATGTAGCCTCAATGGACGACATGGATGACACAAGACACCAACCTGCAGACGAAGTCATCACCAGAGGAGGGAGGAGACATGTAGCCTTAATGGACGACATGGATGACACAAGACACCAACATGCAGAGTCAGCAACTAAATATTATAAATTCAAGTTCAACATGTGTTGTCATGCTTTTTTACAATTAGTTCTTTATAACAACAGTTTGTTTATAAAATCATTATTTGTATAAATTCCAAAATCAGTTTCTTTTTTGTAATTTGAAAATAAAGTTCTTTTTTAAAAGTTACAAAGTGAACCGATCAACATTTCTGGCGCTGCGAACAGGATCCGAAACCACTCGTTTCCTGGTCAATTTCAAGCGTTTGACGAGAGTCCTTCGAACCGGGGAAGAGAAAAAAAAGCATGCTGAGGAAATCATCTGTGATCATTCTTCTGTAAGTGCATTTAATTTCTGATAATCTTTCCATAAATATTTCTCGTAGTAATAGTACATCAGATTTATCAGATAATTCAATAATCAATATGCCTATGAGTAACAGTGATATTTCCAGCATTTGTGCTACTTTGCCCGAATTTACTTCTGGAGACAATCTCTCCATTTTCATAAAATCAGATGATAATTTAATAGCATTTCTTGTAACTCAAGAGCTTACTTCAGCTCAAGAATTTATTTTAAATGCCAATATTTTATCTCGTATCAAAGGGGAACCAAGAGATCAAATTAATTAATTAAATTACTCTAATAAGACTATTTGGACAGACGTACGACCGGCCTTATTAGCTAAGTACGGTGACCGACGTTCAGAAGACATTTTTGTTTGATTTATTATTGAAAACTTCCAATGTAATTAGACGTGGCAACACCTAATATGAAAATAACTGACCAAGAGCGGGAAGGGAGAAGAAAAGGCGCCCTAAAGGCGGGCATTAGCTCAACACCGCTCATAGCGTTAACATACAGCCATATTTTTGTCATGATGTTTAATAAGTAATTATGTTTTGTATTCTTATAAGTATATGTTTTGTATTCTCAAGAATAAAGTAGTAAATTACCGACAATCACATGTATATTTCCACTAACCGTCCTTCGTATCAGAGTCCCACGAAGAAACAATTTTAGTAACACAATTATCGACAACAGTTCAAAAATTTAACGAGACATATGAACAATATCATCAACGAATATCAAATAACCTAAACGACTTACTCCAACATATTATTACATTAAACAATAATATTGAAACTGTCAATTTCAAAACTACTTATTTTAAGAATATGGCCCTCAAAACATTTTGCTCAGGTATCAATGAACCTCACTGTGAATATTTGTCACATTTTCAAATCACTTCTCTTGAGGAAGCTCTTCAAAAGTGTATAGCATACGATAATCACAAAAATCAGCAACAATATATGAATTTCTTAAAGCAACAACAAAATAGAGGACCGTCTTTGGCTAGACAAAATTCTAGTGGTCCCTCTCAAAATCGTTTTAACAATAAATCTAGCAACTTTTTGACACAGCCCCATAATCCCACGCAACGTAATTTCAATTCGAACAATAATTTTCCGCGAAATTTTTCACAGGCAATGAACTCTTCGCCGACTCCTCGTGATACTTCACAACAAAATTTCAATTTTCCAAAGAATAAATTGTGTTTTATCCTTCGAATTTTGGAAGCAATGCCCCAAACTTCAATAGATCTCCTATACATAGAAACACCCAGCATCAACAAAATACTCCTTCTCCTATGAGCGGTATACAAACAATTCAAAACAGAAATGAACCCGTGAGTCCACGAGACGGACACATAATTTCAATATAAATTCTTCAAATAATGAAGAAATTGAAAATTTCGATGAAGAAAATTTTCAGGATTTTCACGAGAACCCTTCCGAAAAACAACCGCCCCCTGTATAAACATAAAAAATATTCGCGAAAACCCCCAATAACCTTTTTTCATAATGCCCAAATCAAAATTGAAAGTTTTAATAGACTCAGGAGGATCTAATACTATTCTCTCTCCAAACGCCGCAAAATTTTTTAACAAATCTCATATTTATCAAAAACCTTTTACATTAACCTCTATGAAATTAACTCATAAATACAATCTAAATATTAACACACCTATATTCAAAGGATACAATATAACAGAATTTATTGATGCTCGTATTGCTGAATGGAGTGAAGATTTCGATATTTTTCTTGGTAATTCTGATTTAGAAAGATTTAACGCAATTTCAGATTATTCCACAAAAACTCTAACCTTAAAAAATTTAAGTATAACAATTCCATTTAATACCTTATATAATGAAATTCCTGTTAACATAAGCAGTGGTGATATAGTATTCCCGGAAACAGTAATTAATACTTTAAAAATTCCAGAGTCTCTTCACACGGTAAAGCATGGTTTTGTAGACTATATTACACTTCAAACACCCGTTAACATAAAAACAGTAGTAGTAGATAACTTCTTATATAAATCCTGTTTTGTTTATATGGACAATGTAATTATCTTCACAAAATCTCTTCATGAGCACCTTGTTCATATTGCCGCTATCTTTAATGTTTTTAGAAAAAATAATCTTAAAATTCAATTGGACAAATCCGAATTTCTGAAAAAAAAAGTCTCTTTTCTTGGCAACTTAGTGACCGTCGATGGTATCAAACCGAATCCTTGTAAGATAGAAGCTATACAAAAATTTCCTCTGCCGAAAACATTAAAAGAAATTAAATCATTTCTAGGACTTATAGGATACTATCGAAGTATTATCCCAAATTTTGCCAAAGTCACATCCCCATTAACTAGATGCACTCGAAAAGGAACAATAATTGACCCCGTTAATCCTAAATATTTAGAATGTTTCGAAAAATGCAAACAGTTATTGATTAACGCCCCCATTGTCCAATATCCCGATTTTTCAAAACCATTTGTACTAACCACAGATGCCTCGAATGTAGCTATTGGTTCTGTACTTTCTCAAAATAATCACCCAATTGCTCATTATTCTAGGACATTAAATTCTGCAGAGCAAAACTAATCAACAATTGGAAAAGAATTATTAGCGATTGTCGACTCTTGTAAACATTCACGTTTATACGGACAAAAATTTTTCATCGAAACAGATCATAACCCCCTTGTTTGGATCTATTAAATAAAAGACCCCACTTCTAGGTTAGCACGCTGGAGACTTAAATTAGATGATTATAATCTTGAAGTAAAATATAAGGTAGGTGAAGAAAACCAAGTAACTGACTGTCTTTCTAGAGTTGACATAAATGCCCTTACGGACAATTCAAACTGCGCTGAGCCTCCAGATATAAATGACGTATTTGATGTAGACGAATTTCTCGGAAATTTAGATGAAATTCAATCATCTGACAATACAATACACACTGCAGTTGAAAACCCAATCACAGAAATTCTCATTTCCGAAGGACCCATTAATTTATCAACAAATCAATTAATATTTATTACCGAATCGGAAAATTATGATTTTACTTTTAAGAGAATTTTTAATAAACATAGATACACGATACATTTAACTTATGAAAATTGGAAATCTGAAATACTAATCGTTTTCAAAGAAATTTTACGACCAAATAAAAAGTTTTCGATAAAATTAGACCAAGAATACAGACCTTTCATTTGCAATTACTTTAGAGAAAACTTAGACTCAACTGTTAAAGCTATTTTTTGTACAACAATGTTACAGGACATTGAAGACGAACAAAGACAAATAGAGTGCGTGAAAAAATACCGTTCCGAAAATCATAACGGGATAGTAGAAACCTACAAACATTTAAGACATCAATTTTACTGGCCTTCTATGCTATCAACAATCTCTTACTTTATTAATAAATGTGAAATATGCCTAAAAAATAAATATGAAAGACACCCTTATAAACTTCACCAACTGGGACCACTTCTTGGTCAAAAACCTTTTGATATTTTGCACATAGATTTATTTCATTGTAATAAAAATTCATACTTAACAATTTGGGATTTATTCTCGAAATATGGACAATGCTATAAAATACCTGACAAAACGTCAATCTCAATATTAAGTAAATTAAGACATTATTTTGCACACCATAATTATCCCAAGAAAATTGTATCCGACAGTGGTACTGAGTTTAACTCCTTTCTAATTAATGAATTCATGAAAATGCATAAAATTGGAATGCATTTTACAACAGTGAACAATTCTTCTTCAAACTCCCCAGTTGAAAGATTTCATTCCACTCTTTCCGAAAAAGCTAGAACCTTAAAGGAACAAAATTGTATTGGTCGAGACGATAACATTATTTGTACAAATCATGTAGCATCCAAATGCTCAATTCCCAATATTTACAATTGCACAAAATGCAAAGCTACAGAAAGTTTCGTGCAAGAAACTTCGCAAGTTATTTTGATAGAAATAGTTCACCCTATCAAAATTGGAGATCAATTTATCCAATCAACCAATATCCTGCTAATTGATGAACCAATTTCTATAGAAGGTATCCTCTAAACAAAGAAAACTGTTCAAAAAATTTCATTCCCGGAAATCGCACCGATGAAGCTTACACCGGACCATGAACTAAAGCTAGAAAAGTTGAAAATTCCCGGAAGCCACGGCCAAGTTCAACCAATAGAGCCATTAGAAAATTTACCTCAAATTTCTACCGGACTTAGTGCTGTATCTGTTATTTTACTGATGTTTGCTTTAGCATTTTTGTTAATATTATTTTTAAAGAAAAGAAAAAGAATTTCGAAAATTCTTGTTGGTAAAAAATTGCAACCATCCCAAATTCAAATTTTAGAAGATTTACAAGACTTCGAGTACGAAGTCATCACCAGAGGAGGGAGGAGACATGTAGCCTTAATGGACGACATGGATGACACAAGACACCAACATGCAGAGTGAGCAGCCAAATATTATAAATTCAAGTTCAACATATTGTGTTGTCATGCTTTTTTACAATTGGATCTTTATAACAACAGTTTGTTTATAAAATCATTATTTGTATAAATTCCAAAATCAGTTCCTTTTTTGTAATTTGAAAATAAAGTTCTTTTTTAAAAGTTACAAAGTGAACCGATTAACATTTCTATATATATATATATGCTACGAACAATGGCTATGGAGTGAATTGTCTGGACAGCTGTTCTTTATGCATTAAGGCATCGACATATGTGCATTATAATGATTGAGATGAATAAAATTTAATACAACGTATTCAACAGTAGGTATCATTTAATTAATGCATACTAGAAAACAACGAATGGGTATTCAATATAGTTGTATGGAAATTGAAATTGAAATTTTTCATGAAAAAATCGAATAACAAATTTTGTTTTTTTTTGCAAAGAAATTTTCAATAAAAAAAAACAATGTAATATCTCTTCCTCACGAAAAATCTAAAGTGAATCTTCTGTCAAATCCTGGGGTTTTCCAGATTTCCATAGTTGTTTGCTCGTGTCATAAACGGAAGCAATTCATACTCCATCCATTTCATTTTCATGCTCACTGTAGCTTGCAGTTGCGAGAAAATACCCGAAAATGGTGAGAGTTTATGAATTGTAGCAATCCTAACTCATTGTCATTCCGATTTGATCTGTTTCATTTATATAAATAAGTTTCATGTTTTTTGCTGCATGAATGCAAGGATTTCTCATAATTTGAACAAGACTGTCAAAGCTAATTTCCGTCGACTTTCCTATTATTATGAGATAACATTATTCAATTTAGTCTCCGATGAATAATAATTTCAATATTTCTTGTCCCTTTCACATAATGTATGAAGTGCAACAACGAAGCCAATCTTCTGTATGTTCCTTGTGGTATATTATTCATTCTTTTTCAATTTCGTGGGAAATTAAACCACAATATTTTCAAATTCTTTATTTCAACGTTTTGGTAGCGTTCCAGCTACCGTTGTCAAGAAAAAATAAGTAGAGATTAATTTTTATCCCTAACTCACACAACTGAAAAAATTTGACAACTAGACTCATCTTAAGGATCAGTTAATATTAATTACTCTATTGCAGAGAATCATAAGCTTTCTGTTGGCAACTTAATAGGGGAAAATGTTAGTGTTGCCTGGAAATTTATAACAAATTACATTAAATAGCTATAAATGTAAGACTTCTTCCCTGTAGACTTCAAGAGTGTCACAAATGAAAGCTTTTCTATTGAGAATTGGGAACATAATCCTTACTCACCCATTCCTTATAAGCGTAGAAGACCCACCTGAATGTGATATGTATACATTATTGTTATAACCAGCTTCCAGACCAAAAAATACAGCGTTGGATGTCCAATAGCCTACAGCTCCTCTATGAGACCGACTAAGTAATTCCCTGAGATATTAATATGTATTAATTGTGATCCTGCTGGTAAATTTTCTCATCATATAATCTTTGTAATCACTCCACTCCATATGAACCTAGCGACTGATACATGGGAAAAAATGGAGAATTAAACCTAGATGAATACAAAAGCAGCAGCTCTAGTGTCTAGTGAGTTAGAAATTGAGATATTTCAAAATTTAAAATAACTTCAAATTCATTCAGCAATCCAATTATAAGAAGGAAAATATTTTTCATTATATCACAAATTCATGATTCTCTAGGACTCCCAAGTTGTGTCGTTATCACATTAAAAATTATAATGTAACAAAATTTGCTGCATATATGTTCAATACAATTATTAGAGCGTGATCCTGTTCTCAGTACTCTAATCAACAGTGGATTGAATTTTATAGCAAATAGTACCATTCCATTGATCTTTGTTATGTGAAGTCTCTTTAATGTTATTTGTAATAGTTTCGTTGGAAACATGGGACAGTGACTCGTTAGTTATTTTGTCAGGTTGATGTCTTATGTTGATGAAAAATAAATGTTGAAGAAAATCAATCGTTTCATTGAATATCCTATGTTCATACATGTAAGAACCCGTCTAGTCAACAACATAACATGAAGTCAGAAGTGTCTCGTCGATTTTTGATATGGAAAGGATGTTTCAATGTAACGAGTCGACATAACTGAAACTGATACCAGAAAAGTCGCACTTTCACTACATTTCATTGGTATTGAAGCCAGAAATATTTTCAAGTCATTTGAAGTGGATATGGACACTTGTACTTATCGAGAAGTGATGCAGCAGTTTGAAAAACATTGTAAGCCAAAGAAGAATCTCACAATTAAGAGGAAATATTTTTTGACGAGGACACAAAAAAAGGATGAATCAGTAGAAGACTTCATGACTGCTTTGAAGTACCTGAGTCCTTCATGCGTGAGTTAGACGCGCTAAAGGAAAGTTTGGTATGTGATGTGTTTATCATGGGCTTAAGTTTTAAGCTACAAGTTATAAAGGAAAAGTTGTTGAGAAAAAAGTCGCTAGATGTGAAAAAAGTTTCAACTATTTAAATCCTGAAAACATTTTCGTCACTCAATCACAAGCATAAAATTTAAATAAAAGTAGTGAAGCAGTTGTTTATAGGATAAAAAATCAAGGTGCGAAATTTAAAAATAGTCGAGGTAATTTTTTTAGTCAAGGTACAAAATTTGAAAATAATTATGAAAATCATTTTCATGGTCCAAGTACCAGTATTGAAAATAGTCATAAAAATTGTAGTAGCTGTGGTCAAATACATATAGATATGTGTCCAGAATTTACCAGAGGCCAGGTAGGCTTACGAGAAGGCGTGCACAGTCCCTAATGAGCACAAGTAGTACGGGGAAGCTACAAGCAGCAAACTTAAGGTGGCCATCATACGCGATGGCTACCCAGACAATTTGCCCACCAGGAAGCAGTACGCGCATATCCTCACGCAATTGCATGAGGATATGTACAGGACTGGCACCTCATTTGTGCCGAGCTTTGAGGGACACTCGTTTGCCCGGGGAGCCGTTATGGTGACCTGTGGTGGGCTCTCTGGCTTGGCTCAAAGTGGCTGCAGGTAAGATTAAGAAGGAGGGACTGGTGCTCAAAATCATTGAGCAGTCGGCCCTCGAACACCTTAAGAAGGCAATGGTTTCGGTGCCATGTAAGAGTTGACGGGTCGTTGTTATTAAACACTTAGTAAAAGTCACTTATATCTTTATTAAACAACTAAATAATTCTAAGTACAAATTACGTTGATCTATCGGTATAGAACCGACCTCGTTGAAGTTTATTGTATTAATCTAATTATAAATATATTTGTACCCGTCTCATCAAAATGTCCAAAACTATGTTTATAATTTTATTTAAGCTTACTAATACTTTTATATCATTGCTGATAGACATATTTATAAAAGTATTAATTAAGCTATTTCGTCAATGACCTAATAGATTATACGAGGGGCATTACAGTCAGCGCAGATCGAGTCTCCTCCACAAGAGGTCCTCAAAAGGTCGGATTAGTAATCCGACCCTAAGGACTGAAGGGTGAGTGATTCGAGCCTCCCGATGGGATGCTGCCTCTTTGAGGCAGAGCATTGTATTTGGGCTCGATCTTTGAACGGTGGGGGCACTCAACCACACGAAGGGGGAAATCCGGTATGGGCTCGGGAAGTTTAGAATTAACTTCTCGGGAACTACGGAGACTACCCTGGAGTAAATTATTCATGGGTTAGGAGGTACCCCTATAGATTTTCGATGTCTGTTGAAGGGGCCTTAAAATTTACCCAGATTAACTTGCAGCATTGCCGTGCCGCTACAGGAGGATGGTAAAGCTGTAGACAGGCATATGCCATGCCATGAGTTTATGAAGGTCATGTGCGATGCTTAGGCACACCCGTGCGTAGCTTATTCTATGCAGTGGGAGAACCTATTCCTAGTGTTAGTGCAATACTAATGGAGGAACTTTGTTTCAAGGACAAAGTAGCGGTGAGAGTGGACTTCCTGGGCAGGAATAGTACGAGGCATAGTTTGGTGGTATGCTCTGCTTACCTGCCTTATGACTCACCAGAACTACCACCCACTGAGGAGTTCCGCAAGGCGGTGGAATACTGCATGGTCAGGAAACTGCCTCTTCTCATTGGCTGTGATGCCAATGTGCACCACACTATGTGGGGCAGCACAGGCGTCAATAGCTTTGCTTGACTATCTAGGTACCACTGACGTTCAACTACTACAAGCGAGGGACGAAACCAACATTCCGAAATATGATTAGGGCTGAAGTCCTAGATGTGACGCTCGCGTCAAGTACCGTTGTAAGTATGGCAAGGGACTGGCATGTTATTGATGATCCGTCATTGTCGGATCACAGTTACATTTGTTTCAGTTACGGGGTTGCTGCTAAAAAACATTCAATTGAGTATAGGGACCCCTAGACTACCAGCTGGGAACGGTATAAACTCGATCTCGCAAGGAGGCTTGGCGGTTTCTATGGGAGCTTTAGCAATAATGATGAGATAGATTGGGCCATAGCGGAGCTGGGCTCGATTATTGTCTCGTCTTATGAAAAAAACTGCGCCAGAAAAACGAGAAAGGGCCACAAATGGTCGAACAAGTCTCTTTACTCGCTACGGGAACATACCCGGCGCCTATTTTCGGATCTGGATTGGGAGCAATACCGCCAGAAACGAAATAAGTACAAGAGTGCGGTCAGGTTGGCTTGGAGAGATGCCTGACAGGCCTTCTGTGAGGATATCGTATCGATACCTCTAATGTCAAGGATGTGCCGGATCTTAACGAAATCACCGGACAGCTACCTAGGCTGCTCAGAAGTCGCACCGGGTGTTTCCACCGAAACCCCGGTGGATACCTAGCAGCATCTGCTAGAGACACACTCTCCCGGTTGTGAAGGAATCGAGAGGAAGTGTCCTGACATGGGATATGTGGGCATACAGCGACCATGTAAAGAGGACTATCTTCTAGCAAAAGAATTAGTCACATACGAGTGGAGTACTTGGGCGATACAATCATTCAGACCATACAAGTCTCCGGGAAAAGACCAAATCTCCCCGGCTTTGCTTCAAAAGGGATGGGAGGCTGTTGGCATTTGGTTTTATATTTTTTGGGCCTGTTTGACACGCAGGTATGTCCCTGAACAGTGGAGGCAGATGAGAATCATCTTCATAACCAAGCCGGGTCGTACCACATACACGGTGCTGAATCCTTTAGACCCATTAGCCTAACATCCTTTGTGCTGAAAACACTGGAGAGGGTGGCTGATCGGCACATAAAGGAAAAGGTTGAGCTCAGGTATCCTTTGCACAACATCCAACATGCTTTCAGGTGTGGCGAGTCAACTGAAAGTGTCTTACACCAACTGGTAACCTAGGTGGAGAAGGCGCTGGAAAATGGCATGATCGCCCTGGGAGCTTTCTTGTATATACAAGGGTTGTTTGACTATCTATCTATGTGTAGGGCTGCGGCAAATCATGGGATAGAGCCTATGATCACTCACTGGCTTGGGACCATGTTGTGCAACTGTACAGTAGAGGCCACATGGAAAGACCATGTGGCAAAAGTGATCAGCGATAGAGGATGTCCGCAAGGGAGTGTTCTCTCGCCCACATTGTGAAACCTAGTCATTGACGAGCTAATAACCCTTTCAAACGATGAGGGCTTTCTGAAGATTGGTATGCCGATGATATCGATGTCCTTGTTGTTGGGAGGCACAATAACCTTCTCAAGGACCTCATGCAAAGGGCTTTGAATGGGGTACATGGGTGGTGTAACAAACACGGACTTGCAGTAAATCCTGCCAACAGGCTGAGATAGTTGCTTTCACCAGGAGTGATCCTTGATAAATCACTTACATGAAAGACTCATCTTGATAGTTGCCTGAGCAAGGTGACAAACACGTATTGGGTCTGTAGGAGAGTCATTGGTTCGAGGTGGGGTCTGACCCCCAAAACGATCATATGGTTCTATAAAGTGATCATGCTGCCTGTGCTAACATATGCGGCTCTGGTCTGGTGGCCGAGGTTAACCTTGGTCACGGCTAGATCGCAACTGACACGCCTTCAAAGGGTGGTCAGTTTGGGGGCAGCTGGCTGCACACTACACTAACTGTTGCGATGGAAGTGATCCTTGGTCTTCGGCCTCTTCACCATGTGATCGAGGCCGAGGCGGGTAGTGCTTTCCTGCGCTTGAAACGGCTGGGATACGTGCAAAGAAGGGAGGAGTGCAGGCACGTAAGGAAGCTCCGGCTCCTGGAAAATATTCCAGTTCTGGCTTGAGCGGCTGACGAATGCCTGCAAAAGTACTACTCCCCTATCCCATACAGGACCACTATCCGGGATAGAGAGTCCTGGTAAGAAGAGAGGAAAACACAGCTTAATGGGACCGCCTGGTACACAGATGGCTCATGCTCCGGTGATAAAGCAGGCCGAGATATATGCTATATTGGAATGTGCGCAGATAAACCTGGACAGAGGTTATGTGGATCGACTCATAACCATATACACCGACAGTCAGGCTGCAATTAAAGCCCTGAGCTCAAAACAAACCGAGACTTGCTATCGAATGTCGAGAACAACCTGCTAATCTTGCAAGGCGGGATGTGGTGCGGCTAGGATGGATTCCAGCCCACTCTGGTTTTGAAGGCAACGAGATGGCGGATGCACTGGCTGCGGAAGGGGCGGCAGCTCCTTTCTGTGGCTCGTTTCCGACCTTGGACCTAACAAAACAAAAAATACGCAAAGAGACGAAGGATTGGCTAAGGAATCAGCAACTTGCTCATCGAAATGGTCTGCAGGGTCCTAGACAATCCAAACTCCTACTGAAGGGATGGACTGATGGACACGCTGGAGCAGCTAGTGAACTACCAAGGAGTATGCTAAGGAAAATAGCAGGACTCCCAACAGGGCACCGCTGTATGAGGAAACACCTCAACAACCTAGAAGTAGAGGAAAGTTCCCTATACAGGGGTTGCGGCATGACTGACGAGACGTCAGTCCGTGTTCTCTTAGAGTGTCCACACTGGGTTGTACTACGCAGGCGAATCTTTGGAGTCCCTGCTATGACCCCTGGAGACACAAGCAGGCATTCATTGGAAAAGATTGTGGCATCTATTGAAGGGTTCGGATTCATAGATATCTAGGTAGCAGGAATGGGCCCGCCAGTGACCTCAGTGCCGAAGCCTTGGCTTGAGTTCGTCCAGGACAAGGCTCGACAGCACACTTATTAGTAGTAGTAGTAGTGTCCAGAATTTGATATTATATGTCATCTTGTGATAAAAGAGATCATTTTTCTAATTATTGTCAAACTACGCAAGTCGAAGTGGTGAATGGCAGTATTCACCATGATAATGCTAATAATAATGGTGAATCCTGTTTTCTAATGAAGTCTATTCATAAGGCTGCTCATGTAATTGGTAACGTTGATGTAAATAATAAATGGACAGTCAATTTAGCAATACATGAATTGAAAATAAAATGAATCTTGGATACTGGTACAGAGGTCAATGTTATGTCTTTTATGGTTTTCAAGATAATTGATATCAACAATAAAATTTTACCTACTAATGTGAAATTGAGGTCATTTTCTAACAATGTGTTACCAGTAATGGGTCAAGTCAATTTAAACAGTGTTATTGATGGTTAAGAAGGAGAATAAGAGTTTGTGATAGTTGACATGTCTTGTCAAACAAATTTTGGTTCTTAATACCTGTCAGAAATAACTACAGTGAATTGAAAAAAATCTGTAATTGATCATGAATCATTGATGCATGAGTTTTCAGATGTGTTCAGTGGTCTAGATTGTTTACCTATCTTTTCATAAAAATTGATAGAAACATTTTACCTGTAATCAAGCCACCCCGCAGAATACTATTTAGTCTGCAAAAGAGGTTGAAAGAAGAGCTGGACAGAATGTTATCAATAGGAGTGGAAGAAAAAGTTAATGAACCAAGTAAATGGATTAATTCAATAGTAACAGTAGAAAAGGAAAATAAGTCATTGAAAGTTTGTCTGGATCCGGGGAAATTGAATGAAGCCATTAAACGCTGTCATTATTCGATACCGACTCTTGAGGAAATTCGTCTAATGCAAAGTTTTTCTCAACGTTAGATGCTCAATCTGGATTTTGGATGATACTGTTAGATACTAAAAGCTCCACATTATGCACATTTGGAACGATTTTTGGTAGGTTCCGATTCAGTAGATTACCATATGGAGTTTCATGTGCTCCTGAAATATTTCATAAAACTAAGTCCAAAATAATATCTGTTGGTTGTTGGCCACAACACTGTTTTTCGTACTTTTCTTCCTTCGATTAGTAGACTGGTTTCTCAAAAGGCCGGTTGAGTAATAAAATAATATACACTTAAGGATGGTCAACATACTTGTTAATAACAAAAAATGTCCTAAATAGTTATATAGGACAATAAATGCAGACAAGCCTTTCAGTTTGAAATAGAAATTATTGGGAACAATCTTACTTTTTCCTCTGTATCCTACAAAGCACTTTTCACTATGAAATTGAATTTAAATTTAGGTTTGAATCACTGTGATCATAAAAACTCTATTTTCGTAGAAAAATGTAATATTATGCAAGAAAATTAAGGAATTTCGATAATATGGATTTAACCAATTTAGTCGGAATTTTGTTTAATGCGTGGTTTCAACATATTGCCGCCCGTTGAAATCTTAATAATAAGGAAGGAAAATTACAGTGGAATCAATCTCAGATGAAATGACGCCAAACAAATATAATGGAAAAATATATCAAACAGACAAAAACAAGGACGGATATTGAACGCAGGTTGATCACGTACAAGACAGGACAAACTTTGGTAATGGGTCTGACGAATGTACCTTCTTTGGTACGGAGCTTGACAGCACGGACTTTTTGGTCCACACCAGGAATAACCTCGACAATTCTTGCCTGAGGCCACTGGAGAGGAGGAGTATCATCTTACTTCAACAAAACCAAGTCGTTGACCTAAAGATTCGTTGAAGGGGATAGCCATTGAGGCCAGTTTTGCAAACGGCTTAAGTACTCCGTAGTCCATCTTTTCCAGGAGTACTGTTGCATTTGCAAACATCTCTGCCAGAATGTGAGTCTATTTTCAGGCAGATATGTGACGGTGCGATCAGGAAAGGAGGTCAAGGGATGACCAATCAAAAAATGGCCAGGAGCTAGAACCTGGAAGTTATTGGGATTACTGGAAATGGGGCAAAATAACCTAGAGTTTAGTATTGCCTCAATTTGGGCAAGAACAGTACTAAACACACAAACATCTCGAAAACGGTTCAAGTGATTTTAATCCTGAGATCGTCTTGGAGGAGTATTTGAATTGTGAGTTTAGAAGGAACAGCACTAACTTATCTTTGATATGAACAAGGTGCCGTTGAGCATTGGTTCCATACCCTTGGAATTGGATACAAAACGGAGAACATAAGCTAAAGCATGTAGCAGCTTGCTGAAAGAAAAAAAAACCTCTTAAATATGGAGTTCCAAATTCACAGTTGGTACTTGCGAACAGCACTTGGAACTTGTTGGCCCTTTGTTCTGGTAGAGCATTCGATGGTTTCAGTGTTAATCTTGAAAAATTCACATTCAATTCGGACAGGAAATCAGGACCGTGCCACCACAACTAGGAGGTTAAAAGATCGGGAGCTAGTACTCTTCTGGACAGTAAATCGGCAGAAATTCCCGGAGAACAAACATGTTTCCAATTGGCGTGAGAAATAGAAGTTTGAATTTGGGAAACTCTGTTGGCTACAAATGTGTACCAACGGGGCTTTCTGAGAGTCAGTCCACAGATTTATGGAGTGGAATTCTGAATAATCCTCAAATACATTGAGAATCATTTGGGTTAATTCAGAAAGAAGCGTCATTGCACATAATTCAAGGCGCGGAACAGGAACCATAAGCTCGCTCGCTGCTATCAGCAAAGCCATGAATTTGGATATACAACACAATATGAACATGAGTAATATTTAGTATTCAGTTCAATAAAAACTTTATTTGGATGCGTTGTCTTATCTATCACCCTTATTCCTCCTACACTACCGGGATAACTTTGGGTTTTGTATCAGATTTAGCCGGAAGAAATAAAATTATTAATCAATTCGATTCTCCGCTAATTCTACATCGACGATCGTCTGGCAGAGATGGAGATGGAGGCTAACAAGTGTTCATTAAAAGGTTAAAACAAAAATTAATCGATTTAAAATCAATTAGAAATACCCAATATAGGTTTGCGAATGTACGTGCAATCACGGTCCAAATGTAAAGCGATTTGATTTGAAATTTCTCTTTCCAAAATAACAAATCGTGAAAAAAAGGGCTAGAAATATTCAAAATACGCTCCTGGAGAAATTCTTGGCTACAGGATATAAAATTTCAATCAAAATGAAACCGTTACAAATATTTTTCGATACAGCAATGAAAATATCAAATAAATGGCTCGAATACAATTTAAACGTAATATAATACCTGAAAAATAAATGTCAAATGTTTTTATTTCAACAGATAAAAATAAGCTTAAGTGTCCACAATTATTTCAGTGCACAATATCCAGGCTCGTAGGACCATATGTTGCGGGTGGTTGGCCACAACACTGTTTTTTGTACTTCTCTTCCTTCGATTAGTAGACTGGTTTCTCAAAGTAATGGACTTTTTGAACGGACAAAACAGTACAGACTATTTAGGGTATATTCAACAAATGTTCTGAACACAACTTAGACACTTACATTGGTATTTTGCGATACAGAAATACTGAACTCGAATGTGGCTATCCGCCAGCACAGTTACTAATGTCTCGTACGTTGAGGACGAAATTATCTGTAAGTGGAAATGTTCCAAAACTCAAACTTATAGATTTTGATCAGTTTGATGATTTATTGAAAAGAGACAGGCGAATATACTAAAAAAATTATAATAATAAACCAGTCAAAGATTTGTCAACATTAGAATGTGAAGATGTGGTTTATTATCGGAAATGTTCCTCGTCCCCGTGGTTTCCAGCAACAGTAGTTGAGGTTGGTCCTTTCCCTAGATTTTATACCGTAAGAGCTTCTGATGGTAAAGCTCCTCCTACGGCGTCGTGCTCAAAAGTAGTCCTCGTGCGATATTGTCATCATATTCACACTAGTTGCACAAACTACTATCATCATTAGTTTGGAATAGTAATTTACTCTCATTTTTGGGATTTTAATGTCTAGGTTAGAACTAGTATTCAACAAATCGTCAATTACGTTGAATGATCAACAAATCGTCAATTACGTTGAATGAAAGATGAAGACCATGCCACAATAATTTTAAAGCTGAAAATCTTCAGGTTACTACTGACGTCATATCTGCTGGGTTCTCTAGTTATTGTGTATATTAGTCGGTGCATAAGTTGAATAAACGCGGAACATTTTTCACTCAGTAATCAATCTTCTCCGGTAAAACACTCCAGTACCAATATAAAGCACTTTATTCTACCTTTCACGCCACCTTTCGTTTTTTTTTGGAAGCGGCCGTGAAACGGATAATTCAAAACGAATAAAGAGTTATTGTACAACATAAATAAAGGTTTCTTTTATTACAGGAGCCTGTAAGTAATAAAGGATGAAAATGAGGGTATGTAAAATATAGTTATTGTAACTGATTTAACACTAAGATATTCTCTTCTCTTTCGGAACGTGAGTTACGTTCCGAACCGAAAAAATACATAAGAGGTAGCTAAATCGCAACCTTATAGGTTTTTCGCACACTTTTTTATATTAAATACCTGGAGAAACTGGGAACGAAATTAACTCAAATCAACAATGTAAGGTTAAATTTAATTGTCGTCGTCCATTTCGGAAAGTATTTTTTCTTTTCTCAATTTAATTGTCAAAAACTTCAAAATTAACGATCCTTTAATGGAAGTTAAGTTATCCTGTTTTCAATTTAAATACAGGCTGCCTCTATTTTATTAAAGATCCTTCAATAAAAGACGTCAAATGCGCATGCGCAAATGTCAAAGTAAAGGAATTCTTTATTGAAAGACGAAGAAAAATTGGTAACAATAACTCTCTATAGTAATAACTTTATATATTAAAATTTCAAGAATTCATCAATTCCCTGAATTAAAGTAGTTCTAGACCTTTTCATGCACAATCAACTGATTCCTACGATTCTGATCCTGGATCAACAAATGTCCCAAATGTAATACTACCAAGGTTATAATTAATCCAACATTTCAGTTCTCGTATTGAGTAATTCTACAGGCTGTCCTCGTGAAAATTGCGGCTTGTTAATCACTGTCCCTGAATTTATGTGCGTGATGAAGATTGATTTATGCCGTCAAACACAGTATATGGATGTTCGTAATTGATCACCAAAATTCATGTTTCTCAATGTAAAATAAATGAATTATGTACTTGTATATACATTAGTTTTCATTGCTAAGCTTCAGATGAATATAACTCGTGAATAAAGGCTCGTATCACTAATGTTCATCTAAATTCATATACCTCAACCACTCGCTTCCGATTTTTTGACCTTGATTGCCTGGACACCGTTCATTTAACAATAAGGACAACACTATCAGCTTGAATAAGTTCCAATAACTTATAAATTATCACATTTATAAGTTATTCATGAAGGTGCGAATGCTATTTGTGGAGCTGGTCAAGTGATCCGACTAATATTTCCATTTCATTATATAATTATTGTAAGATTTCACGAAGTGAGGGTGGACAATGGATTCCCAGCAAATATTGTTACCCAGCCCTTTTTGCGAGTAATGTCATCGAATAATAATGATTATTATTAGGTGGTAATGTGAACAGTTGATTTCCATTTTCCTTATTAAATGATGATAGTTTCAATGTTCAAGAAAAATGAACATCACAGGAAAAACGGAAATAACTAAATGAAATAACAATAACCATCTTGTGCGCGGTGATCATCATTCACCAGTGGCGGCTCGTGAACTTTTTAAGAGAGGAGGCAGGACATGAAAATAATCTCTATTCAGCAAGTTAATTTAACCATTGCGCAGCAACCGTGCCAGCTATTCCGGTGACAAAATTAATTGTTGCCCAGCAAAAACCAACGTGAAGGTATCGAATTTCTCTCGCCAAAAATTTTTTTGTTCGCATAATTTATTGTGCAGGTTTATTTCATCAGAAAATTAATATTCTAGAACTAAGTTATCTAAAAGTGTATTGTAAAACTCTTATGAAAAACATTCGAATAAGCTTTTATTCGTTATGTCGAAAAACCTCAATTTATGTAAATCGGAAAATCGAATCTCAATTTGACCTAATAGTATTTAAAATTTCATGAAAAAGTTGTTTATAATGTAGTTTCTTGTCTACCAAATTATATGTTTTCCTCTTTTTCACGGGAGGAGCCTCATCAGTTGAAAAATTTTCTAATAAAATTGTAGAATGAAATTATGTATTATGGAATTTTTAAATTTTATCAATGAGATGCTTCGAACGCTTTCTTGAATAAATTATACCTATAAGTGAATTTATGTTGTAAAATTTGAAAAATCACATCAATTTGTTCATATATTAATTCAAAAGTATCAAGATGAAACAAAACTCAATTATTCCCGCTAATCAACTAAAATAAAAACAAGCACACACGCGCATGAACACACGCTCGTACTCTGTAGGTATTCCGTAGTTCGTGTTGGTTCGTATATCATCGCAACCGCTAGAAGCTAGCCTCCTGAGAGTGTTGCCATTTCCGCTATTTTTCACGGTATTAGCAATCGGACTGGTAGGAAAAATGGCAACTATGTTGAGCAGTGAGTGTTCCGAGAGAGGCGTTTCTGGAATCTAGCCTCAGGGCACTGTTGTCAGATTCTAAAATAAGTAGTGGAAACGGGGAATTGATTGTGAAATTAAAAAATTTTAGATAAACGGAAGATAAAATGGAGAATGATTGAAAGATCCCTGGTGCTATTTTTTGGATAGATTGTTGAGCTGAGCCTCCTCAGCCTCCTTCAAGGAGTCGCCACTGACATTCACTATAAGTTCTCTGGATGGCCAATTTTGCGAAGTAATGATAAAGGACTATATTGGGAAGATGAAATTCATGAACTGAGTAAAATGCCAAAAAACCGTCAATATAATGATATGTATTTGTGGAATAAAATGGGGTGCCAAAAGAGAAATATTACTCACTATGTACAAAACCCCAATTTTATGAAAATTAATCACGCTTGTGTGGTGTACGGCTCTGCAAGACCATCGAAATTGGGTGTTTAATGAAAGACAAAATGTAGCATTACGATTGGCAACGGGTGCACCTCGAACCAGCCCGATTGCAGCATTGGAAGCAGACACTTCCCCTATATTTACGAAGAAAAATGCAAAACCTAATTCACCTTCACGAAAAAGCACCACTAGTTAGGCACATTAACCAAGATTTGATCGAACAAAACGATAAATTTCACTCCAAACCGTCAATTTCAAAACCGGCACGATCACGCCAAGAAATGCATAAATATATCGGCTAGTCTACACCGACGGATCAAAACCTTAGGTGTCGATTCTGCTTCCGTACATAATAATGAGTCACACACATGGACACTAAACCCAATTTGCAGCGCATACACAGACGAGCTATTCCATTATCTCTGAGCTATACGCACTATAGCAGTCACTACTCTACATTTCAATGAACCAAACAAAAAAGTGGCTTATTTGTATAGATTCTCTGAGCTCACTCAATGCCTTTGAAAATCCATTTACTGAGAATATCTCGGTGAAACAAATACTGATCTGGGTATACTACTTCTAGTTGTGATATATTTGAAATATATCTGAGCTGCTTAAACTTAAAAGTATTGAGCCTAATTGACTAACTAGAGTTTTTGTGTGTACATTGTATCTCAAGCGATTGTCATTAATTACTTATTATTTCAATTCATTGATCTCAATTCCTGATTCTTCTGAGATGGATAGATTTTAAATATTATCTTTTTCTATTACCGAAAACTTTATCAAAATACAGAAGTTTAGGTAATATGTCACTAGGAAATTTTCGGAATACTTTATTTTCTCATTTTTCCTACACCATTCTTTGAACAAATTGTATTTTGTTTCGTAGAAAGTCACAGATTTTTATGGCAATAAATCATCAGAAGCATTCTGTGCCTCATCCAATATGTTTGGTGGAGTATTTGCGAAGTAATCTTCTGAAAGATCGTCAGAGGAATCCATCTTTATAATTATAAATAATGATCCAAAATAACATTTTAGTGTCTCAAAAATATTCAACACCTGAATATGAATACTTAAAATTGATTACACTAGGTGTAGTCGGAAGAACTCAATTTAAATTTTAAATGTCAGATCCAATTCACAAAGAAATGTCAGTCGCTCCCGCCAACTTATACATATTCTCCGTATTGTGTTTCAGTACTCAATAATAGGGAACTTGCCCATTTTTTTTTTATTTTACTAAAATGTGTGTTTATATATGAAAACACATTATACCAAATATTAGCCCTTAAATCGCAATACTTATTTCACAATAAATAATTAAAGTTGGAATCGCCACCGGGTATATTCAAACGAAGCAAAATGCGCGGCAGCGGCTGTGACGTCACACCGCACCTCGCGCATCGGTAACCGCAGAAACGATTGAAACGATTTGATATTACTAACCTCAAAATGTTCTGACAGCTACATAAAAATATAATTCGACATATATAGAGATGGGTGATACTGTGTAAAGTATCAACACAACGTACCGTTATAAATATATTGGGACGAAAAGTGCGGTCTGACGTCACAACCAATGGCAGCGCGTTTTAAAAGCAGTTCAAATTATTCAAACTTTAACCCTTTGTTTCTCAGGTAATTCAATCGCTATTGGAATTTTTCTTTTTCTACGGAGTTCCTTATGATAATATCTTACGATTTTAATTGTTTTTAAATGATTTTATTTTTTTGGCAAGTTCCCTATTATTTGACAATAATTCACACTTTTTCATTCACAAACTCAAATTATGGTTTAATATATTTGGCTAGGATTCTCTTAGGGATTTTGATAGATTTTCTGTTGGAATAAGATTTAGTAACGGGTTCTCATTAGACTCATATTTTTTCTCTGCTCTGAATGAGATTTGATTAGTGAGCTCTCATTAGACTTTAAATCATATCTTTTTCTCAGTATGGAGAATTAGTTACTCTTTCTGAAAGATTAACAAATTACAGATTTTATTGTTTGAAATTGTTCTTTGATATTATCAATAGTTTGGAATTGATGGGGACTTGTGTGTAAATTATCTGATATTGAATAAGATTTAGCAAAGGTTTCTCATTAGAGCTTTAATCTTTTTCAGTTTATTGTTTTTTGAAAAATGGGGTTCTCATTAGACCTTATTATCAGATTTATTTCACAATTTATTCAGGAAATTTACAGATTGTTTTCGGTTAATTACCATATCACATTAATTGAAATGATTTTATTACTTGAATGTATGTTACAAGTGTCCCAAAATAAATTTTTAAGAATCCTCTTGAACAAACATCGTAGATATCCCACGGATCTACTGTTTTCCGAAACAAAGTTACTTGACATTCGACAGTTATTTTATATGCAGGTCAACATATGGCAATACTCGAACAAATACAAACTACAAAAAAACATCCATACTTATGAAACAAGAAATAGGCAAAAATATATTGCACCTGCTATGAAGAAAAATATCGGACAAAGGAGTTGTTCATACCTGGGAATAAAGTTTTATAACAGCCTACCAGAAGATGTAAAAAGTGAGAATACTATAAGAAAATTTAAAAAGAGGCTTATAACACATATCAAAAGTAAATCTAGGAAAGAGACTCGTGAGTTGATTGAGATCCAATAATGGTAATGATAATAATCACAAACAAAACTGCACACAAGCACACATCTTTTGGTTGGATTGCTGTAATAAGTTTTAGTGAATTATAATTGAATGATACTGTATTTCTTTCTTCAACACAAATTAACCTTTATTTTATTTTTATTGTTTTCTGGTATCTTTCAACATATCAAAGTTTTAACTTTTCGATATTTTAATTGTATTTTAATTGTTCTTATATTTAAACACACCTTAGGTGATAGAATAATGTGCGTATTGTATTAAATTTATTTTTTATTGTAGATATGTAATTTTGTGATACCACGTACAAGTTGTTGAGGCTCTCAACATCTTCTGTGGGTTCTTTAATGTTTATTGTATTATATTGTGTTGTATTTACTGTATGTTACTTGTATCAATAAACATTCATTCATTCATATTCCTTAAAAAATTTCACAATTATACCTCACTGTTAATATGTTAGTTCTATGCTCACTTTAGATAACTTCAACTCTGTGTCCATTTAGACTGTCAATTTTCATAGTTCTATGTAGGTTTCTTGTTAATTTCAAATTAATTATTAATGCAGTGTCACTTCAATTTCCGTTACACTAACAGGTGTACCTGATTATTAACTATGAAAAAAATGCATATTAGTTAACGACAGTACCCTAAATAAGGGAAAAATTTTATGAAAATTTCATGTGATTTTAATTTGAAAAAGTTTTAATTGTTTTTAAAAATGTGTTGTGAATTTTTTACTGGATGGGGTTTTTTGTAGTTACCTGACGAGTAAGTAATTCTTTAAAATTTCCTCACTTTAACTTATAACAACTATTACTTACTTGCAGGTGATGCACTGATGATGATGGCGTAACTGCCGAAAGCGCTTAGCAATTTTAAATTAAAAATTTTTTACACAGAATACAAAAAACGGTTCTCTCTACTTAATTATTATTATGTTAGTTTACCGCATTCTATAGGTTTCAATCTCTGGTTGAAAAAAAACTGAGATGTAATAACCGTTTATTATACCTATATTTTCATAAGACTATAAATACCTATAACTACACATATTGAAACTTTAACTTTACGCACTCGGAAGTGTGTCTAAAGTATGTACTTTACACACGGTAGTAGGAAAAATATTGTATGCAATTCGTGTGTAAAGGCCTTTTTTTCGACTTTTGTGACAATATTCACATTCATAAAAAAAAGGCTACTTTACGCACTTGTTACAAATTTAACTATTTTCCTTCTCGTAACATCTGAAGAAAACGTATTTTGTTTTTTTTTTAATATTAATAAATAATTTCAGACTGCCACCTTTTCATATTACATAAGTGGCATTCAGTCATATCTTCAACTACATCCCCCTGAAAGTTATTTATGAATAGATGTTTCATATACGGACTGGACAAATGAATATGTTCCGTATAGCCATTCTGTGAGTGAAAGAAAGGAAACTGTAGAATGACATGTCGAGAGACATATGCGTTTTATGTAAAGAGGGTATACTGTTCTCTCTTGTAAGCCTAGGTTAGGTTTTACATAAGTAGGTACGGGCTACTTTAGACCAGTCCCTTTACTTTTCCGTAACCACACCGCTTTACACCATGGCTACCGTAAACCACGCCTTTTGCCTGTGATTTGTCATCTGCCACTTGTCACCTTTTTTCACTTGTCTTTTATCTATCATCTACCACTTAATCCGCCGCCATTATTAGTCCAATACCCTTCAAACAAGGCAAATTAGACAACTTCCGATGTAGTGACGTTATCGAAAAAATTATTTTAAGTTTCGATCCGCTGTCCGCTGCGTCTACATTATACCTTAGGAATTCGGCCATATGCTCTGTTATGTATGACATAGTGCAGCGAAAGTTAATGTGAAAATCATGACGTACGTCGTTGGAAAGGTCTTCTTAACATCAATGATGCATTTCTGAGATAACTTGTGAATTTGACTTATTGTTAACAGGTGAAACATCGATACCATTGAAAATCCAATTGAATGAACACAAAAAGTATATTAAAGATTGGAATTCCTTTAAGTCAGGTATTTTCAAACATGCTTTATGACCCTCTCCATCATATTCAATGAGCTTCGGAGCGTGGAAGACGAAGAAACGAAAAAAATGCTTCAATACTACTATATGCTGATGAATGTGTAACTAGTAAATCGTCCGATTGTATTTGGTTACCAATGCTAGAAAAGGAAATTTCCAATAGTGAATAACCTGCGTTATTAGAATAGTATCATGAGTTTTCATACAGGGTTCCTCATAATTTATTTTTAGAATTATTGTTTATCAATATACACCCAATGCAGAAAATCACAAAGCTGAATAAGATATATTATATTGAACAACAATAATTATATCACATAAAAAATACACCTTCTCCGGAGCGTGCACTTCATTGGATCTCATTCCAAGTGAACTATAATATTGTTAAAATGTCGTACAAAAAGATTTTTTATCATATATCATCAAGAATGTGTCAGGGATCAGAATTTATGAAAATATAACTGTAGGTACTTGAAAACTGTAGCTGAAACGCTACCAATACATCGAACTTGAAAAAATGAATACTATTGTGTCAAAATTTTCCAGAATAATTAATGGAAACAGAAATGAATACACTACAAGGAACCTGCGAATAATAATACACATAACGTTGACTTATTGGAATCTCATACCTCATGAAGATTATTAGTCAGAGATACAATTGCAAAACAAATAATGCAGTAACTCCATCAATAATATCATTTCGCGTTGATATCATGAACGCAAAAACACTTTCCAAAAAACAGTTTTCATGAATTTGTAGCCTAAGCGACCATTTTAATTATTCAAGATTTATTATAACATTGAAATTGGTCTTATCATGAGTTTAACTTCGAATAATGTAGGAAGTGTGATCAAAGTTTTGAGTCTGCATACCCTCAAGGGTTCTGAAAAGATAATGGAGTGGATAAATATTCACTAGCCATAATTTATTCACCCTATTCGAAGCGAAGCTTGCAATTTGGTAGTGGAAAAAAGTCTGGTATATACAATTAATGAAGAAAAGTTACACGTTGGTTGGAAAAATGATAAGAAATTGGATTAAAATGCGAAGAAAATGAAATGTACAAGCACTTTAACAATGAAATACTTCTTTTAATAATTGCTATCGCACAGAAAATGTTAGGAATATTGGAAAAGAAAAAGGCACTTTATGACAATTTTCCTTCGTAGAAGCTTGGTGACCAATTTATTGTGCTCTAGAGTGCAGTGAATGCTTGATGGTATAGATAATAAACGGAATTTCGAACAAAATTTTGTAGAAACGAGAACTGAATCGCTTTGTAACAAAAATATTCTGGAATGGAGAATTACTTTTATCAGGTTCAATTTAAAACCATGTGATACATAGTTGAATTTATAGTGGACAATAATCACTTTCCACTTGCTGTAGTGTAGGGTGTGCAAATAACTGGTTGACAAGTTAATTGTACCTCATTCAGGCCCGGTTTATCAATAACCAATATTATCCATCAGTTAAGTATCCGTCCGATAAAAGTAACCTCCAGATGAAGTTTCTTTGGGAGCGGTTTATCAACTCGTTTTTATTCTCTAGTTTGTTAGATGACAGATAATGAAAATTGGCAATGCTGATGAATGAGTGTGAGCAATCTAATTGGTTGTTACAAGGACAAGGTCATGTCACATCAATTGATATTTTTTTTAGGTTATTGTTGAATGTTTATCCAAAGGTTTATGTGTATTTATTTTTCTTTCTTGAAGGAGTTTTTGGTTGTAGATAAATATAAATTTTCTGAATGATTATATTCTGGATAGCGACAAGTACGAGGATATTTTGCAAATTTTTAAGTACAAAAAAAGGCCTTATACAGTTAGAGAAATAGTGGACAACTTCGAAAAGTGGGTTGACCAGGAATTTCATGCAAGATTTTCAGGAATAACAGTATAAGGCCAATAGACCACCTTCTTACTTCACTATCAGGTTTTATGCAATAGAAAAATTCTCAATATCATATATCTGGAGACTTCTGTAGCGTGACCAACAACACAACGAGATCAAAACAACTCAACCGAATAAAGTGACGTTATGTGATAGACCTTAACATCCAGATATCGACCTATCCGCCAGTTGGAACTGACGGATAAATATTTGACATTTTATTTGGCGGATAAAGTTATCCTGTTGTTGATGAACTGACCTTTCCAAAATAACTGGTAGTTGAGCATTAACTGACGGATAAATTGCTATTGATAAAACGGGCCTCATTGAAATAAAAATGATAATACTAATTTTAAAAGAGAAGACAAACTCAATTGAATATTTATGTACAGTGCTCCGTCATGACAATGTGTATACCCATGACAATGACACTCTCAACAGTTCTTTCGCTTTACAATTTGATCTGACTACTGGTCCGTTACAATATTTGAATTTTCATCACTATAGTTTCCAATTTATTTGAAAAAAACAACAATGCTACTTGAGACAGTTCTATAGAAACAGTTTTTCTATCAAATACAGTGTTGAAACGAATTTTTGTTGATAACCATGCTGTTCCATTGAATCAGTTTGATAATCAGGACACAAATACTGTTTTCTTCAAATATGTTCCCAAATCCCTTGAAGTGTGAGGGTTTTACTGATTCACCGATAAATTCTCAACTTGCTGTAACAAAATACAACAAAATCTTCTGTGTTAATTTTATACTGCTTTGTGATCCAGCTTCTTATATATCCTCGTAATATAGTTTTCAGTGTCTTGGCTCAGACTATGTATTGTGTGGTCCTAGTTTTGCAAGTCCATTATTACTACCACTGCCATAGATAGATTATCTGATAACCTAAAACCAATTCCAACTTGACGATATTCCGTTTGGTTACATCTCGATCTCATACCAGTTAAGGCGTCACTTTTTGTCTAGATTATCTTGAGTGCTGCCAGACTGTTTATTATTCAATTTATTGAAGTAAGCTATGAAAATGACAACTAATACCTATCTGATAATAGACATTTTTCTGATGAAGTTATTAAACGTCCACCATTATTATTAATGCATAATTGATAACATTTATCTTCATCATCTTCATTCAGTTTGTTAATTTCAAGTTAAGTCCTTTCTTCATTCACTTGTATATTATTATCATTATCAATAATACCTTCCACCTTACTGTGAGCCATTTTGATTATCTTATCAGAAAACTGTCAATTATTAGATAAGTATAAGTTGTCACTTCTATAGCTCACTTTAAAAGTCTTATCTTTTTCATATTAATAGTGACACTAAAACTAAGATTCTCAACATTTAATATTTCAGAAACGGTACAAGGTGTAACGAGTTATTTTTTTGTTGACACTGATTTAAGTTTTTTAGTTGAACGGTCAATGTCTTTGAAAAATATTTTTCAAAACTTATAAAGCGTTAGAATTATTAATGTTCTTTGATATCTGTTGGTAACTCGCTTCATTAAATAAGACAGTATTACAGTTTTCTGTAATACATAATTCTTTATATTTTTTCTCTACGTTTCATATTTTTATAACTCGTTACTTTCCGATTCCCTTTTGTGACCGATTTATTATTATTTTTTTATTATTATTACCGTTATATTAGTTTTAGTATTTTTTGTATTAGTCCGGAGGTACGCAAATTTATATTGAATCATAAAATTTAGTCATTTCCGAAGTTAAAATTTTTCAATCAAAAAGCACATTCGGTATATATACCATTCAATTTAATTGATTCCAAAAGACGTCTAGTATATGACAAACTTTTTTGTAGTTCCAAAATAAAATTTTACTAATGAAAATATAAACAGACAGAAGAGTTTGATTCGTGGTTCCTGGCAGATCTCAGTTCTCAGTTCTCAACTCGTGGTTTTCAGCCTTCCGCTCACACACTACTGCTACTGTTAAACGCTTTTTTTTGTCCAAGGGTTTGTTACCGATCCGGTTCCCGGATTTCATGTTTTTAAAAGACAATTCTGTTAGTTGATAAGTGGTGCATACTGAAGCCGATTTAGGAAGGTAAAATATTTGTAATAATCACAGTATACTCAAAAATTACCGTACCTCCGTATTCCGTACTTTTGAAATAGTTTGATATTTTTTTGATGTAGAATCAATTGAACAAAAAAAATTGGAAGAAATTTCGAATCATTTACATACCATTCATTCTCATAGTGAAACTGCTTCAGATTTCCAAACTCATTGGAAATATTCACTCCGAATACTTCATGTAGTACTCCTAAAGAGAATAATACTCTTTTATCCACATACACATTCATATTGAATTCAAAAGATTCAAAAAAATGTACTAATAAATATTGCAAGAGAACTTTTCCAAGACTAATTTATAGCACCTTCCGCTCTATAACTATGCTTATCTGAAAAAGAATTTCCACTGCTCACAAAACTTACTGATGAAACATCAATAATTTCTCCAAGGAAAATGATAATAATAATAAAGCACCACCAGAGCCATTCAGAAATATCGGAAATAATAATTTTGCTGTTGATATTTCCACAAATCACTAATGTTCATAAGAAATTTTTCAGAATAACCAATATGCTGAATTCAGGAGAGAAGGCCCAGGGTCAACAAATGGAAGCACCTCAATCCCAGTTGAAACCAATGCCTCTAAGACTCACAAAGTGGGAATAAGTCCTATGGAAACATAACTATATAACTTCTCACTAAACTTCTCTCGGAGATTCCATAGACTATTTCCATTATTACACTTGTCAAAAAAGGCACAACGTTCCAACACGTGTATAATATCCTATTAACATGAATCTTAATATTGAGCATACAGGATTTTTTTATTTCCATTGTTTTATTATTGTATAACTTTTATTGAGTCTACATTCTACTCAGTGTCCACTTGTAGTACTCCAATCTGAACATTAAAAATGAATTTCAAAATTTTTCAGTGTAATCGTTTGAAGTACCTATATGTGAATTAAATTTTAAGAAATTTGCCCATATTGTCGATTGAACCATCATTCTTACTCTGTAAATTACAAAAAACCGCATCTCAAATGTTCAGAAAATGAACTGCAGAACGTTAAAAACGTGCTAAGCTGGAATCAGAAATAAAATTAAGTGTGTGGAATTATATTAGTCACCGACCATCACATTCATGTCTTCATTCAAGAATAACGGAAATCATTAGGAGTGAATTGATTACAGATATTATTATTTGCTTCTATTTTACTCACTTATTACATTTTTTGTATTGCTGCAGATAATATCTTTTCGCTCTCTCTTTTTTCCGGAATTTATTCAGTTTTTCAATATTGTGGAAAATGTGAAATATGGTATTCGTAAACTGAGCAACGAACGAGATTGTGAAGTGTCAGGCACATTTGTGTAAATACCCGTGTTTCGATTATGAAAATCGTGAAATTTATTATAGGTTTTCGGTTATCGCTTCCATGCGATCTTCGTTATTTAACATCATCACGATTCGTAATGAAAAATACTCTGTAGTTTACAACTTCGAGAAATCTCAATTTACCTTCATACGGAATTTATGAAGGATGTCGACTGTGCTCGTATAACTTTCTGATAATAGTGCTATCTACTTAATTGTAGCGTGAATAATTTTCATTAACGTAGAGCATGTTATTAATAGATGTCAAAGATAATAGTTTCATACTATTGTAACGACTCACAAATTTGAAAAAAAAGACTTCAAAAAGAAAAGACCGCTCACTAAGGAGAAACAACTACTTTCCTGGCTTCAAACGGGTCTGGTATATCTGCTAGATATAATCAACCATGTTGATTTGTAAGCAGAAAAATCAAAATCTTTCATAGATCGGTCCTGGCGTATTTGCGCCTCATCAGTACAAGGTGTATATAAACTGTCCAAAAGCTCTAAGAGCATAATTGTGGACTTCAGGTTACGCTGGTATCACATTGATACATTATCCTCAGTGAAAGAAATGTTGTGAATGCGATAATAGCGCCATCCCCGCATCTAACCGCCAACAACTATGGTTGGTTATATCTTGCAAATATACCAACCCCGTTTAATTCAATGTCCTCCGTGGCCTATTGTTAACTTGTACGGCTTTATAATAGTAGTAAACTATTGTCGTTGATATCTAATAATATTGTTATGTTACAAATGGCTCAAATGAGATTAACATATACCAAAATATACCAAAATCTCCAGTTCTCTGAAAAGATTTATGTGCAGCGGAATGAAACTATCAATCCACACATACCGTTCTTTGAAAAAAATATAACACATTTCTGGAGATATGTTTATTTCTCACTTTTGTTTTGTTGTTACATGTCACTTAAAGTATATTATTTACCAAGGTGGTGGATACCATCACTATTGACCAAGCATTTGAATTGTTTCGCAAGTGTCTTTGCCCCAAACAAAATAAGTTGCGAGGCTCATAAATTTATTCACCACCGTGGTCTATTTACAATTATTTTTTCCACCACTAGCATAAATTGGAAGTACCTATTTGACATTATACACTATTTCAATGCTGAAACATCACTTCCCGAAGGATATTTATTCGGTTAAAAGGTGCGTATCACTTCTTTTATTATTACCAATAAAATTTTAACACGCAGTATCAAAATACTATTATTCCTATATATTTCAAACAAGCAACGCGTTAACGAAACCAATTATACGACCACAGTCAAAAACTTCACAAAACGTGGGTTATGTTTTACTATGGTAACAACAATGTTATATCGGCTTGAACATCTTGAAATCTATCATAGCAGCCCTGTATTTCTTGTAATATAATATTTAGTTTTTTGACAATATTGTTATCTAGATCATTTAAACCTATACCTCGTTTTTGAACTAAGAGGAGCATTTTAAGAAACCTCAAACACACCACTAAAAGTTACTAGATTGGGAGAATGTTCCAAAATGGTCGTCTTCAGACTTATTGAACTAATTGACACTTGTGTCAAATGTGTATTGTACTGCTCACATTTGTCGTGGCCAATGAGAGATTGAAATATTTTCCAAAAACTCATAAAGCGATGAAATGATTAATATTCTTCGATATCTATTGGTACCTCGCTTCATTAAATAGGACAATATTACAGTTTACTGTAACAAATACTCCATTAAATGTTTCAATTTGATAAATTTAGATTGGATGAATAAATTGACTCGACATTTGGCAGTAAATGTAAAAAGGCATATTCTGATAAAGAAACATTTGTCAATTTCTTGATCCAGTGGTGTACATTTGGAAAAATGTCACTTTTCTCCTCCCATTTTTCACACCACTGGCATTTGTAATTATTTTTAACTAGCCTTGAGGACTACAAATTTTTTGATACGTGGAGGTAATGTGTTTTTCACGTGAAAAACATTGAGTAATACAAAATTCATTGAAAATAGCTACAAATGTCAGTATCGTGAAAAATGGGAGAAGGAAAGTGACATATTCTTCTAAATGTGCACCACTGGATCAAGAATTGACAAATATTTTTTTGTAAAAATATGCCCTTTCACATTTAAAAACAACCTGCATTAAGTCGAATCAATTTATTTATCCATTTTAAACTTATCAAATAAAAACATTAAAATTTTTCAGCTTCAGCACTTCGTATTTCGAAAAGTAAATGAGCTGGACCCCCCAATTCTCATATCATTTTGTCCAATTTCACGAGAGGTATCTACATGCAAACGTTGTGTCATTTGAAAACACTCTGTATAACTAGTGGGGTATGTGTATTTGAGATTTTGAAGTTAGGGTTGCCAGGGGCTACAGGGATGGAAATATTGAAACCCCGGAAAACAAAAATTGACCTGCCCCGGCTACTATTGCAATGTATTGGGGTTTTTAAGTTACAGAGGTGGTATAGTATATTATTAAACGAGCAATTTATGATAGCCAATATTCACGATGGGTGAAGTTTGCGTCACGAGCCGCAGGCGAGGGGCGCAAGTCAGCCGAGTAAATATTGGCCATAAATTGCGAGTTAAATACTATACTTTGTCCACGACCCTTAATTTCTGTTATTTAATAAAAGTCAGTGACGATTTGGTATTATACTAACCTCAAAATGTTCTGACAGCTACATAAAAATATAATTTGACATATATAGAGATGGGTAATACTGTGTAAAATATCAATACAACGTACCGTTATGAATATATTGTTTTAAAATATTTAATATTAGAAAATATTGTTATGAAAAGTATCTAATACTAAAAATTACAATATTTTATCGATACGATATATGTCAGAAACAAAATTCCTGAACGAAATACACAGATTTAATAGTTTATTCCATATTGTACCCCCATCTCTAGTCGTGAATTATGAACCATAATACACTCCAGTGTATTATGAACCATAATTCACGACAGTAGATATATGGATACCATATACCTTTTATAAGAAGGTAAAATATTCACTTATTATTGGGTGGTCGTGGACAAAGTTTCAAAATCAACAGAGTGTATTTCATGAAATGAATAAATGGAACTAGTATACTAAAATATCAACGCAAAAATATCAAATAGTAATAATAGTAATTTGTGGCTTCCAGCATAAGATTGTGAATAATAACAAGAGAATTTGACATAAGCATACTAAATATTCAATAAACATTAAGTATAGACACGAGTGAATTAACAAAGTGACACCAGCTTACTATAGCATTGTGCTTGATACGATGTAAAGAACGATTTGTTTTTCTCTCCAAATCTATTGGTTCTAGGAAAAACATTTTAAAAGAAAAAAAGTTTCTCGAGACAACAGGGATTTTAAATGATATGTATTTCGCTAGACTTAATCTGGCCAAAAAAATATGATCAAGTAACGATTATAATTCGCATAAATTCAAATACAACCAGTATATTATTATTTTAATTGGAAATATTTGTGAATTCAAAACTATTGACATGAAGTGGCAACTAACAATATCATCTGGATTTATAACTTTCAATTCAATATCCTTGTACTGATGGAAAGAGTGGGAGACAGTTATCATACTTCAATAAGGTAGGGTAATATTCCTTTAAAATTTGAATGTTCGTGATCCATTTACTTCTTACGTTTTTGCGAAAATCCATTTCGTCACGTTTATTTGCAGGATTAAGTTTTTTTTTCGTGATACGAAGTACACTTCCAATAATCTAAACTCAAATAAATCATATTAGAAAAGGTGAATGAAGCTTAATTCCAAACTCCAGAAAATCTCTTAGCTCCGCCACAGGAAATTAAAGTATCGCATTGACGATCGATAAAGACGTGGAAACAAAGAAAAATATTAAACAATTTAAACGGTCTACCACGAAAAAAATATTGAGTGTCGGATTATTATTCTCATTCGTTGTAAATTTCACAAGTTGATGACCCTAGCTTCATGCCCTGGATATAACTGGATCGTTCAAGGTCAAATCAGATTGAGTTTCCTGAGCAGATGGAACGAAACTTTTCCTATCCATGTCTTGGAGGCGTAACGTAGGATTCAATATAAATTCAGTTTATTATAGGATTAATCAGTTATTGACTCGTATTTTGTCGCCACAGTAGTTTACATGTATTTACTCGAGAGTCCGAACACGAAGCAGTGTGGCACGCATTGTCCCTTGTTTTTTCTTTAAAGCAAGAAGGCAGGACGACGAGGCAGTAAAATTTATATTCGGATAATTTCGGAGCCTGTGGTATTCATACATCGTTTGGAAGTTTGTGGTGAGTAAGTATAATAATATGTGAGCTTCCTATTACCTAGCCATTTATTCAAACAAATATGGAATAGGTCATTTTGTGTAATGAGTGGAATGTTTGCAAATGTCTTTTATTGATTCCATGGACTGACAAGACCTATCAGATATTTTTTCTGCTTCTCTCCACTTGCAATGCGAGAAAAACGGAGAAATCTTCGTCAAACTACTTGACATATTTCTGGTTTGAGTGTAACTAGAGACTTAAAAATAATGAATCGCTTCATACCTTTTAAGTGCTCTACACATTTCAGCCAATAATGTGATGTCGCGTCTAAATGAGCGTGTACATCATTATTTATTGGGAAGACTTTGTTATATTGAATAAGTGTTTTGCTAAAAATATTTTTGTGCGGTTGAGAATGGGATGAGTATAGTTCCAATAGTGAACTGAACAAGATTTTCGATTGCCTGTATGTATAATCCAGTTTATTGTATAGATACAATAGGATAAGATTGCTTTTCTTATAAAAATGTGTGACTACAATAACCTGGAAATTTTTAGATAATTTAACTATCAAATATGATATATTAGGAAGTTTCTTGTCAATTAATTTTCAAAAAAATGAAAGAATAAAGCCTTATTCAAATCATAATTTGGATTGACAAAAAAGGGGGTCATCTGAATAAATGATCGAGTAGTGCTGCGAAAATAATTAAGGAGAGAATTTTTGGGGAAGGAAATAGTTATTCATATAACAAGTGTGTAATTTTCAAGGAATGTGAATATTAACAATCACATGAGTCGAAAAAGGTCTTCACACTCGAATTGCATACAATATTTACTCTACTATTGAAAACTTATGTATATGAATAAAAAAAAATGAGAATTAAATATAGAAGTATGGAAATATGGAATCTTGAATGGTAATGAAAAATAGTTTAGATAGATTCAAATATTGGAGCATATCCACTAACTTAAACGAAAAAAGGATGATTGACAGAAAATTTCATATGATATGGAGAATTGAAATTGAGCAAGAAGAAAAGAGATGGGTAAGTAAATTATAATAGATTCAAATTCACATAAATCTCTCATCAATCGGAGGTATAATCATAAAATTTGTGATATTTGGACATTCTCCCGGGAATCGAAATTGAAGGGTGTCCATTCCAGAAAGTGTTAATTTATAATAAAAATTAGAGTAGGTAATGATAATATAATTGGAACAAATACAAAATCAGATGATAATTCTTCACGAATAAAATAACTTTGATTCTTATGACTGTAATGATATGATTCCATTAAATTGAATTTCTTGACAATTTTGATTAAAAAAAAATTACTATAGAATCACGACCTGAGTGAAGTGAATATGCTTGGACAAGTAAATAAATATAAATGATTTCTGATATAATGAAATCAATACCAAATAATATACATCGAAATATCTATTATCAACAGAGCTAACCATATGGAAAAATTATAAACGTGGAAAAGTATACTTGTTCGTTAAATATCGCAGATTCAATAAGGTACGGTCAGGAAAAATGCTCAATGGAAACTATATTATATGTAACCCATAAATCTATTAGAATTCAGTTGAAAGGAGAATTTTGAAATAAGTAGGTCTTTGATTTAATTATTCTATGCAATGATTTACCGTACAGGGTAACCTTTGCATAATGTCGCCCTTACTAGTCTTGCACCAATTTCTCCAAATAAAACAACCCTTTTTCCCAATTTGTGAATTTCCCTAACCAAGCTGGTTACAAAAATATATCACAGTTTGATCTAACTTGATACGAACTGAACAAAAATGCGAAAATTCTTCATGTCAATCTTTCTCTTACAAAATACATGATAAAAACAAAACAAAAATTCTAGGAAATATTCAAGCTGTTCCCCACTAATCATTTAACAATGACCTGGTGATGAATTTTTCTTTGGCATTTCGTAGCATAGCAGATGTTACTTATGATCTGTCTTTCCTATTTATATATACCTGTTTGGGCTTCAGTCATGTGAATTGCTGTCTGTTAATCAAGATTTTGAGTTTTACGGAGCTTCATTCAAATATTGAAACAATACGACCACGATCGGAGCTTCACTTTGATATTCATAACAGTTTTCACGTCAAATTGGGAAACAAGTGACAAGGAACACTCCCAAGAGAAAGGACTACAGAAGTGATTTTTCTGTGAAAAATAATCAAAACGGTTTGAAGCTGGTAATTATATCATTATAAAAAAATTGATGTCTCATTGCTCTATACTTATTATATGAAAATAGAGCATTTAAGTGCAGTTGTAAGATTTTACCGTTTCAGCTATATTCTGCAATCACTTAAAATTGAAATAGGTATAGTCAAAAGTGCTCTTATCGTGCAGGTTCAAAGGTTACTAACCGTATGTATCAAATCATAAAACACAGAGGTTACCAAAATGCAAGATCACTCTGGTTGAGAAATTCACACTTTTTTTTATTCTTGAGATAATCTATCAGATTAAGTACCAAAATTGCTTCCCACTATTCATGTTGTCACTTCGAATCGTCGAAGCTGCAGAAGTGACATATTTAAATGAAAACTTAGCTGGTGGAGGACTTTTTAGAATCGCTGGAAACTAATTCAATTCAATTCAATTCAATAATTTATTGCTTCTAAAAAATATACATTTTCATAGCAAGAGTGAACAAATAAAATATAATACATTCAGTAAAAAAAAAAGAAAAAAAAGAAATATACCTATATATACGTACAATCACATACATACATACATATATACATACATATGCACATGTATACATATACATAATATACCCATATAAACTGTGTAAGAGTAAGGAAACATTTCAAGATTATTCATTCAAGACAAATGCTCGGAGTTTTAAAACATTTTGAATGTGAAATGCTATAGCTTTTGCAGAGTTAATAGATAAATTATCCAATGCGAGGAGTAAGGAATTTGGACTTTGCAAGAATGTCAAGTCAGGGGGCTTCATAGAGCTACATATTGGGCAATCTAATAGGAGATGATAGATGGTTTCGGGAAGCCTTTGATTACAAATTGTACAGATTTCGTCCGGATTAATACGATATACCGCTCCCCTACAAGAAAATTTTATCATGTAATTGTTAGAAAAAGGCAATTGAGCTATTGTTCTGGTGATATGGAGTGGAAGTCTCAAACGAAGGTAGTTTTGTGCAGATGTTGATATAGAAAATTTTTTAAATATTGTCAAGAAAGATGAGTTATCTAGAAGGTTACAATCTTTGGTAAAAAGTTTATTTCGGAGACGAACTAGAAGATCTTTTTTGTTGTTTCTAATATTGCAATATGTAATGTTGTCCCAAAAATTCAAAGCATCAATTTGACAAAAGATTTGTTTAATTTGAAGGGCCCAGTTATACCTTTTATCGCACTCTTCTAACTGTAATTGTCTTTTGAAACAGATTTTTGGTAGTCTTGTGTTATCCATTAATAATATCTTTAAAAGCCAGTTTAACGCTAATTTAAAAATGTTGTATAACAATTTTACCCGCCCGGTTTTAAGCCTCAGTGCGAAGTCAGGGGTGTTAGCAGGTAGGAGGAGAACCCTTTTCAGGAATGTGGTTTGAATTTTTTCCAGGGCATCAGCATAGCGTAATCCCCAAATTGGAATGCCATTGCTCATGGTACTTAAAACTAGCGAATCAAATAGATGCATGCGTGTAGTCCATGAATCAATTTTAGCTTTAGCCATTACTGGGATTACAGCGCCTATGGCTTGTGTTGCTTTTGTTATAGCCGATTCAGACATTATTCGAAACAGAGAAGAAGACGAAAAAGTGACACCTAGATATGTGTATGATGAGGTTGGATCTAACCGATTAGAGTTAAATGTGAAGTAATGAATCGCTGGAAACTAAATACATATCCTTCTTTTTCCCGTCAAAATTGCATAATTCTGTCTTATTTATCTCACGGATTTCATCTGGAAGTTATGATTAAACGCAATAAAAGAAAACAAAAACTGTGAGTATGACTTCGTTAAATCGTATGACCCGCATGATAAGACTGCATTCGACTATACTACAGTTTTTCTCCATTTTATGTCGAAATTCGATTAGAATGATTATGATTAGATATCCGAAGTTCATTCCTGAGTGTCCAGAGGAATCGTATTTTGGTTAAGTAGTTAGTTGATAAGAATATCTTCAATTGTAGTAATCATCGAATCTCAATTAGTCTGAAAAGAAATTTTCTCATATTCTATTTCTGCTCAGCTCCAGCATTCAATGCACTCCTCAATATCTGCTGGAAACAAAGAAGTTCCGATATTCACTAGGTGCTACAATGGTTCGTTCTGCATATTATTCTTCCAGCCCAAATTATTGCTACATTAAAACTCCTTCAGTTGTGTGTAACAATGAAACATTTCCAATTCTTCCATTTATTCATTCAGTACTTCAGCTTACGGTTTCCCAAAAACAAATTGCAGATAGATAACATTTGTTAAAGGTAATAGCATAATACTATTTTAACGCCTTACAGATACTTGGGGATCGGAGAATAAAGTCCATTCACTAAAAAACAATAACTACTTTCCTGGCTTTATGCAACAAGATATTGTAGTACACTTCAAAGTTCTGATGTGCTGACATTCCATTAATTTGTGGCTGAACGTAATAATTTGACAAGCCGTAGTCGTCGTGATTTAAGAGTGAACTTCGTCCTAACACGAAATATTCCATTTCTCATTTGTTACTTAGGAACTTGCCTAGCAGCCGATGCAAAAACGTAATTCTGTATAAAATGTGCTTGTTTATGATTGTGGTTACGGTTATAAAATGAACATTCATCGAGGTTGTCGTAGAAAAGGGAATTTTTTAAACAACATGAATAGAAACCAAAAAATCATGAACAGTGGAATTTTCACTTATAATTGCACAAGAGGTTTGTATTTTATCGGGTAAATTTGGATTGTTCAATGAGAAACTGTTTCCTAGCAATTAGACGAGAACAACTGTCAACTATTAAAAACGCGACACCGAAGGTGGAGCGTTTTTAGGTTGACAGTTTTTCGAGTCTAATTGCTAAAGGAAACAGTTTAGAAGTTGAACAACACAAATTTACCCGATATCAATACAAACATCGAGTGTAATTCGGCAGGACAATTCAATGAATCGGCTCATTGTTAGTGTTTAGAAATTCAATAAGTTGTTGACAAACATGTCAAATTATTTATCATGGTAACAAATGCATAAGTGAAAAAACCACAAGTGCATTTATCGCTGAAAAAGTTAAAGCTAACTTTTGCCGATGTCAAAGTGACAATTGCACTGTGGCATATGCGATTTTTTATACATGAGTTGAATTGTCAAGAAAATATAACGGTGGTATGAAAATTGTTTTGATCTACAGTATATTTTGTAATGACCACACTTTCCCAAATAAATGCTTCGACATGGCAATGTACAGAATTTCTTCCTTAGGGTTTCACACAACTTCAACTTTATATTATATTATAAGCAGAGAGAGCAAATATTCTGGTAAAATTCCTTTCGGTTGAAAAATTCTAACTTTGCAAACGACTTAATTTTCTGATAGAATTTGAACTTCCGTACCAATGGATTAATTAATGATAAATTAACTCCAATGTTAAAATGTCATATACCTGGAAATGTTATTGTCACTTTGACATCGATAAAAAAGGTGCATCCTTTTTTATCGCGATAAAAACCTCTCTTCCTCAATTCTAGTAAGCGGACGTCACTTTTACACAATGACAATGAGATAATTATTGTTGTTGTTCATCGATATATTCTGTCGTTAATTTATCTTGCCAAAAAACACTCGAGCTTTTTTTTTTTTAGATAAATTTCTCTTCAACTCAAAATTTTGTCAATCACTAAATTTGCTCGAAAAACTGACATTAGATAAAATCGCTCCACCTTCGGTGTCGCAATTTTATCATGTCAGTTTTTCTCGTGAAATTAGTGATTGGCAAAACTGTTTCGTTGCAAAGAGAAATTTATCCGATAAAAAAAAAGCTCTTGTGTTTTTACTGTTGAAAAAATATTATAAAAGTAATGAAAAAAAAATGTAGTAACACTCAACAGATAAAGAGTCGGAAGTAAGTGCCTAAAAAAATTACTCTCAACAACTTATATAATTTACAATACGATTTTTATTTTGTCTGACTTGGCATTTTTCTCCAAAGCAATGTGATCCACATCAGGGTTTTGTTATAACTTCTCAAAATTTTGTTTAGGTTACCTATAAAGACCAAGGACTCGGGAAGTCGTCAATACATGTTTGTCTTTTGCTCACTCTCCTTATAACAATATTTTAATTTTTCTATGAAATATTGGAATTGAAACATCGAAAAATAAATTTCACCTTCGTTCATGCTCTAGGTGTAGAACCTTATTCAGCATAGTCATCATTCATAGTATATAGTTATAAAATGAAATTTAGTTGTTTTTTTCAATATTTTCCATTAAAGTTCACCATGTGAAATAGTCAGTTTAGAACTAGTATCCAATTCAATAGGATGTTTTGTGTTATTAAATCAATTTCCAAAAAGGCAATCACAGGGTGTTTCATATAGTTCAAGCCACGAGAAACATACATAAAATACAGGAATGAATATTTCAACATGGAGAAGACTTTTAATTCGATTGAATCTTTCCTTTGCACTGCGATCACGTCATCAAACTCAATCGTGTAATCAAAGGTATACGTATATTTCAATAAATATGAACTGGAATTAATTAGACGGTATCAACTTACTTGTGACTCTCAGCTCCACAATAATACTGGAAGGTGGGTGTGTTGACATTTGACATTCATACAGTCCCGCATCAGAAAACTGGACCTTTTTTATTAAAAGTCCCCAATTCTGCAGATGTCGAACGTGTTCTACCAAAAACCTATCATCAGTATTGTAGGTCGCTAGACCCACAGTGAGTAGATGGTAGTCATGTTTGCGGATCCAAGATACCTGAAATGAAAACATACATTCCTTTTCAGAATTTTCACCACTGACTTTATATGAACTGAGGGATTCGTTTAAAGCAGAATACTTCTCATTGACTATCCCGAAACAAATCCATTGTTTCCTTTTATACTCTTTATACTACTCCTTATAATTGTGGCATTGTATAATTGGATTTCTCTTGTTATAAGCAAAAGCATTAATTATATGTCTTGTCCGTAGGTGATAAAAAAGATGCTCTGTCACAAAATACTAATATTCACTTCGATAAAATATTAATACCGAAAAAATATAACGAGTGGATTAGCTGGAATGTGGAAAAAGTTTTTTTTTCAGTGAGTTGGAATATTTTGGATTTATGGATGTACAAATCCGAATTTAGGGGTTTTAAGGTATGGAAAAGCGTAATATCATATCCACTCCGTTGGAATTTCCCAAGAGGGAACCTTATGAGATATGTTGTTGATGTAACCGTGTGCTCAGTTATTTTATCGTTAACACTTCCGCGCTTTCAATTAAAACATGTTAAAATATTGCCACAAGATGTATACGTATCATTAGTATCAGAAGCTACTAATTTTTGGAATATTCGCTTGTTAAAATAGCCCTTCATAATTCTCATTCCATCTATCATCATAAATATGGACGTATGGTCTGCGCCAATGGCAGTCAATTTTTTGTGAAAAGAAGTATACATTTATGGTATGATTTCTATACATTATAATCTTTTAAATTGTAGATTTTTTTCAATGTTAATGAAATTGATTCAAAACAAGTAATTGTCGAATATTTGCAACTGTATAACTATCACACTAAAAATAATGCTTATAAAATATTTGACCTATGATCGTGAATTGAGGGAAATATTATGCAAATTGATAATCCTGTTGAAAAGTTTCGCGAAGCAGCCCGAACTGAGTCGACATACGACGATGGACCTTTAAATGGGTATGACAGCCACATATTTAGAAAAAATCTTTCATAGTCTTTCAACTTATCCAAAGAATCGAATAAACTACAGGTTCAGATAAATATATGAAACACATTATTTTTTTTACAATTTATTTGAAATTTCTAATTAGAAGTCCCTTTATCTTCATACGTTGCGACAATTCAGGCAACATACAAATGTAGCTTCGCCTTTTACCTATTTCACAAAAAAAAACTAAAATCCTGTTTTTATCTAAGAATCATTTCACTAAGAAAAGGGTCAAAATTGCCAACAATCAGGTGAAGAATATAATTTATCCATAAAACTACAGATGTGTATTAAATCGGGAACCTCTGATAAAATGATACAAACATGATCTCAACCACAGAACATACTTAGAAGACTGACGATTTCCGATGTTGCCGTATCCAGAAATTTTAGTTATTAAAAATGCGGTGTCAACACTTAACAAGGAATGTTTTATTCCTCTCGCGGTTAGGAATTATGGAAAAACTAGACTCTACCAAGAATTATTTTCTTGAAAAAGTTACCTTTTGTATCATTCCAAATGTAGGAACTTCAAAGTTTTTTCATTTAAATCGTTAATTGTGATTATGTCAATTTGACATGCTATGCATTTGCATAAAAATGAAGCTCCCACATTCTTGGTAACATTTGTTATTAGTTAAATGAAAAAATAGTCATTAGCTCCACATAATAAAGCGTCAAATCCTAACCGCGTTTTCAGCAATATGGCTGATGGTACTCAGGCCTCTTAAATGGGTATGTCCACTAATCTCTCTCTTTTTTACTGTTCTCTGTCAAGCTTTCGTATCTGTTCTCTTCCATAATATGTGCCCTAACTCTAATAATGTTAGCGCTTCTCGTAATTTACGTACCGTTAAGTGTTATTGTACGGCACATCATTGTCCTACGTGGTTGAAAAAATAGAACAAGTCGCATCTGATTCCTGAGGTGAGGTTTATGTTTATCATTGTGTTCATTGTTTAGTTTGTGTTGATGTTTGCGTTTGAATCTTGGGTAATTTCTTGTGGCATATACTGTTTATAACAATTATGTCACTTCCTACATAACGCAGCGCTACGTTATTAAATTTTAGTTATGGCAATATCTCTTATTCCCAAATAAATTTCAGGTTGACCGCTATTAGAAAAAGTTTTTTTATGGAAAATATTGATATCACTCACTCAGTTGCCAAATATTGTAACTTTCTTGTAAGTCTCTCTAATTGTTAATTGAACGTTCAAATTTGTGTGGCTTTTGGTAATTTTAAAGTTTTTGTATATTAAATAGTTCGTTGAACAGAGAGACGAAATGATACGTGCTTCAGATGATAAAGTAGCAGCGGTCGAAATACTCAGTGAAATTAGACGAAAAAATTCATGCAGCAGAATATATGAGAGTTTCGACAACTCAATCGAGGAAGCTTCTTTGTAAGTTTGTAGCAGCTGGTAGAATCAATAATGCAAAACGATCTGGTAGACCACACATGGAAAAAATGTATATACAGGCATAGGTGATAGTGAATACTTCTTTTTCAACAGCTCAAGCTGTATCTACCTGTGAACTCAGTGAAGATACAGTACACAGGGTGTTGAAAAGAAAGAGAAAATTCATCAATGAATGTTAGAAATAATTTATTAACTCTCAGACGAAGATCGTGATCGAAGATTTGATTTCTGTGGAAATACAGACACTAAAATCAATTTTTTGCGGAATCAGAAATAGGTGAAGCCGGAAAGAAAAAGATCCGACAATTGAAAATATATAGTGGAACTTGGACAATCAAATATTCTCCAGGGTGACTACAACGTGTTGAGTCAAAGTGAAACTGCTGAAAAATTCTTTAAAGAAATCAAAATAAGACATTGTTGCCGGAATAAGCAACTGGAAAAGCTCAATTTGGTGAAGAAAGAATTTGTGATATGGAAGCAATATTTTTGCAAGACCAAATAGTGACATGTATTGTGATTAACTTGTCTGTATGTATGTATTATGGGGTGACATTAACTAAAACCTATTGCGCAAGTAGTTTCTTTAGTCCCATTGCCTGGAGAAATCTTGGGATATCTGCAGGCACAACTTGAGCAAATGTCCCTTTTATATTCAGTAATCTCCCAAGTGCTATGCCCTGGGATTCTGAAATGCTGTGCAATTTGCAAGTATGTGTGAATTTCTCCAGGCAATGGGACTAAAGAAACTACTTGCATCTGAGACTTTCCTCAAAAACTAAGCAGAAGTGAGGGGGCGCAATAGGTTTTAGTTAATGTCACCCCATAATACATACATACAGACAAGTTAATCACAATACATGTCACTATTTGGTCTTGCAAAAATATTGAACACTGAGTAGGCAACACATGGGCACAACACATCCAGTAGAACTCCTGTCGATCTGACGATGATATTTGAATATCAAGATAATTGTCAATTCAGAATTACCATATTCATATATTTTTCCATCAGAATGGAATTAGTAAGGAGCAGTTAGTTTCATTTAAAATGGTAATATGTATAAGTAGATACCACAAAGTAAGGGTTTGAAAAGTAAATTTAAGTAACCATATGTCACATTGTTATGCGAAAATATATGGTTATAATAAGTGATTTATGTCAAATAATGTGTGTATTATTTTAAAATAAATATTTATGGAGAAAAAGTATATGTAGCTGAAGCTATTCTTAATTCATAATTGGGGCTCAAATATAGCACAAAAAAGTGAAAAGAAATTCCAATATCGAAAATTACCATGATATTTTGCTGTAATGTTGTTCAAATGCTGTTAAACTTAAGTTACACTGACGCATCTGCTTATCAATCCGAATAATTTATTAAGATAGTACTCAAATAGGTTGGAACATAATACTAAAAACAATCTGAGCAATCACGAGTCCAGAGAAATTCCAATTCAAAATAAAAATCACTCCCGTTAGTTAGGAAACAGGGTAAAATCTCCTATCCAATTAGATTTTTGTGAGTTTCCATTATTTATTTCTCCAGTTTTGAAGCATGTTGTGAACGTTTGATAATCGCACAACCCTTTTGTGTCACACGTTCGTTTTTTCTAATTAAAGTAATCCTTTCCTTTCGTATTTCAACCGCTGCTAGTGATATTAGATATTGTGTAAATTAGCATTCTCAAATTTGCTACTACTCCAAATTTCTTTGAAATATTCATAATCTCCTTCAGCTCCCATGTTTACATGTTTTAATTCTATTCCAGTCTTCACAATATAAGGTATTGAGGGTGAACGAAGTTTTATGCAAATAGTAGGTATGGTAATTCAAAACAAAATATTTTGTTAGGGTGTTACTACTGTTTGTGCAGGCTTAGCTTCAATGGCATTCTGCTCAACGAAGAGCTAATAGAATAACATTTTTATAGCGATAACATTCCTTTAGAATATTTTGGAAGTCCCGAATCTTTGTCCACTATTATCTTTATCTGGGAGGTCTTTTTTCCAAATCCAGGATTATCTTTTCTTTTTTAATTACTGAAATTTAATTGTGAAGGTGTATGATGGATACATTTTCTATCATGTACATACCAAGGATGCATTGATCCCCGATGTCGGCTATCAGAAATATGTATTTTATCAGAGAATCACCAATCTTTGAAGCTGCTGTTATTTCTCATTAAAGAAACAGCTGTTCCAGCGAGTGAACTATTTTAAATTGGTTGTAATTTCCAGTTCAGAATCAATGTTCGTATAAAAAAATTGGTGGCACCAATATCAATGACGTAAGTGCAATTTTGGTTGTCAGCGAGCCCTTCGACTAGTAAGTTTCGTTCATTTGGATTCATTCATTCATTGCTTCTTGAGAGTCGGCTAAGTGTGGGAGAACGACTCCTCAGAATCCTGTGGTTATTTGTCGTCGGACTTTGTGGGGGCTCCAGAATGGCGTAAAGTGTGACCTTGTGACTTTATTTTTAGATTCCTTATTCATCGAACGTGTTATACTACTAGAGTGCCACCAAGATTTAGCTAACGCCTCGGCAGATAACAATATTATCCTGAGGTGGCTTAAAGGGCACGACAGGAGTAAAAAAAATCACATTGCCGATTCTCTAGCCAGGGTAGCCGCTGGACTAAAAATTCTAGGACCCAGTGACACCTACCACCAAACGACTTCGACAATTGTGGAACTAGCCAAACGTGACACCCATGCTCAATCCTTTGAGGGAGAGGATGGAATCATATGATGCGGTCTTACCAGGATCACCATGGGCGACCCTGGGAAGCTGGCGCCGGATAAATATTTGGCCATGACCAGGAAAAACCCACGCATCCAGTAGGATTTTTGAGTGGCTACGGTCAACTAAGGAAACTTCTCCATACTATGGGGCTAGTGGACACACCTTTATGCAGGGTGTAAACAGGAAAATGAAACTGTCAGGCATGTCTCATGCAAGTGTCCGGAGTTATCCTCAATAGCAGAGTGTGTGTTCGGTGAGTCTTGGCCTACACCTGCCGACATGAAGGAGATGTCTCCTAGTAACCTGTTCACCTTCCTGAGAAGGACAGGATTGATGATGACCTAGGAGGACAATGAGTCACATGTAGCCTAAGTGCTGTGGACACAATTAAATACTCATCTATAAAGTTAGTACAGGAGATCTGCGGAATGGAATAACTGCAGGAAAATAAGACAGTGTAGGTACCTTCACAAAAGCCTATTCGTAAATGGATAAAACATTTGTATTGTTGGAAATATAGCACAACTGAAGAAAGTGTTATTTTTGTACGGAAAATCATATTTTTTTAAATTAATGGCTCATGCTGTAAAACTTTCAATTTATAGTTGAGTTTGATTTACTTGTTGAAAATTGAGCAATCAATTATTGTACTTGGTAAGATCCTTATTACAATTCGATTTGTCTCATATTAAGGTAAAACGTTACACTACTATCACCTAGTCAACTGATCTATTCAAACTTGGAAAAAATCAGGAACGGTCTCGAAAAATTAGTTTGTTTTGTTCATATAAAAAATTTAAAATCCATATACAGGGTAAAATTTTTTATATGAACAAAACAAACTAATTTTTCGAGACCGTTCCTGATTTTTTCCAAGTTTGGATAGATCAGTTGACTAGGTGATAGTAGTGTAACGTTTTACCTTAATATGAGACAAATCGAAACTACCGTTAAAAAGTTATGATCAAAAGGAATATCAGTCAAAGTTCACATTTCCCACTGTTTATTACTAAAATATGGGAACAGACAATGTCCATTTGACATTTCCCATAGGGGTCTCCATACGAGGTAGGGGTATGTACAGTTCCTAATGATACACCCTCTATACACCTACACAGCTTCCTATAACTTGTTGCTTCTATCTGTAGTATATCTGTTGTGAAAAGTCAATCAACAGTTACGGATCATTCCGATTCACTGATAGTAACATTTTAATTCGTAGCTAGGGGTGGCAAAAAGTTCATGTTGCGCTTCGAAAACAAACAACATGGTACAATGAGAAATCATGTGATAGAGCACGCAGGCAGCAGATATGGAAAGCCATAAAAGAAGTGTGAGTGGGAAGCTAATAAGACATATCAAGACACTGTATCAAGGAACCGAGGATTATTTGATTAGTGAAAATATGGTACCGGATTCTTCCATAACACACACGGGCTGGTGCCTGAAGGTGGATTGAGTCCAACACAAGTTATTATATTCATGAATGATATTCTATAAGAGTTTAGTCGAAGCATCGAATCACAGTATCACAATATGCAGTTGTTGTTGTTGATATGAACTTGATATTCAATATAATTTTTTTTTCAACTTTTGTAATTAACGGCAATATAAAACAAAAAGAGCTAAGGAGAAAAATTATCAATAGTAGGTACTCAATGACGGGTAGTTTCACTCTTGCAATAGCATCTCTTTAAGATCGTGATCTTAGATAGCATGTTTGATGCGATTCATATTCGGGCTTCGGGCTTAGCCAATCGCATACACCCAATTCTCTTGTCATCCCGATACTCCCGGAAAACTCCACGGAAACTTGGTTCACTCATAGTTATCATGAGAGGCAACGAATATTTCATTATCCGTGAATAAGTCACAGATAACAATTATCGGAAAACAAATTATTCAGCGCTCACTATCACGAATGAGACTTTATTATCATTGTTTGAAAAATTGTTCGCATTTTTGTGAGTAGCGGGAAATAAAAGGTGATTCCTCAAAATTGATCGTGAATGGGAACGGATAAATTTGACAATTCGTAGAGTCAGAATTTATTAGAAACTGAATCATACTTGATAATATTCGCTAGAACGCTACCAAAACGTTCAATCAAACACATATTAAGGAAGATTATAGCTTGAATTCCAAAAACAGGACAAAAAAATGATAAACTCACCACAATAAACATACAAAAGGAATCGAAAAAATGATTTCTCAAATTTCCCATTAATTCTCATTCGAATAGTTAATTTCTTAATAATTGATTTTATACCACAGTTATGTGAATATTGCGGTAGTGAAGGTTTGGGACAATTGATTTATATGTTCAAATATTATGCACAAATACTCACATTGCTTGATATTTCATATCAAGAATTAATTGTATACTAAGAAGTAGACATCTATTAAATATGGATTATCGGACCGGGTTATATTATGTGACTATACGATTAAAAGTGGGTGATAAATTGATTCCACTTAGTCAAGCACTTTCCATACAAAGTGATTCAAGCAATGAAGTATCTATCAGATTTAGATGTTATCCACCTACAGCATTTGATCTGAATATATAAAAATCTATAAAAAATAGGACAAGATATGCGAACTAAATTTAGGCAAAAATATTCAATTAACTTTTGTTTCAGGAAAAGTAATTTCCATCTGTAATGTTATTGAATAGCAAGGATTGAATTATCACATCACCAACAAGCTAGACCAAGTTATATCCATTGAATCTTGTGATAATACTATATTTTTCACTTAAAAAAAAATATACAAGAAAAAATTAACATGGACGTGGAAAATGAACAAGAAGAATTGGAGGTGAGAGGGAAAACCAAAAGTTGACGCTATGGTTCATTTTTGATTCAGTTGTGATTTTGAAAATTTGAGTACGATAGTATTTTCTCATGGGGATATTTGTTTATGAAAATTGGTACCTACTTTCTCCTTCTTCGGTCACCTTTGAAAAAAGTTCAATCTCATTAGTAACTACAATCTTTCCTACTCCATACTTCAATTTAAGTATTCGATTGACTTTTACAGTTCCATGATTTACTCCAGCCTGAAGATAATGATAATGTATTTTTTCTACGATTGGCAGCAAATATTAATTTTGCTGATTGATATCAATCAGCAAAGTATTACTTTTCCTTCCTAGGCAGCAAAGTGATTACTTTGCTGCCTGCGATTATACATTTCCATAGCAACCAACCAAAATAAAGAGATTGTGGAAATTGTAATAATTTGCAAATGCAATATCCTCATTATGAACAATCGGAGAAAAAATTATATGTTCAACTCGGCAGTCAATCTACTACTTTGCTGCATAGTTGGACAAATAACTATTCCCTACGATCACATAGGAAAGTGACATATATCGCACTGTCTAGTTCTATGAAAAGTGGCCCACATTCATTCGCGTACGGAAAAAAACTCATTTATACGCGGACGGAAAAAAAACTCATCCGTACGCGTACGAATAAAAAAACTGTCAAATTGAATGTTGAAATGCCTAATTACCCCGCAAATTTATGTATATGTCAAATGCGTATTTCCAAGTCGATTTTTCTATATGAAAACTTCACTTAAATGTTCACAGTGAATCAAATAAATAATTGATTCTGAATCGCAATATTGATGTAAAAGAAACAGTTTTATTTCTGATAATTTGTTTCCAATTGTTGTAAGCTGTTAAAATAAATGTACGTAATATTTTGTGTACCAACTTTTTTATGAGAGCACTCTGTTTCTCATCGCTTGAGAATCACAATTTTCTGGGCCACTTTCGAAGGTAAGTAATCTAAACTATATAAAGTAACACTCCTGGGATTATCTCAGTTGGCATGCGCATCGTGATACAATACTTTCCAGTCGTGTGAAAAATGTCACTTTCCGCACTCGTTACGTATCATTTACCGAAAGTGACTGGTTTGGCTTGGTGTTTTATTTTACATTCTCTCAAAATGTTAGCATGTGTGTGCCAAATGCGTTAAACATGTTTTTCACTCGTCAAATAATATACTGCATCATACAACAACAATTATTGCAGATATCGTTCAAAGCTTTAGCTTCAACAAAAGAGTCTACGTCATCATTATCTAGAGAAACTCGCTAACATTAGTTTGGTTTCATCATAGAAAATTATCAATTGATCATACAGTGAAATTAATAGGGGGACGGCAAAACACTTACCACTCCATTATTAAACTTCCTCACAGCACATGGTAGCGTTGCAGTTCCACCAATCTGAGCCATCACTATTGTGCAGTTATCTGTTACGAAAATACTTGTGTCTTTCAATACAGTGTTTTTTATCAAACTGTCTTTGGATTTGTGTCGTTCGTAACTTCTTCTGTGTCTTGCAATGGAAGTGTTGAGATTATCTGGAAAAAATAAGTTATGCTTAAATATTTCATGAAACGCTGCTGCTCTCGGGAACAAAACTGGAACATAATCTTGAATAAACTCCTTTGGTCCGACTTGGAATACTACCATTGTTTTAAATGTTTACAATGTTCACACACAAAAATTTTGATAGAAATGGAATCCAGTGAAGTGCACGTTCCAGGAACGGCTGAATGTAGTCAAATTTGGTTACCAATGTTAGAAAGAGAAATTTCCAATAATCAATTACCTGCGTTATCAGGATAGCATCATACCAGGTTTTCTTATGATTTATAATTTGAATAGTTGTTAATCGATACACATTTCAATACACAAAATCACAAAACTGAGTATACATATTTTGAAAACTTGAATATTCATACACAAAAAAAGTATCAAGAAACGTGTTTTATTAACAACATTTCCAATATAAGCGAAAAAACGCGCTATCCCAATAAAAACCGTTCCTGGAACGTGCACTTCACTGGATTCCATTTCTAGTAGACTATCATATCGTTGGAATGTCATAAAATGAAATATTTCATTTCACATTTTGCCAGAGATATGATCTACTATGAATGGACCTTAATAAAAATTTGATAACAAAATTTTGCAGTCTTAAACTTCAAAATATTATTGATTGTCTACTTGTCAAATTTTTTCAGTTGTGTCAGTTAGGGATAAAAATTAATTTCTACTTATTTTTTCTTGACAACGGTAGCTGGAACGCTACCGAAACGTTGAAATAAAGAATTTAAAAATATTGTGGTTTAATTTCCCAAGAAATTAAAGAAAGAATGAAAAATATACCACAAGGAACATACAGAAGATAGGAATATCAAATAAGCAGGCTTTCTAAAAATCGCAACAGCAGCTTTAAAAATCCAATAATAGTAGCTTGGACTTGATGATTAAAAATATAAATATTTCACAATGGAGCTGCAAATCGGTAGTAAAAAATAAGTCTTATCTCTTGAAATTTTCCAGATACCTACCTACGAATGATTTTAAATTATTATATTCAGTGAAATATGATTATTTGGGATAAAAACTTCCAATTTAAGAGGTTACAACTTTATTCGCCGCGATATATAGGCAAGACGGTTACGGAGAAGTCGGGAAACTAATAAAAACTCACCTCACTTTCTCTGAAATAGCTATAAGCAAAATTAAAACTTGCAGTAGGTATAAACCACCTGATATAAAAGTAAATGAAAATTATTGAGACAAACTTTTCTCGCAATTTACAGAAGACGCACACCTTTGTCGATAAGGATATATCGAAGATAATGAACAAGGTAATATATGGATTGAAGTATACCTAATGCATATATATTCAAATGATGGTAGACCTACTCTACTCACTTGACCACATGAGAACCCCTCTTCAGTGGATCTTTCATTCATATCTCCAAATGTTATTGTAGAATGCGAGTGAAATGCCCCAGAAGATCGAATTATTTTCCTATCTATATTAAAATAAATCAATCAATCATCCTTCATTCAATGAAAATGTGTAGTGTTTGCAATATGCGTATTATATAATATGTATATACTCCAACCATGAAGATTGCCGTGAAGCACTGGAACTAGCAATGCAAATAGTACAAGACTAGTCTCGTGAAACGGGCTTGACATTATCCCCTAAAAAGTCCACTCTACTGTTTTTCACCAAACATGGGTTGCATACACTACGAAGCTTGGTAGTGGCTGGGTGTAACATACCAGTGGTCGAGGAAATCAAATATCTGGGAATTGTTCTGGATAGAAAACTTCTCTGTGCAGGGCATATTTACCATAATAAAGGTAAATGTGGAAAACCATTGATACCAAATATAATATATCAAAATTGTCAAAACTGGAAATGACTGTCGAAACATTAAGTTCAAAAATCCTTTTCTTTTCAAAAAAATATATTTCAAGCTTATTTAATTCCAGAAGTGAATGATTTCCTTTTCTGGAAAAATATAATCATCCCTGTGAAGAATTTATTCTTAATAATTCCTAGGAGTAAAGTTCAGAGTACTTGAACTTCGAGTCATGAAAACTAGGTTGGAGGTAGAATTTGAGCCCAAAATATTGCAAGATGTTGAAGGACAAACAGAGTAATATATTTCTGAGGTTTTTCAGTTCTATTTGATCCATGTCATTGTTAAGACATACTTCCGAAACTCTTAAATCTCAAATGAAACAATACTTTGATGATTGAATTCTCTAGTTATCATCCAATAAATACACCGCTACCCAACCCATAATCCCACTAGTGACAAGTGAAATGTTTATAAATTTGTGTTGGTAATACAGAAACTAACACCAATCAATGAACTAATGAATGAACTGCCATCTCACAACAAGCAGGTAGCTGGAGTTCTTCAACAATTGAAGTTGGAAGTGGATTATTCCTTATCAAATGTTAAATAGATTGGAAGTTAATAACAATGGATATTTAAAAAACGCATCAACTACTGTTGTGTTGTAATACAGCCTCAACACCATCAACTAACACTAGAAACAGTATACTCTGTCCAAGCGGTTTTCTCAGCACGCTCTAATTTATTCGTTATCGAATTTATTCCATTTGGTTGTTGCACACTGTATATCATTAGCACTCCTATATGTAATAAGTAATATTAAGTAATTTAACTCATTCCTTTTATGTATCTTAGAGCGCCAGCCGGCCCATGTGTTATCCATGCAGCTTATTACCAACGGAGTGATAATGGAGGATTTCTGAAGTTTATATTTGGTTGAAATCAAATATTGGATTTTACGACCCTATTATTTGATTTATATGTCAAGATTACTGACAGGCTGGACTTAACAGACCTATTCCGTTGGTATGTGAAGCATGTTGATTAATTTAGGTTGAGAAAGGGATTTTGGTTATGAGCCACATACTGAAGTATAATAATTAGAAAGGGGATAGTACCAGTACCGTGGAAAAATCATAATATTTTTCGTACAATTTCTAAGTAAGAAACAGTTTTGAGATGAGAAACTCCGATAGGGCTTCAACTGAAACGAAGAAACCGTTGAGTTAAACCATCTACGGCCGTGAATGTACCAGTGTTTGATATAATTGATGGTTATGGAGGAACTATATTTACTTACTCCATTTACGAGGCTAGCGGCGTGATAAGAGAAGCAATGACTTATTGGATGGAAGCATGTCCAGAGGACTTGGGTTGGGAAGAAGTTCGTGTTGAAACATCGAGTCTGTATCCAGGCTACCTTGTATACTGGGAATTGCCAAAAAAATATATTTTCTTAGTAATATATCAAATCTCAATTCTAATACGAACCCAATTTCGGAAAGATTACTGACATTCATGTCAAAACAGCTGCATTTCATTATAACATAGATTGTATCAATGCTTTGATAAAACTGTTGAGTGATTATAAAATGACTAATTTAGCCGAGGACTGAACTATTAAAAAAATATAGTAGGAAGCTGTTCATTCAATCAACAATCTTTATATTTCCGTCATTTCAGCCGAAACTGTTCTAAAATAAAACTAACAACCAATACTCGTTGAAAATAAATTTGGTTTAACTGAACTTAGTACTGTTAGTGTCAAGAAATAAAAACGTGGATGGTTATCTGTATATGAAAATTATGATTCAAGATGTGGCTGTTAACAGTTTGATAGCTTAATATACTTTAATATATGTGGATATAGAAAAAAATATGGAATTCCCCCAACAACCAGCTCCAATAACTTCAAAACATATAGAAAATACAATTTCTGTTATTAGCAAGACTATCTTACGAATTGGAAATAATGGCACAACTTTCTATACATATTTGTTTCAATGAAGTTGATGATTGTACACTGCATTGTTGTAGATCAGTAGAAGATCTATTCGAAAAAAAAGTAATCATCACATAGAATTCAGGAGTACCTAGCAGAGTTTTCCAACAATAATAATTAGGCAGATTCTCAAAAATCAAGCAGACTGATTAATTCAGTTTAAAACAGTGATAAATTTAATAAGAACAGAAATCAGCGATGATGAATCAGGATAGCCGAACTTTATACTTACATAACAAACAACTCTATAAAGTTTTTTGTCCGAAAATATTCAAGCAGGTGTGGAAAAAATGTAGTATTACTCACCAGTCTGTCAAAGATTGGGGAATTTTAAATCCGTACTGTGATAGTAAGTTGAGCTTGATTAAAACACTGACAACTTTAAAGTTGTTCCAAAGGTTTCCAAGTGTCAATGAATTTCCATTTGAAAAGTATAGGACCGTGGACTGAACCAATACTTTCATATACATACAGGATATTTTCAAATGACACCTACAGCGTTTGCATGTAGACACCTTACCTCTCGTATAATTGGACAAAAAAATATAATGATTGGTAGTCCAGCTCATTTACTTTTCAAAATACCGTTGAAGTAATAAAAATTTATATATTTCAATTTTAAACCTTTGAGATGGATTAATAAACTGATTTGACATTTGGCAGGTTGGTTTCGAATGTAAAAAGGCATATTTTTATGGAAAATATATTCCAAATATTGACCCAGTGGTGTACATTTGGAAGAATACGCCACTGGAATTTGGAGATATTTTTTTTATATTATATTATATTTTATGAATACTGGCGAAAAAATGCTGTAGCTACATGTATTCTATCTATTTTGTCTTAATGAAATCACAAGTTTGGACAAATATGTTCAACAATTTTTTCCGGAAGTGAAACGTTAACTTTGTAAGTTTACATTTCAGGTATTAATAATTGCTAAAATCATTTTAGAATTTTGATTTTTGGTGGAGTGGTTTATAAATATTTCTAAAAAATTTTTCATTCAAATAATTAATAAATTATTTCTCTTTTCTGATTCGTGGTGGAATAAACTACGAGACCTAAAATCAAGATTCTTAATGTATTTTACCGCGAAATTCAAAATTTTAAATGATCCTTAAATAAGAATGAGGAAGGTCCCGGCGTGGCTTCTCTCATCGTTTGTCGACGATACAACAACTGTGCAGTAATCCACGTGAAACTTAGTTTGTTGAAATTAAAATCCTTCCTGCTTTTGTTACTTGAGTATCTGGATTACTGGTACGTTTTTTTTCTATTTACTAATTTCACATTTTAATAATTTTTTTTTCTAAATCACTAATTTTCTATAAATATTTTCTTATAAAATGGCTACCCATTTTGAGAGCCACATTTCCTCTCCTATCCAGCCAAGGATATTTTTAAATATTATGAAATTGTTTTTTTTGAATAATTCAGATATTTGTATACAGTACCTGGAAAACTAGCAGTGCCTGGTAGACAAAAAGTTTTTTTTAAACCTGCCAGAAGCGGTCTCATGGTGAAACTACAATAAGTCAATAGTGGGAGACCACAGTCCCAGGCTAAGTTGCAGCTGTACTGGATAATATCTCCATCGACATCATCTTCAAAAGTAGTTTATACTCTAAGTATTTTTTTTTATTTATATCTTACTAACCTATTTTGTTTGTAATTGGAGTTTAATATATACATTATTTTACTTCTTTAGTTTTATTTATTATACAGAAACGTATTTTTACATTTTCCTCTTAACAGATTAAAGTTAGCTAGCTCTTAAATTTGATTTTGTTTCTAATTTTCTTTTAGGAAAGAAAATTAGTGGCGCCCTAAAATTGCCTTCTCTTTTCTTTTCTAATTTTTTTTGTTTAAGATCAATTAGTAACTAAGTCCTGCGAACTGGCCTAGTTGCTACCAAATTTAAGTGGTTAGTTAGGCAAGAACCTACAATTCATTATAAAATCTTTTTTTTTTCGTCAATCTAAAAATCTAGTTTCATTATCATCCAACTTTAAACATTATTGTTTCATTGGCGCCCAACATTTATTGTTTCATTGGTGCTCAAACATTATTGTTTCATTGGCAGCCCAACGTGTTATAACTTTAATCTGTTAATATAAATTTTTCTCTTTAAAAAAAAAAATAAAAAATTTTTTATATCTAAAATTTTTTTTCTTCCTGCTTTTTGGGGGAATTGGCATTAACTTCTCTTAACTTTCTTTCTTTTAAATAATATAAAACTAATGTTTCTGTATAGTAAATATCTCTTTCTCTCTGAAAATCAATTGTATCGATAAAAGTGTAAAGCTTAAAGGCGGGTACTGACTAGAGCATTTTTACTCGCATGAACGACTTACGCGTAAAAATGATCAGATGAGGACGCCACGCACTTGCGTACGCGTAGCAATTCTACGCGCACAAACACGATCCGGCGGCTGTCGGACTTTCGAAAAGATCAAAAGGTTTTCGTGCGCATAACATGCTCAGTGTGGACGTAGTTGTCGTTGTGTTTTGATGTTTGTATCGTGAATTATATGAAAATGGCATGGAACAATATCACTGGAACGACAATTTAACGCGCACTAATTTTATGCTAAAAATAATTTTAGCGAACAATATATTCGCTTTTGTGTGTGCACGCAATTCGTGTGAGTAAAAATGCTCTAGTCAGTACCCGCCTTAAGGATTCGCATATTCACTAATTAGTCAATTTACTCATTATTTACTTAATTATCTATTTATCGTTATCTTTCAGTGACCTTCAGTCGAAACATACTTTTGAATAGTTTGCTGTGAGTTTACTTTGAAATTTTTTTTGGTAATTCGAGTTTTAATTACTTTCTCTTTATTTTACTATTTAAAATTTTTTCTAAATAATTGTTTAAGATGTCTTTGCCTTACAAATTGAAGGTTGAATATTTGTCAAGCCATGAGTTGGAACATGAATTAGCTTATCGTAATGTTGAAGTATTACCGACAGTGGCGGAGCGTAGAAAATTATTAAGGGGAATTTTAGCTCAAGAAACATCCGGCCGTAGTTCTATTTTATTAGGAGATAGTCATTTAAATTTTGATAAAGAAGTAGATGGTATCGAATTAACTTTAGCAGATTTAAATAAAAAAATTTCTTAATTTGTTGGATCAGTTAGGGATCAAGAATACCTTAGGTTAACCTGTAGATTGGCTCATGTGAGTAATCGGGTGTCGCGTTTGTCATGTAATAATGAAATAGAGGACAATAAGAAAAAACAATTTTCAACCCAAATTTTGTTATTAGAGGGCGAACTTGAAGATAGATTACCGGGTAATAGTCAAGCTCATTCAACTCCGGTAGGCCAAAATCAAAGTTTTACTTTCGCGAAACCGGTACCTATTTATAAATGGGGTATACATTTTTCAGGAGTTTCCGAAAATGAGTCTCTGGCAGGATTTTTAGAACGTGTTGAGTGTTTAAAGATTTCTCGAGGTGTAACTGATGTCGAATTATTTTCTAGCGCTGCAGATCTTTTCACAGATCAAGCATTTTTTTGGTTTTTAAATAATAGAAGTCAATTTCAAAACTGGTCTGATTTAGTCACTAAATTGAAATCAGATTTCTTGCCGTACAATTATCAGGAAGATTTATTAGATGAAATTAAAAACAGAAAGCAAAATCAAAATGAAAAAGTTACTTTATTTATCAATTCAATGTGTAGCCTCTTCAATCGGTTAGAAATAAAACAGGATGAATCTTCTAAAATTAGGATAATTAAGAGAAATTTACTTTCAAATTATGTTCAACCTTTGGCTTTATTAGATATTAATAGTATCGATGAATTAACTGATAAATGTAAAAAGTTGGAAGAATCTTTTGCATACTCACAACAATCTAATAACTCAAACTTTGGCTCCCGAAAACCTAAAATTTACCTAGAACCTCAATTAAGTAATACCTTTACCTCTCCTTATCGATCTAGAAATAACAATAATTCTAGACAAGTTTCTGCTATAACTTCACATAAAACTTGTTGGAATTGTGGTGAGCAAAATCATTTTTATCCACAATGTACTTATGCATTAAAAGTGTTTTGTTATGGATGTGGGAGTCCAGGATATGTAAAATCAAAATGTCCTAAGTGTTCAAAAAACGAACATGGCGGTCAAGTCCATGCTTTGGTAACTCAAACCGCTACTCAAAATTCTGGAGGAAACACAAATCCAAAGCAAAACATGTCAAAAAAGCAAATAAATTCAGTTTTAGAAACACCACCGTCCACAAGCAACCAATAAACGGAACTTTTTCTCTTCAAAATAATAATTTTCAAAATAACTTATCTTTTTTTAGTAAACATGATTGGTTAACGTGGTTAAACGTAGTAAGATCTTTTTATAAACAGAATAATGCACTTGAATGCCAGGATTCTCGCAATATAAATTTATCTAAAAATTTCTTTGTAGATTCGTTATATCGGAAGGATAATGACAATAGACCATATGTGGATGTTATTATTTTTGGAGAAATATTTTCTTGTCTGATTGATACAGGTAGTAACTTGAGTGTTTTTGGTGCTCTAGGTCTTGAATTTGTGAAAAAATTATCTATACCAATTTCTAATACTGAACAATTTCAAATATCTACTGCTGATGGTACTTACCATGAAGTTGGTGGGTTTGTAGAAACTTACGTAACAGTAGATAAATTATCTCGAGTTTTAAAATTATATCTTTTACCTTCAGTTACTCAAACTGTTATCTTAGGAATGGATTTCTTAAAAACATTCAATATAAAAATAGATTTTTCTAAATTTACAATGAATTTAAATGCTTTATCTTTAAATGTCATCAATACTGTCAAGGATGTCACTACCTTAACAAATGAAGAAAGAATTAAACTAGATGTTATTATCGAAAAATTTAAACAAATTAGCCCTAAAGATAAAATTGGTAGGACACATATCTTAGAACATTATATCGACACAGGAGACGCACCTCCGTTCAAAATTAAACAGTATCCATTACCTCAAGCTATGGAAGTTCATGTAAATAATGAAATTGATAACTTATTGAAATTAGGGGTCATAGAACCAAGTAAATCACCTTATTGTTCACCTATCTGTTTAACTCATAAACCAGATGGCAGTTTAAGATTACTTCTTGATGCATAATATATGATTCCAAATATTGAGGTAATACTAAGTCAACTCAGGGATACGCAATATATATCTAGTATTGATTTAAAACATGCTTTCTATCAAATTCCTTTAGAAATGTCATCTCGTCCAAAAACTGCTTTTGCTATTCGTTCTAGAGGTTTGTTTCAGTTCACTAGCACACCCTTTGGCTTAATTTCGAGTCCAGCTTCCATGTCACGTTTAATGGATCTCGTAATAGGTCCATCTTTAGAGCCTTACTGTTTTTATTATCTTGATGATATTATAGTTTGCACATCACAGTTTGATAAGCACTTAGAAATTTTAACTAAAGTTTATGAGAAATTGAAAGAAGCAAATTTAACGATTAATATAGATAAATGTCATTTTTGTTATCCTTCTCTGCGTCATTTAGGTTATACTTTAGATAAAAATGGCTTGAGTATTGATGGAGAAAAAACGAAAGCTATCAGTAACTATCCTGTACCTAAAACAACAACAGAAGTACGTAGATTTTTAGGGGTGGTATCATATTATAGACGTTTTTTAAATAATTTCTCAACATTATCGGCTCCCATTTCAGATCTTTTATCTAATAGAAAAAAACATCAACAAATAAGTTGGACACCAGAAGCTCAAAAAGCTTTTGATGACATTAAAACTGTTTTAACTACCGCTCCTGTACTTTGTAGTCCTGATTTTAACAAATCTTTCCATCTTATGTGTGATGCAAGTGATGTAGGTATTGGAACGGTTCTTTTTCAGTTAGAGGATGGCTTGGAACATCCAGTTGCTTATTATAGTAAAAAATTGAACAAATGTCAAAAGAAATACACAACTACTGAGAAAATGGCTCTTGCAGTCCTACTATCTATTGATCATTTCCGTTATTATCTTCTTGGACGACATTTCACTGTCACCACTGATCACTCTTCTCTTATTTGGTTAAATAATATGAAAAAACCATCACCGCGATTAGCTAGGTGGATTCTTCAATTATCTCAATATAATTTCTCCATTGTTCATCGTAGAGCAACAGGTACTGTTCCTGCATATGTTTTATCTAGATTGCCTGAAATTAATGTTTTAAATTTATCTTTATTAAAACCTGATGCTTGGTATCGTGACATGATCTTCAAAGTTAAATCAAATCCGGATAATTATCCAACTTTCAAAGTGGAAAATAATATCTTATATAAACATATCTTTAATAAGTATGCCAATATCTGTAATTTAACTGATTGGAAAATTGTAGTTCCCACAGGAAATAGATTAGAATTATTATCTAAATTCCATGACGATCCAACAGCAGCTCATTTCGGAGTTTATAAAACTTTGGAAAGAATCTCAGAATTGTATTATTGGCCTAGAATGAGACAGAGTGTTCAAAAATATGTTAGAGGTTGTAAAGTTTGTGCTGCTTGTAAGCCTACAAATTTACCTCAGGCTGGTCTTATGGGTAAATATCGAAATATTGAGTTCCCTTTTCAGCTAATTTCTTGTGATTTAATAGGTCCATATCCTAGATCTCGTCAGGGAAATACTTGTGCCTTAGTCATTGTAGATTTTTTTACTAAATTTGTTTTAATGCAACCTTTAAAACAAGCAACCTCTTCTGCCATTGTTAAATTTATCGAAAACAATGTATTTCTGATTTTTGGAGTTCCTCAAATAATAGCTGTAGATAATGGGAAACAGTTTACTAGTCAGTTCTTTAAAAATTTGATGTCTAAATATGATGTACAAAGCATTTGGTTCACTTCAAATTACACTCCTCAAGCTAATCATACTGAGCGAGTAAACAAATCCATAGTTACTGCAATTCGTTCTTATTGTTTTACCGATCATAGATCTTGGGATGTAGAGTTACAGAAAATTGCTCAAGCAATTCGTTTATCCAAACATGAGGTTACAGAATTTCCGCCATCTTTTCTGGTGTTTGCTAGAAATGTGCCAGTTTCAGGATCATTTTATGGGAATATTGTAGATGATGCAAATAATCAGCCTGCAATTTCTGATAAAGTACACCGATTACAGGATACGCAAGAAATGCCGAAAATTTTTGAAGATGTTAGGAAAAGATTACACAAAGCTTACATAAAAACAAGTAACCGGTATAATCTTCGAAAACGCAATATTAAATTCCATGTAGGTGATCATGTTTGGAAAAAGAATTACCAAAAATCAGATAAAGCTCAATTCATCTCTGCTAAATTTATGCCAAAATATTTACATTGTACTGTTAACCGTGTAATATCTCCCTTAATTTATGAATTAAAAGATGACAAGGGCAAAAATATAGGACGATGGCATGTTAAAGATCTTAAAGAATATAGTTTATCTACTGTTGACGATTTAAGTGACTCAAATGATAATGAGAGTAATCCCAATTCAGAATCCTCTGATAGTGAATAACTATTTGTTAGATAAACACACTTTTTACTTTTTTATATCTGAACAGTTATTTCATTGAATATTTTACCAGTTGTATGTTGTGCAGTGAGTAAAAATTATCAAAATTTAATTTGTGGGGTGAACTATGTTTATCTTAAGTAAAGCAAAATGAAATTTTCAAGTATTATGGAAATAATATTTGTTGTTATAATCAATTAGAGGTATATAATGTGGAAATGTTGCTGTTGGAAAATGCTAGTGTTCACTTTAAATCTTTTTTTTGTTACTATGTAGATTTTATTTTTGAGAATAGTTGGCAATATTTGTCATTTTTTAATTTTAAGATAGATTGTCAAAGTTCATTGAAAATATAAGTTTTTCGAAAGATATTATCAACTTTTTGTATATTTTCAACTTCAATACTAACTCCAAACCTTGAGGCGTATCAATTCACCGGTTAGGTGCTTTGTACGTTACACATTTTGGCGACCGTGACAGGACCATGGAGAAGGTTTTGAAAGCTGTAACCACATACCGAACATCGTTCGAACGATTATATGAAGAGTCGATGAAACTATTACTGGACCCGAATCACGACATTGATGATCTACATGGAAATCTTAAAGTTTTGGATCAGAAGATAGAAACCATAATGGAACTTGATAGGCAAATGTTGAACCTGATGTTAGAAGATGATACGCCGGCGGAGGATATTGATGCTGAAACTTCTAGAGCAGATGAAATCTTAGGGAAGTATAATAGACTTGAGGCTAAAGTAGAAAGAAGCTTGAATAAGGATGCTTCATCTGAATTATCTAACTCTAATCATTCATGTCATAGCAAACATAGAGTTAAATTGCCATTGATAGAACTTAAGAAATTTGATGGTGATATAAAAGATTGGCTTTCGTTCTGGAGCCAATTTAAACGCATACATGAAGATGAATTTATACCGACTGAAGATAAATTTCAATACCTTATTCAAGCAACTTCCATAAAATCACGAGCTCGTCAGCTTGTTGAAAGTTATCCTCCAACCAAAGAAAATTACCCAAAGGTCATCGAGTGTTTGAAATCCCGCTTTGGTAGGGACGACTTGTTAGTTGAATTTTATGTTAGACAACTTTTAAAATTAATTTTAAATAATTTTAATTCGAAACCGAAACTCAGTTATCTGTTTGATCAAATCGAATCACAACTACGATCACTTGAGACTTTAGGAATAAATTCCGATACCTGTGCAGCAATGCTTTATCCACTTATAGAATCATGTTTACCAGAAAGTTTACTGAGGGTTTGGCAGCGCAGTGAAAAATACGATGTCTCATTATTTTCGAAAAATCGATTAGATTTATTAATGAATTTCCTTAAGAAAGAAGTTGAAAACGAAGAAAGAATTTCATTGGCTATATCTGGTTTTGGTAATGAAAATAGAAAACAAGGAGAAACTCTATCAAAATTACCTTCTGTCTCTACTGCATCCGGATTATTTAACAAAAATAAATCTCCCAAATGTATTTTTTGCAAGAAATTACATCATTCTTCAGATTGTGATGATAATGAGATGGAAAGATTAACATTTGATGAGAAAAGGAAGATATTGATTGAGCATGGTAGATGTTATTTATGCCTAAGATTTGGACATCTAGCTAGAAAATGCAAAGTAGATATCAGGTGTTCTAAATGTAACGAGAAACATGCTACTCTCATGTGCTCTAAAAGAAAACCTGTTTTAGAATCAAGTATTTTAACTACAAATGAAGCTTCTACGATTGTTGATAATTTAGCAAACACTACGTATCACAATGAGATTATTCTTCTAACACTCGTTGTGCAACTAAGCAGTAATTTTAGAACTCGGTTGGCTAGAGCTATAATTGATACTGGATCACAACGTTCATATATTGTGAAACATGTTGCTATGGAAATGGGATACGAATCTTTAGGTTCAGAACAATTAATTCATGCTCTATTTGGAGGAACAAATTCGGAAACTAGTCATCATAATCGATATCGTATTACACTTAAAAATTTGAACGGAAAGTATATTTGTAATTTAGATGCTCTTGATCAACCATTAATTTGTAGTCACGTCGCTTCTATATCCCAAGGTCCATGGATGAACGAGTTTCATCAATTAGGTGTTTCGATCTCAGATACAAACGACGGTCCAATAGAAATTTTAATCGGAGCTGATATTGCAGGAAAACTTTTTACTGGAAAACGATATTCTCTGCAATGTGGATTGGTAGGAATGGAAACTCTGCTGGGTTGGGTAATAATGGGAAAAACTACTAAAGATTATTCTAGAAATGCATATGCTTCTTCAATGTTGGTTTCTTCTTCGCTATACAATAATGATATCTCACATTTGTGGGACTTGGAAACGTTGGGTATTTCGGATCCTGAGAAACGAAATCAGCAAAAGAAAATAGAAGAAAATACAATGGAAAATTTCCTAGAGTCGATTTGTATCAATAGCGAAGGTAGATATGAAGTAGGATTGACGTGGATTGATGGACATCCTCCAATTGTTAATAATTTTGATATGGCCAAAAAACGACTAGATAATCTCATTACAAAATTAAGAGAAGATGGTTATTATGATACATATTATGAAACTTTACGAGAATGGAAGGCCGAAGGAATAATTGAAGAAATATTTCCAATTGATAAGGAGAATGGATTCTATTTGCCACATCGACATGTAGTGAAATTAAATAGTACTACTACTAATTTAAGACCTGTTTTCGATGCATCTGCTAGGGATAGAAATAAGGTTTCCCTGAATCATTGTTTAGAAAAGGGACTAAATCTGATCGAACTAATTCCATCTATTCTTATTCGATTTAGACTACATAGGATTGGTGTTGTATCCGATATCAGAAAAGCGTTCTTACAAATAAGTTTAAACGAAAAAGATCGTGATTTTTTGAGATTCTTATGGTTTGATAAGGAAAGTGTCTTAAAATGTTATCGTCATACAAGAGTTGTCTTCGGAGTAGCTTCTAGTCCTTTTTTACTGGCAGCAGTAATAAAATATCATTTAGAAAAGGCTCTTGATCAGCCGGAAGAATATTTAAAATATTCTAAATGGGTAATAACAAAATTGATGAATAGTTTTTACGTAGATAATTGCGTGACCAGTGTTGATAATGAAAAAGATCTTAATGAATTTATTTTGGAATCTACTCAACTGATGCTAGAAGGAAAATTTGATCTTCGAGGGTGGGAGCACACTGTTATTAATAAATCAACAGAAATTACTGATGAGAATTTTACTTCAGTTTTATGCCTTAATTGGAATAAAAGAATAGATACTCTTCACCTAAATTTTGATCCTTTCAGAAATGTTGATACAGATATGATCACAAAAAGAATAATTCTTTCTTTAACACAACGTCTCTTCGATCCTATTGGTTTTTGTTGTCCAGTTATGATTTTTCCTCGATTATTGATTCAGAAATCATGGAATTTGAAGTTATCATGGGATGCGAAAGTTCCTGAAAAGATGAAAGACGACTTCCTACTATGGTTGAAGGAAATTCAATTTTTAACTCAATTGAGAGTACCGAGATGGCTGATGAATAAAAATGCCGCTGATTTAACCTTACACATGTTCTGTGATGCTAGTGAAGATGCATATGCAACCGTTATATATTTACGATCTGTTTTAAACAATGAAGTACATGTTCAAATGGTCCAGGCCAAAAATAGGATATCACCTCTAAAGAAAATGACTATTCCCAGACTAGAGTTGTTAGCTGCTACAATAGGTGCCCGTCTTTTGAATGCTGTAGTTAACAATTTCGAAAATAAAGATATACCTTTGTATTGTTGGACAGATTCCACGACAGTATTATCATGGATTCGTAGAGATGATTATTGGAAACCATTTGTTTGGAACAGAACCCAAGAAATACGTTCAATTACTAATAAAAATAATTGGTTTCACGTGCCGGGTGATATGAACCCAGCGGATTTCCTTCAAGAGGTTGTTCTTCTAAGAAATTGATTCAGTCGCGTTGGTGGGAAGGACCGGAATGGCTAAAAAATGAAACAGATTGGCCAAAGCAAAATAATGATGAAAATTGTGAAAATGAAATTGAAAAGGAAAAAAGAAAGGAAGTCAGTATTCTTCTAAATATTAGGAAGGATTTCACAGTTTTCTATAGATATTTTTCGAAATTTCAAATGATATTGAATCAAATGGGTTGGATTCAAAGATTTATTTTCAATTGTAGGTTTCCAAACAATAAAATGCAGGGAAATCTATCAATAGAAGAAATTGAAAATGCTGAAAAAGTCTTGATAAAAATGATTCAACAAGAGTCCTTTGATTGCATCGGAGATAAAAGAATTGCTCCTTTGTGTCCTTTTATTGATGAAAAAGGTATAATGAGACTTGAAACGAAGATAACCCAGCGAGATGATCTGAGGGATTTTATATATCCAATTTTATTACCATCCAAACACCCTGTTGTTGAGAGGCTTATCATGTATCTTCATAAAGAAGCCTGTCATGTAGGGATTCAAGGACTTCTTAGTCGAATTCGTCAAAGATTTTGGATCATTAGAGGCAGAAAAACGATCAAGAGAGTAATTGACAAATGTGTGATTTGTCGTAGACATTGTAGTAAAAAGCTTGATGCTGATACTGTTACTTTACCAAAAGACCGAGTGAGAGATGCTGCAGTATTTGAAATTGTAGGAGTCGATTTGGCTGGTCCTCTCTTCCTGAAATCGAAGGAGAAAATTTGGATTTGTTTATTCACTTGCTCGATATATAGAGCAGTTCATCTCGAGCTCGTTTCCAACTTGTCAACAGAAATGTTTTTATTAGCTTTTCGAAGATTTATTGCCAGAAGAGGAAGACCATCTATTGTTTATTCTGATAATGGTAAGAATTTTGTTGGAGCAGAAAATTTGATGAAAAATATAGATTGGAATAAAGTGGAAGAGAACAGTATTGCACAAAGAATAAAATGGAAATTTAACCCTCCTGGATCTCCTTGGTGGGGCGGATGGTGGGAGCGTCTGATAGGCATATTGAAACAGCTGTTGAAGAAGCAGCTTGGAAAAGCTTGTCTGACGTATGAAGAACTTTTTTCATTTATATGCGAATGTGAATCTGTGATAAATTCACGGCCTCTCACTTATATTACAGACACTAAAAATGATTCAGTTGTTTTAACCCCGTCTATGTTTCTTCAAGATGTTAAGGAAATCGGAACACCTTGTATGGACGAAATTGATGCTGTATCACTTAAAAGGCATCTGAGATATATTAAAAAGGTTAGAATGAATTTGAGGAAAAGATTTAGAGAAGAATACCTAAGTCAGCTAGTTTTACATATGAAGAGAAAAACATCCAGAGAAGTTATTAAAGGCGAAATTGTGATTATCGAAAACGAGCATATGAAGAGACTTGATTGGCCTTTGGGTATAGTAGAAGATATTTTTCCCGGAAAAGATGGAAAAGTTCGTCTGGTGAAAGTTCGAACTTCAACGGGTTCTCTAATGAGACCCATTCAAAGACTTTATCCCCTTGAAATAGAGACCGAAAAAGATGATTCTGTGAGATGTGAACTGCAAAAAAGACAGTTAAAAAAGTTGAATGTTGAGAAAAAACAGCCTAAGTCTAATACTTTTGAAGAAGACTCAATGGAAAGGAAGAGAAAAGTGACTACCGTTAAGGAAAGCTCTGCCCCAATTGTTACAAGATATGGAAGACAAGTTAAGCCCCCGTCGAGATTTGAACCCTAGATTTTCATGAGAAGTTGTGCCACTTGGAAGCATGGCACAAGGTGGGAGTGTGTTGGAAAATGCTAGTGTTCACTTTAAATCTTTTTTTTGTTACTATGTAGATTTTATTTTTGAGAATAGTTGTCAATATTTGTCATTTTTTAATTTTAAGATAGATTGTCAAAGTTCATTGAAAATATAAGTTTTTCAAAAGATATTATCAACTTTTTGTATATTTTCAACTTCAATACTAACTCCAAACCTTGAGGCGTATCAATTCACCGGTTAGGTGCTTGTACGTTACACAGTTGCTTAGTATCACTAAATTTAGAATGTTCCATATTTTATGTATCTGAGTTGGATACTCATCTTTCCAGTGAAATATGTGGTTACACATACTGAAAAATTACCTTATCTTACCGTTTTCAGAGAAGATGTGTCAAAAGTCACAATCTGAAATACTTTATCTTACCTAGGGTTTTTGTGTGCTGTAAGTGAATGCATACAAAAATTTATCTTTATCTTATCTTTTTCTGTGTCGAAGAAGACATGTTGTTTAGGTCTAAATAGACCTGTATCTTGTTTAAGCTTTTATCTAATAAATGTCGAAAATTTTACTCTTATCTTTTAGTGCACAACAAAATATTTGCTTCACTGGTGAAATTAGTATCTTAAAAATAAGTTTTATCTTTATCTAATTTTCAAATTCCTCATGAATCCATTTTATTATGAGGAAGTATTATTAGTGTGTTCAGACTGAAATGTTTACCTATATCTAACAAATAGTTGTTTTTACTATTTAATGTATCCACAAGTATCTTGTTATATCTTATCGTAGTAATGGAAATTTCTATTCAAGAAAAAAAAAACTATGTTTTTTATCTTAGAAGTAGGAAAATTTGGGAGAAATTGAACAAATAAGTTTGGAGTTTATTGCCTCATCATTGGAATGACATGTTGATAGATATGTTAATGTAGGAATATTCGTCCATACCTTTGTTACAGTATTTGTATTTTCTCTGAGAAAATTTTTACTTCTCCTTTTTATCGTCTCTGAGGATTCCTATGAATTCTTATAGTTATCTATTACGAAAGTAACAAATGTTTTTTTTGAGATGCCTTTACCTGACTTGACTTGTATATTCTTTAGTAGAATATTTATCTGTTTATCGAAAACACTTTATCTGGGCTTTTGAATCTTGAAGTCAAGAATGATTGAAAGAAAAATACAAATAAGTTTGGAGTTTCTTACCTCACCTTTCGATTATGACATGTGTTAATATGTTAGTGCAGGAATAAACGTCCATTCCTTTGTACAAGTATTTGTATTTTCTTTAAATTTTTCTTCTATCTTTTCTGAATTTTTTTTTGTAGTGTTTTTGATAACATACCTGATAGTGACTTAACTATTCTCTTCGAGAATACATTTCTTTTCTTTTTCTGTACTTTCTTCTTTCCTTAGTTATATGTTACGGCAATTAGTCATGAGTTTTATCGATCTATTCACTGAGGCATATTATGTTATCCTTTCCTCTTCCTGTTATAATCTTTATTTAATATTTTTTATGATTTAAAGAATTTGTCTGGGGTGTTATTTTTGTGATTTTATTATCACCGGTGTTGTTTGCAGTTCGGTCTACGGATAACGAGGGGCAACACTGAAATCTCATTCCTGGTCAAACGTCTTTTCCTATATACCTTACCCTCAGAACAATGATATGCACCAGTGAATAAGGTTCGTAACAAATACCTAATCTGTCTGACATATAATGGATGGTTGTTGTTGGACCATCATTTTAAAATTCCAACTTTAAATCTTTTTTATTTTTATTTTTTTCCCCCGATTATGACATTGTTTTTCAATTCCTGGGTAACCCTTCAGGTTATTATTTCAGCGGTAATGGTATGCTAAAATATCATTGAGTTTGCAGTACTCTGAACTGGACGTTGTATAATGTCTGAGATTGATATCCTTTGCGGTGTGGGGTGGCTGGAATTGTCATGGTTTGGTATAGTAACAGCTGTATCGAAAACAGAGGCTCCCTTTGCCTCTAAGGGAACGCAATTTCGATTATGTGGTGCCATTTACAACTAGGCTCACCTTCTGTTTCTGTATTGAACTGTGATGGTTTTTGTCATCGTGCATGGCGGTGGATGTCAGGATTAGACAGTGCAGAACTTATGTGAGGGTGTTGTTTTCTTTTCGTGTCTTTATCTTAGAACTATCCATTTTTCTTTGTTTTCTTTATTTGTTGCCGTAGTTTGTTATGGCTTTGAGTGAGTTCAGTTGCTGAAAAGGTAGACTGTTCCTTAGGATCAGCGCTTGAAGACATTTACAAATTTTTTTTTCCTTTTTTTTCTTGATTGTGTCGTATCTAAAAGTTCCATTATATTAAATAAGTTCAGTTGCTAATTGGGTGGACTGTTCCATTGTTAAAGTATTTAATATAATAGGAATCTTAGTTTTGTCTCATAGTATCTTAGGGAAATAGAACTGTCTGGGATGGGGATATAAAAAAATTGGTTATTAAGGTATAGGGTTGTTAGCTTATATAATTTTTTTGTGGATTTTACATTTTAAAAATTTACTTATCCACTTTAGAGTGGACTTTAAGATATTTGATTTGGGATTTGAATAGTTTTAATGAAAATGGTTGAAAAAAAATTTTTCTTTGCAAAAATTTTTTTTTCTTGGCTGTTGGGGTATGAAACGTTAACTTTGTAAGTTAACATTTCAGGTATTAATAATTGCTAAAATCATTTTAGAATGTTGATTTTTGGTGGAATGGTTTATAAATATTTCCAAAAAATTTTTCATTCAAATAATTAATAAATTATTTCTCTTCTCTGATTCGTGGTGGAATGAACTACGAGACCTAAAATCAAGATTCTTAATGTATTTTACCGCGAAATTTAAAACTAGAAATGATCCTTAAATAAGAATGAGGAAGGTCCAGGCGTGGCGTGGCTTCTCTCATCGTTTGTCGACGATACAACAACTGTGCAGTAATCCACGTGAAACTTAGTTTGTTGAAATTAAAATCCTTCCTGCTTTTGTTACTTGAGTATCTGGATTACTGGTACGTTTTTTTTCTATTTGCTAATTTCACATTTTAATAATTTTTTTTTCTAAATCACTAATTTTCTATAAATATTTTCTCACAAAATGGCTACCCATTTTGAGAGCCACATTTCCTCTCCTATCCAGCCAAGGATATTTTTAAATATTATGAAATTATTTTTTTTTGAATAATTCAGATATTTGTCCAGGATGAATCCTTAAGTTCAATCAGTAAATTGTAGTTTTTTGCACTGGACAGATATCCTTGTTAGCTTCATATTTTTTTGTAACCTTTTTTTTCTTATATACCGGTATGTTTTATAGCACAGTTTCTGGGGCACAGTACCTAGAAGGCTGGTAGTACCTGAAAAATTAATAGTACCTGAAAAACAGTACCTAAATAAATACAGTACCTGGAAAACTAGCAGTGCCTGGTAGACAAAAAGTTTTTTTTAAACCTGCCAGAAGCGGTTTCATGGTGGAACTACAATAAGTCAATAGTGGGAGACCACAGTCCCAGGCTAAGTTGCAGATTTCTCCAGCTGTACTGGATAATATCTCCATCGACATCTCTCCATCGACATCATCTTCAAAAGTAGTCTATACTCTAAGTATTCTTTTTTATTTATATCTTACTAACCTATTTTGTTTGTAATTGGAGTTTAATATATACATTATTTTACTTCTTTAGTTTTATTTATTATACAGAAACGTATTTTTTCATTTTTCTCTTAACAGATTAAAGTTAGCTAGCTCTTAAATTTGATTTTGTTTCTAATTTTCTTTTGGGAAAGAAAATTAGTGGCGCCCTAAAATTGCCTTCTCTTTTCTTTTCTAATTTTTTTTGTTTAAGATCAATTAGTAACTAAGTCCTGCGAACTGGCCTAGTTGCTACCAAATTTAACTGGCTAGTTAGGCAAGAACCTACAATTCATTATAAAATCATTTTTTTTTCGTCAATCTAAAAATCTAGTTTCATTATCATCCAACTTTAAACATTATTGTTTCATTGGCGCCCAACATTTATTGTTTCATTGGTGCTCAAACATTATTGTTTCAGAAGCTCTAGATACATTGCTGTTTCATGAATTAGTTTCTGTTACTTATTCTTACCATATTGGTAGTTAAAAATAGCTTCAAATGCAGGTGGCGTGAAAAATGGAAGAGGAAAGGTGACATATTCTTTCAAATGTACACCACTGGAGAAGATTTAAATAGTATATTGAAGTATAAGTGGATATTAAGGTCTTCTAAACACGCGCGATTTTTCGGAATAGAGCAAGTGTTTTAGAGACCAGCCATCAAAATTCATGTCCCGGTTATTTGAAGATATTTTCGGAAAATAACTTCTCGTGTTGGACAATGTTTAATCGTCATTTCGACTGTGGCTGTCATCTGAAAATCAGAAGCAGAATTTTATGGAATTTTTTATGTAGGGGACTAACCCAACTTCTGAAAAGTTTGGTATTGATGGAGAAGCTTCCAAAACACAGGAAAGAATATTGATATCATTCACACAGCCCAACCCTTCTAAAAGCAATACTGAGTTTCTCACAATTATTCAACTGGCATGGTGAAGTTGGAGAAAAGTTACGTTGTTTGATTAACTAATGAAATTTACCCTGCTGCAAAATCAAAGGTTTTAGCTATATGATGAATTCCTCGGATGCTTATGGTTATTTCATAAATACGTTCCGGAGCCTTCCCATCTTCCTGAAGCATCTTCCACACCATCATTCGATTATCTATGTGGAAGTGATTTACATCAATCAAATCAATGTCAAAAGTATTTCATAAGCCGTTAAAAGTATATCAAATTGCTTTCGATCGGAAATTGAGAAGAGACATGTTGAAAAGTGGTTTGTTTAACAAGGGTGTTTATAAAGCCTGCCTCGCATCGGGTCAGAGCTCAAAAATGACGTACAAACTGGGGAATCGATCGTTATAGAAAAAACGTCCTGAGCTGGACACCATATTCATTCTAAGACTCACTGAAAGCTGATACTATTTAAAATTTATGGTACACATACGCAATACAGTTCCTATATGAAGTGAAGCGAACCAATCATTATTTTCGAAAAGGAGAATGTGTGCATGATTATTGAAATATGGCGTTATATAGCATCTTTATTTTATCCAATTTGCAAATCTTCCTTACTGAGCTAATTAAGAAAATGTTTCACCAGTTTCAAACTATATCTCTTACTTAAGAATTTTTGACTTTTCAAAGAATTTGGCAACACTGCCATCAAACCTATTTGAGATACTTTTTCTGATGTAACTTGATATTTTATATTTGTCTTCAATATTCGTTGTTAATTATATCTTCCTTTTTCAATATATTTGTTAACCAATATGATGTGATAGCCCCTATCTTGAAAAATTCACCCTTCCAATAATTTTTCCTAGATGGTTTTGTTACTGACTAGAGGAAAGAAAGAACTTTTTGACAAAGCATGTCGAACATAACCCTTCTGAGTTTATATGAAAACTACACGCACTACGTGTCTGCTCTAGTATGGAAGTCTTTTGAGTAAAAATTGTCAAGCATATAAGGTCATTCTTTCTTTTTGTTATCAGTTTCTATTGAATTTCAATCCCCAAATTATGGGCCTTTTTCTTAAATTAAATATCATGTAGTGATGTGAAATTGCATTACTCTAGTGCCAATCTTTAAGTAATGTACATATTCTATAATTCAATTAATTATTCATCGTGAGGCAGCGGCCATTAATGATGGTGGACCGGCGTTTCATGTGCCCCTGAAAATAAATAATTGGCAAATCTTCTTCTTATATTGTTTTCGCAATTTATCGTCTTACGACCTTTGCTAAATCAACGGTCTATTAGTGATTTTATCGTTTTAATTTGGAGTTTGCGGTTTACCATTTTTTTGTGTAAATGAAAAAAAACTTTGTCAAAGTAAGTAGCTTTGTTCCTGTACATATTGTTAAATTTCGCGGTAACCGATCTCTTGAAATTAGAAAATTTATTAAACAATTGTTTGCCTCTATTGTATATGATATCCCAACTATTATAAAAGTTTTATTTGCAAGTTTTCTCATCGGGGCAGAAAAAAATCATAATAAACTTTGCTACCGAAAGGTTAATTTTTTATTAATAACCTATCATCTAAATTTTCCAGTTTCTCCGATCTAGGTGTCTGTGCCTTTACATACACCTACTTACTGTAGGTGTAAACTTGCAGGTTAAATTTGAATTACAACAACAGGCTCTCAACAGATGGAAAAGAAAGGTTACCTTTTTCTCACATTCCATTTTATTAACCTCGAACCAGAAGTACCTATGATATTTTATTTTATCGCCCTTTCAACTCCAACTCCATCCTGGCATGAAGTTGAGACAAACACTCTCGGGATCACCGGGACCAGAATTGCTGCTGCCGTTTTTTGGAATCGTTGACAATTAAACAGCCTGTTCTCCACAACCTTCTTAACCTCATCACTTGGTATGGTGGTCAGCGGTTTACCAATCAAAAAGTTTGGGGAGATGAGAGCGGTTAGATCGTTATGATCAGGGGAAAGAGGGGTGAGGAGGCAAGAGTTGAAAATTGTAACATCTTTCGAAGAAATATTAAAAAAAGCAACTGCTCTTGAAGCCTTGAAAATAGAGAGTATACAAATATCTCAACATTCCAGTTCGATTAACTCAAATTTCTACACAAGTGATATTAGATTAATTTCAAATTCTGCAAGACAAAATGTTTCCAGTTCCATAGATTGTCGTGTCGATAAGAATAAAATTTCCTGTCAATTCTGCATGAATATTGGACACGCTGCAATAAAGTGTATTAAAACATGGTTAAATACTCCTCGCAAAAAATCGGGTACAACAAGTTCAAGTTCTATATCTGTGCTTGTGGTTTTTGACGACCATCCAAGCGCTGATTTTGAGTATGGCGTTAACCAGATGGACACAGTATATTGTAATTCTTGTCTCATCTATTTGAACTGTTTTTAACGTGGGATGAGATTATACACTCACTTTGGCCAATTACTACTGGTTTATTGAAGAAACACTCACACACTATGATAAACTTATATTCACAATTAATGTCTACTAACTTATCTACACTCGGTAGAATAGTTGTCCCAATTCATTTTTAACTCTGAACTATTTATTTTCACTGATTTACTATCCGTTCACTGTATATTGTATACTGAAACTGTTTACCGATTCACTGTATACTGAGAACTGTTCGACTCACTCAGAAACCTGCGTATACAGGATTGGTTTAAAGTATGGAAACATCTGAATATCTCAAGAACGGAAGAAAATGAATAAAAGATTTCAACACGTGTTGCAAGGTTGCCGTAGGAGCATATTTTCATGATACAACAAAACTGACAGGGTGGTCCTCAAAAGCTTAGTGACTGCAGTGATTGAATTGTTCGTTATTATTTATTATTCCACTATTACATCTTGAATCCTAATAATAATTATTATTCAAAGAAATGGAGGAAAATAACTGAACGAATTCAATAGTAAATGTTCAAAGTGCAAACCATCTACGATTTGACAGTATTCAAATTGTCCAATTGAATCATGTAAATATGTTTGTGGTATCAGATTCATCTCTTACAAAATACGATTTTGTCGAGTTTGTAAATCAACTGGTCTATTTATGTGAACTTCATTTTCAAGGTATCTCCACAAGAAAAAAACTAATGGGGTCAAGTCTGGTGACCGAGGCGGCCATTTTATTGCTCCTCGACGTTCTATCCATCTCTGTCGGAACAAGTTTGAGTTCCATATCTGTGCATGTGGTTTCTGATGACCAACCAAGCTCTGATTTTGGGTATGGCGTTAACCAGATGGACACAGTATATTGGAATGTTTTTCTCATCTATTTAAACTGTTTTTAGCGTGGGATGAAATTATCCATCTCTGTCGGAACACTGTATCTAGATAGGTACGTACAGCTCGGGTGTAATGAGGGGAAGCATCATCTTGCTGATACCATATGTCATCAGAGGATAACATTGGATTGTTGGGATTGGGAAATATGGCTGCTATAGCTGGCACATTATTATTTCCTAGTCCAGATATCTGTCACCATTCAAATCACCTTCTACAAAAAAGGTCCGATTATGTGATTATTAATAAGCCACGCCCAGACATTTCTTTTCTGCGGTTACTGCGTGTGTCTCTCCCTCAGGGAGAGACCCTCATCCAACGCGGATTTCTCCTAGATCAAATCCGGCAATTATGTCTATTCACTTTGAAGTGGTAGAACAGACCTCCGAATGTGTGACCTCCATAAGATACTCTCAGAAGATCCTCAAAGGACAATAAACTCATTAGATACAAGAGTAGAACTTCTTGAAGTACATTTTCCGGAATGCAAAATAAGTGATAAACCATTAGATAAAAAACAACATATGATCTCTAGGACTCCAAATCGGAGTAACGAGGAAAGTTGGAAAGTATCTAGGAAAGTGGTCAATCAAAGCAAAATAAAATGTGCAATAAACTCATTTGAACAATATAAATCACCAGGACCGGACGGGATTTATCCAATTATGCTTCAAAAAGCAAAACGGCATTATACTTAGCAGACTGTGTACGATCCTTAAAGCAAGCATGGTACTAGGGTACATACCAAAGGTCGAGAGAAATGTTAGGGTGGTCTTTATTCCTAAACCTGGTGAAACAGGTGACAATAAAGCAAAATTCCCGAGACCCATAAGTCTAATGTCACAAGTTGCAGATGGATAGACTGCATGCTGAAACACCTAACGATATTCTCAACCTTGATAAGTGAAACATAATCAGGCCGGGCTTCAATATGGAACCCCATAATGGACGGACTGATAAAAAGACTCAAAAAGGAACACCATACTGTCTAAGGATATGCGGACAATCTAGTCACCATATCACAAGGCAAATTCAATACTACAGTCAGACTGCAGTCTCTGAACATAGAAACTAAATGGACGGCAGATGTGGGTTTAAATATAAGTCCCACCAAATCAAACATAGTACCCTATACCAAGAGAAGAGCCCTGGTGGGATTGGGATCACTATACCTTCAAGGTATGGAAATTCCAATGGTTATGGATGTTGAATATCTAGGGGTGATTATTGACTCGAGAATAACATGAACCAAACAAATTTAATAGAAAAAGTAGCAGCAAGATCGGAAACCACATTAATGATGGCAATATGAACTTGTGGAAGAACATGGGCGTTAAGTCCGCGAATGATACACTGTATATACAGTGTAGTGGTTAGACCCATAATAACATATGCGTCTTTGGTCTGATGGACAAAGACGACACAGAAGAATGCAATGATGAGACTTGGCAGGGAGCAAAGACTTGCTTGTCTCAGTATTGGTATTGCAGGGTGCATGAGGAGCACGCCAACAGCAGCATTAGAAGCCTCATTTGGCCTTCCTTCATTACACCTCGCGATAATGGTAGAAGCAAGTAATGGAATATTTAGGCAGCAAAGTAGCCTCAGCAACAAAATAGTTAGATTCACCAAAAATTGCCAATAGATGTGCTCTTTTTGACTGAGATCTCAGTTAATCTCAGCTCACATCGGCAATGTGCGAGTTCTTTTTTATTCACTTACTTCGAAGTGAGCTGAGATTTTCCTCCCCATTCACCGATGCTGAATGTGTTGTAAGGGGGTTGCAGTTGGACTTCAGTCGGAAATGAAGTGGAGAGGCTGAAGCGTTGTTATCGGAGATATTCCAGATGTGTTATAATATGTTAAATGTCTCTTATTCTCGCATGCGTTGGCAGATTGCTTGTTTTGATTGAGTGGGTCGTTCTGTTTGGTGCTTACTCACATCACTCCATCTCAGATCACTTTTACTGAAGTGAGCTGAGATCTCAGTCAAAAAGAACACATCTTATATTTTCATAATAACAAGAGATATCAGCTCGCACTTTTGACATATCAATGTCATCTCATTTTCAAGGGCTAGTTTGTAATATGTCATTCCATATAACAAACTCATAAATAATGCCGGGTATTACATAAAGCCATCTAGCTGCCGATTGAAAAATTGAAATTGTTTTCGTTATTTTTCTCTGGAATTTACTTCCAATGCTTCATGCAATTTTATTTCATTTAGATCAATGTCAACAGTAGAACTCTCAATGGTTGTGTAATGAAGACAGTAGTTTCCAAAGTTGACTCTTCTCACGAGCCTGAATTGAAGAATATTTAATTGAAAAATCCAATTGTATTGTGTAGATAATTTTTCACTAAACTGACCAATCACACCTTGAATCCAAGTCATGTGTCGAGTTTCATCAAATCACCTCTGGATTATAGCAACAATTTTTTACTAAATATAGTAACCAATCAAATTACCTAATTTCAAGTCACTTGTCAAATTTAATCCAATCACCTCTGGATTACAGCGATAATACCCTACATGTGGTGTTTTTTTATTAAAAATTAATTGAACGTCAAACTGGTTTAAAAATGTCGCGAAGATTTGATATTACATCTAACGATTCAATTGATGATATTCTATAATTAACAATGATATGATAATTAACTTGATAAATACTTAAAATTTTGTCAGAGAATCCTTCAAGCGTGTGGCTCAAGAAGAATATCCCTTGGCCTGCGCCCTCGAGCTATTATCAAGCAGCATTCTTCCAGCTTCTCTATGACAAAATTATCTCGGTATTATCAAGACACTGGAGGTAATACTAATTATAATAAATTGCGTAGACTAGCAAAAAAGTATGAATTTAGTGGGAAATTCAATTTTCTCGAAGAATGGTTATAAGTACTGAATATTGCACTCAAAACTTCACAGCTCTGGAAAACGAAGGCCGTGTTCTACCAAAGGATATCCAATGATCTGATAATAAAAACAAAATTTCTCCCCTGTATAATGTGTACAAATACGGTTTATATTCTTTCAAACATTTGGGTTGTGCTCAAAAGCCCAGGAACCTCAATTGAATCTCTGTGCTATTCTCAACTTTTTTCCATGGCTACATCGACAATCGTCTTTGCTTGGAATACCTTCCAAGGCTAAAGATTTTTTTAGGTCCTTCCATACCATTCTCAATTCCAAAGATGTGAGGCGTCAACGACTAACCTCCTCCATCAGACTCATAGATTCATAGGTGACGCTTGGATTTATCATCGTTGAACTGTTAAGCCAGTGACCCATCACGGGTCGCATTCAAAAGTTTTCCCCATTAGACACTTCTGAATTACTAGGAAAGCCTAGGTAACTTGGTAGTAATTTTCTTCAGTTTTGACCTCCAGTTTAACTTCAATTTTTATAACAGTAGTACTCCACCTTGCAGAAATTTTTTTTTATTTGGGAAAGCGACTAACTAAATCCAATTTTATTCGGAATTCTAATTAACGTATAATAATCTGGAATGATTTCGCCTTATTCCAAAAATCACCCACGTAGATTTTGTAGCACATGAGAAGAAGCCACGTGAAGTTTGAGCAGATATAAAGAAAATGTTTAGAATGATTCTTATACATCCAGAGCATAAGCCCTTACTCAACATTTTATGGAGAGAAAGTCAAAATGAACAAATTAAATGTCTGCAACTTCAAACCGTCACATATGGGCTAAAAAGTTCAACCTTTCTCGCCACTAGGTGTTTAAAAGAAATTGCAGATTTAAATGCAAACAAATATCCTTTAGCAGCAAAGGCTTTACAAAATTCCACATACATTGATGACATACTTGCAGGTGAAGATACCTTACCCTTACAAGATGTCCTTGAATTAAAATCTCAATTAATTGATTTGTTAAAATTAGCCTCCTTTGATCTACACAAATGGGCCTCGAACAATGAGCTTGTTTTAAATGATATACCTCTAGATGAACAGCGAATAGATGAAATTGACATCAATAAAAATAATAACACAATAAAAACTGGGTGTGTCCTATGATATAAAAATGATTGCTTCAAAATTTCTTCTCCATAAAATGATAATAACCCCTGTGTAACAAAAAGACAAATTTTAAGTTACATTTGCAAATTTTATGTTTCTATGGGGGTGGGGGGATCTTTACTAGTAAAGGCAAAGGCCATTATGCAAAAGCTATGGGCTAGAAAGTTAGGTTGGGATGATGTGGTACCCGATGACTTGAAGCAATTATGGGACCAATTTCAAAGCAGTTTAAATAGCATGCCCATATTAAAAATTGAGCGGCACCTGCATTTTTTCAGTGCACAAAAAATAGAGTTGGTAGGGTGTAGTGATGCATCTACCATCGCTTATGTTTGTGTCCTATATGCCAGAGCGATTTTCAAAAATAAAGTGAACTCAAACATTTTATGTTCCAGGTCAAGAATAACACCTATAAATGAAGACATAACAATACCTCGTTTGATGTTAAATGGTGCTCTATTATTGGCAACCGTAGCAAATCGGCTTTATACTTTATTAGATCCAAAAATCAACGAAACATTTCTATAAACTGACTCGAATATTGTTCTTTGTTGGATTAAATCAGACCCAAAGGCGTTAAATCCTTATGTAGCCAACAAAATAATTAAAATTCAAGAATTAACTGAACATTTTCATTGGGCATATTGCACTTCCAAATCAAATCCTGCAGATATGCTTAGCCGAAGTGTTGATCCTCACGAATTCCATACAAAAACAACTTGGTTCCATGGACCAGAACATCTTCAAAACTTATATTTTTCTCACAATGTATGTATCCCTGAAATTATCAGTCATCTGCCAGAAGTTATTGAAAGACAAGTTTTGACAAATATAAATAATGAGAAATCGTTTTTTGAAAACTTCTCTGGTTTGATAAAATTGCAAAGAGTTGTTGCTTATATGTTTCGTTTTATAAATAATCTAAAAAACAAGGAGAATAAATCACTTGACAATTTATCTCCTTCAGAATTAGAAAGTGCTTTAAAAATTATTATCAGAACAGAACAAAGTATATACTTTTCGGAAGAATTAGAGCTATTGAAATCAAATTCGCAAATTAGAAGCAATATAAAATCTTTGCATCCCTTCCTTGACAAAGGGGCGGCAGACTTCATAATGCTTCTGAAATAGCTTATGAACAGAGGCGCCCAATAATACTGCCTAAAAACTCTCATGTAGCCAACCTAATAATTAAAAGAGAGCATTTAAGGCTAAATCATGCTGGTCAAAAACAAATACTTAGCAGCCTAAATATGAAATAAGCGGTTAATAAGCGGCAATCGTGAAATAAAAATGAAAATCCATTGCTGCACCGTATGCTTTAGGTTGAAGGCAAAATTTTCTACTCAATTAATGGGATCTCTTCCTGAAGACAGAGTTAACTCAGGCAGAGTCTTTGCACATGTAGGCATAGACTATTGTGGATTTTTTAATATTAAGCAATCCCGCATCAGAGAATCCATTATCACCAAGGCATATATAGAAGTGTTTGTCTGTTTCAAGGTGAAAGCAATACATCTTGAACTGGTCTCTGATATGACAACAGAAACATTTCTTGCGGCATTAAAGCGTTTTATTTTCAGGAGAGGAAAACCCTCTAAAATATATTGTGACAATGGCAGCACCTTCAAAGGTGCCAATCATAAATTAACTAACCTCTATAAATTACAAGCTTGTAAGCAGCACAAAGATTCTATCATTGACTATTCAGCCAATGAAGGAATTTACTTTAAATTCATTCCCAGTTATTCTCCGATATTCGGTGGGCTCTGGGAATCAGCTGTTAAAAGCACCAAACATCATCTTAAGCGAGTAATTGGAAACTCAACCTTAACCTATGAACAATTTAATAGCGTAATTATTGAAATTGAAGGAATACTGAATTCACGCCCAATTTCACAAATAAGTAATGACATAACAGACTTGAGTTACCTCACACCTAGTCATTTCTTGATAGGAGAACCTACAACCTCATATCCAGAAGTAAATCATACCAAAACCCCCGACAATAGACTAAAATTTTGGCAAATATGTGTCAAAATTAAACAGTCAATTTGGAAAAAGTGGCAAAACGACTACTTAACATTATTACAAAATCGCCCTAAATGGCACAAGAGTGAACCTAATTTGAGAGAGGGTATGCTAGTCATTTTAAAGGAAGATAACACACTCCCTCTCAAATGGCCAATGGGCAGAATCACAAAGGTAATTCCCGGCAAAGATGCTAAAGTAAGGGTGGTTGAAGTAAAAACACTATCAGGCACATACTTACGATCGGTTACAAAAATTGCTGTACTACCCATCGAATAAAACAATGTAAATATTTCTTATGTAAAAATTCATGTAAATACTAGCCTTAATGTGAAAATTTATGTAAATAGTAGCCTTAATGTAAAAAAAACAGGCTTCTAGTGAAAGTGTGATAAAAATTGTGACCACAGTGAATTAAAACAGTGACCTTGTGAAATGTATGTAAAAAATGTGACAGCTCTTCCACAGCTTATAAGGTTATATTCCTTTGTAAATACTATAAATACATGCACACCTAAATATGTTGCTAGTTGTAAGAATTCCTCCATTCTGAATTTACTTTGAAAGACCTACTCAGTTTGAAACAAGCCTTTGCACAAAAAACATGCCACATTTCAATTGCAATTTAATCAAGTGCAAATAAATATTTTCCATTGCAAAAATACGCCATAATTTACAGTTCAACATTTTCTTGCAAAAAAACGCAATCACAAATATAAAACAATATTTTTTTTTTAAATAATTCAATTTTTTCTCTCTAAATACTATATGTACACTAAGTACAATTAAATTACCTTGCAAAAGCATGCAATACATTTTACTAAATTTAATAATTTCCTAAAAAAAAGTCTTTGAAAAAACAATGTTTAAAAAAAAAGGGAGAAAATTGCCTTCTTCTGGCCCCCCAGCATGTTGGATACACTCCAACAACCACGCCAAATTGGCAGCATCGCAAAAATACTTTTTGACCTTCTTCTTGTTTCAACATGGGCGAGGTTCGCAGTAAAAGTGTAATCTCTTCCAATTTGTTGTAAAAAGTTATTTTAATATAAACAAAAATTAAAGATACATTCCACAGAAAACAGTTTCTTTATGTAGTAAAAAAAACCTACAGAACATGGGGTTCAAATTACTTTTAGAAGTCATCGTTGGGTCGAATGAAAAAGTATATCAACATATTATTACCTCTGGCATTCAGATGTCAAAACTATTTGCCATAAATAAAAACTTTTTCCAGTTCTTATACAACAATACACCTGAGTGTATATATAGTTTTGGTCAAATGAATATTACTTTTCATCTTTCACTAAACATAGCCCACAATGTAGAAACGTGCAAAGAAATAATTCACCAAAATAATTTCGATTTTTTCCGAAGATAACATTTACCTGTAATGTGATTTCCGTTTGTATATTCCATAACCTGGAATACCAAAATAATGTACATCAACAGAATGAAATATCCAGAGAAAAATGAAGATTGGTTGAACATCCTTAAACTAAAAATAACCATGTTCAAATGATATCCATTCTAATTTGGTCATCTTTGGGCTCCCCCTCGAACTTTTATTCCAGTGGTTCACATCTGAAAAAGAAGGAAATTTCCTTAGTAGGTACAAAAACTTGCTAGAAAAATGAAAAAAGTGAAAAATGAAAAATGCTTGTCCAAGCGAATAATAAGAAGATAATAATGGTTCTCTTGAAAATATCACCTCAAATAATTCGAACAAATTTTGAAAATAGTTATTTGTTTAACTAGGCAGCAAAATAGTAGATTGACTGCCGAGGCTGAATTCATAGCCCGGCGTAGCGAGGCTAGGAATTCAGCTAAGGCAGTCAATCTACTTTGCTGCCAAGTTGAACATATAATTTTTTCTCCGATTGTTCATAAGGATATTGTATTTGCAAATTATTACAATTCCCACAATCTCTTTATTTTAGTTGGTTGCTATGGAAATGTATAATCACAGGCAGCAAAGTAATCACTTTCGTGCCTAGGCAGCAAAGTGGTTACTTACAGGAAAAGTAATACTTTGCTGATTGATATCAGTCAGCAAAATTAATATTTGCTGCCAATCTGAGAGAAACTAATTTCCAGATCTACAACTTTTCTATTAGTAATTCTGTTTTTGCGATGATTGAATATCATTACTTCGAATTTTTGACATAGATATAAAGCTACTAGTATTTAGAAACCTCCATAAAAACGAAAAATTTCCAGCATAAAACTAATTTTCCTCACATCTTATGCTACACCTTGGGGTTTAATCAAAACGCCAATTTGAAATTGTGTTGATATTTTCCAAGAAAAATCGATTATCTAGTGTGCCAAGCTATTCTTTTCTCAAAAAGAGCATTCCATGGTTCATTTGCTAATCCATCAGCACTTGAAAAAGTGTAATGGAAATAAGTATTACAAACTTGAATTAAATCAATATCTCCCCAAATCGGAAAAAGAATTGAACTTATTTTTCATGAATAAAAGTCTTCCTATTGAGTATACAGCAGCGAGGAAGTTTGCTTATGAAAAAGGTACACTAGTCTAGGTTCTAAGGTCCGAGAACATCGACTAAATAAATGTTTATAAAAAAAAACCCCTAGTGCACCAATCTGGAGAGTTATTTTCAAGTATATTAAAACAAGATATAACCATTTTATAAATATATCAACAAACCGTTTGAATAACTTTTTTTCGGGGACAATATGGCAAATTATATTCAATAATACTTTTATGTACGATCGGGCAACAAAGTACCTATTTGCGCCCTCATTTGCGGGCGCAATTTGATACTTTTCGGCCCGCCGGGTTATCGACTTTGTTGGTAATAATTCTGATGTGGCCTCTGCTACTGACTCCATAATCTTTTAAGGAGCGGCTTCTTTTGTCAAGTGATGTTGATGTGTTATGCGTGTATGTCCAATTCTTAAACGGTTCACCCGTACTTGTTCTCTTCTTTTCAAAGGCAGTGGGAGTTTGGTTCCAATTTCGGGCATTATTTGTTTTAAATTCGTTTCAGTATCTTTTCAGATCGATTGCCATTTTTGGTAAATGTATTTTTTTATTGAGGATCTGTGATCGGTGTGTGGAAATTTTGTGAGGAGAGGTGAATCATCTGTGGAAGTTGATTTTAGGGCTAACTTGTCAACTTTTTCGTTTCCTCTTATTCCCATGTGTGATGGTACCCATAAAAAAGAAGTCTTTTTATCTCGCAAGCCGTAAAGTTCCTTTTTAATGAGTTCGTGTATCGGGTGTGATGAATATACATTTTTCAGATCTGTTAGGGTGCCTAATGAGTCAGAGATAATAAGGAAGCTGCTTTCATTAGCTGTTTTGCACATTTTGAGGGCATGGAGTATAGCGAACGCCTCTCCAGTATATATACAACAATTTTGTGGCAGTCGCATAGCACATTTTGTATCTTTACATATGTAAGCTGCAGCATTTCCAGTGGTTGTTTTGGAAGCATCAGTGCAAATGAAAAAAAATTTGGGAAATTTTGATGCTAGTTCGTTAAAGGAGTTTTGTATCTGGATGGGATCAAAAGAACGAAATTGATTTACCAATGTTTCTCGTTTAGTTTTGTTTAATTTAGCTTTATTTATAATTGGGTCCATTTTGCAGTTTCTTGAATTTAAATCAAAATAAGATTGAATTATGTATGTATGTATGTTTGGTAACTGGATACATTGCTACACTCTCCGGTCGTATTTAAATAGCAAGGCACTGTACTCATCGGATACTGATATCGTGAGGAATAGCTGCAGATTAAAATGTGGACATCGGTAATTCCAGAGATCACTTTCACCATATTCCTAATGACTCGCCAATCCAACTGGTTGCTTTCTATCTTGGGCATCGCTAGTTCCTCCCATAGATATATTACAGATGGAGGCAATAAGCTATAGTATGCTGTGTTCGTGGAAATGTCCACTAATCTATGTTGAGAGAGGAAGAGACAGACGATCAAAAGTTTTTCTGTCTTTGTCTGAGTATATAGCATAAACGCTTTCAGAAGACGACAGCCCAAACCCCCTACTTTCTATCCCTCTCTTATATGAATACGCGTTTCGAGCTGGTTTGCTGCCTCTATTTGTAGTATCTCTATAGTTTCTTCACGTTGGATTCCAGCACGTGGTTTCGAAAACTTCGTAGCACTTCCCACACATCTTGAATTGTGTTTCAGTCTTAGTGCCACTGACAATCCCAGTCACAGCTATGGGTTGGAATCTGTTCAGAAAGTTTTTCAATTCGTTTAAAATTTTAGTAGGCTAATTTCGGTTTCAGGATCCTACTCATGCGATAGATGACGTGATTGATCTTCTTCTTGATTCAGTATTATTTTTGTAGTTTTGGAGAAAAGCCTTGTTTCGTAGTCACGAAGTCTCCTCCCGCTAGATCTTCTCCAGGTCGACAACCCAATTCCAGGTTACAAGGAAGCCTGCTTTTGCGTCCAAATAGAATTTTTGGCAGGTGTCTCACCTATGGACTCATTGATGGCAGATAGATAAGCCGATGCAAATAGGGGGAGGTACTAGTCCCAATCTCTCTCGACCATTCCATCTAAAGATGCAATGCCGTTGTTTTGGCCTTTTTTTCTCAGCTTGTCACGAATTTCCTAAAATACATGGCTTTCTAGATTCCTTTCCTGATTTCTGTTAACTTTTAAGGTCTCCCCATATCGGCCGATGAATTCTCCCACACGTACATCTGCGACATTTATAGCCTCTTGTGTCGGAATCATGTAAACTTCTACTCATTTGGTGAAATAATGTATCACAACCATGATGTATCTATCACCATTCTCTGTCGTCGGCAATCGTTCAGCGATATCTTATGCAATCCTTCCAAATAGGTTTCCAACATTATACTGTTTCATGGAAGCGTTCCTCTTGCGATGTGTTCATTACTCGTACCTCAATTCGTATAGTTCTTACACCATTCCACTCATCTTCGGAACTGTTTATCCAATTAAACTACCTTCCACGGAGTCGCTAAAAGGTTTTCTTCACTCCCAAATGTCCTATAGATAGACTGTCCCCCCAACTACTCTCGTTCTCGGGATAATGATTTGTCATCTATTCTTGGAACCATCATCGTTTTAGAGGACAATAGGCCTTCTTCCAGGACAAGGAAGTCTCACTGAGCCCAATATGCCTTCAGTGTTAGTGAAATCCTGACACTTCTTGGCAGGTAGATCAACAATTTTTTTGCTTCCATTGCCAGATAATTTTTAGGTGTGGATCATCCTCTTTATGCTCTCTGATTCTGGTGGGTGACCATTCTTCATTGATCACTGAAATTCTTGAAGCTGCAGCTTCTTCAGATTCCACCTTGTTGCAATGGAAACAGTCTGGTGGGTATGGTCGTCTAAGCAAGGAGTCTCACATCAGCCAGATGTTCCATGCTAAAATCATATTCTTGTAGTCGTTCAATCCATCCGGCCGTCTGGCCCTCGGGATTTTTGAACAGCATCAACCATTCGAGTGCTGCCTGATCAGTCCGAATTGAGAATTTATTTCCATTGAGATACTGATGAAAGTGCTCCACAGACTTCACTACCACCAAAAGTTCTCTTTCCGTGACGTAGTAGTTCCGTTCTGGTTTGGATAGAACTGTGTTATCAACTACACCCTTTGTGATATAGTACAAAAGGGTCTGAACTATACAAATAGGTGGTGTAGGCAAGTGGGACTAAGCATCAACCCCATTAAAACTATCTTGATAGCCTTTGCCAAGAAAAGAAAACTCAACCTCAAGACCATTAAACTTGACGGAAACGAGATTTAATGGAGACAAGAAGTCAAGTATCTAGGTCTAATTTTAGACAGTAAACTCCTGTGGAACAAACACGAAAACGAGATCACCTACAAGGCGAAAATGGCTTTAATGGTGTGTAGAAATCTGGCAGGGGAAAGCTGGGGTTGCAGCCCAAAAATCCTGAGCTGGATGTACACTGCCATAGTGAGACCAATTATCACTTATGGAGCCATTGCGTGGAGTAGTAGAACTAGTCTATTGACGACGAGAGAAAACCTCTCCAAAATTCTAAGACTAGCCTGTATAAGCATTACAGGAACAATGAGAACATGCCCAACGACAGCCATGGAGGTAATTCTCAACCTCACCCCTCTACATATGGAGGTGGAAAGTGTTGCAGAAAGAATAAGATACAGACTAAGTAGAGAGTGAATCATTAAAATAAATAGCCTCCTCACTTTTTGGAAATCAGACAACCTGGGACATGCTACAAGACGGTATGATGAAAGAGCAGAAATTCGTTACAGAATTAAGCAACAAGAAGAAATGAGATCCAAATACCATTACCAGACTTGAAAAAGATGCCATTCAATGGTACACAGATGGCCAGGAACTAAACACTCCGAAAGCTTGTATCTTTTAAACGGAAGTCCACGCCATAAGAAAGTGCACCCAGTTCAATATTGATAAAGGACACAGAGGACAAAGGATTATCATAATGACAGATAGTCAAGCAGCCATCAAAGCCCTGAGCTCTTGTGTAATCAGTTCCAAAATGGTGTGGGAATCCCTAGACAAACTAAATGAACTAGACGAGAACAATATAGTTACCTTACTATGGATTCCTAGACACACTGGAATAGAAGGAAATGAAATAGCAGATGAACTAGCAAAGAGGGGGTCTGAAATACCTTTCTGGGGGCCTGAACCTTTTTGCGGAATTAGCTCCAATGTAATATTGGAAGAAATAGGTGAAGCCGAAAGGAAAAGATCTGATCTGACCATTGAAAAGATCTAGTAGGGCTTAGACAATCAAAGATTCTCCTGGGCGACTACAACCTGCTGAGATCGAATGAATGCATAAGTCAAAGCAAAACTGCGCTAAGAGTTTTAACAGGGATCCTAACGGGACATTGTCACCTGAAAGGGCACCTGAAAAAGATCAAATTAGTGGAGGAAGAAAAATGCAGATACTATGGCATGGAAGAAGAAACCTCCATCCACAAACTTTCCAATTGCACAGCACTCCAGAATCCTAGAGCACAGTACCTGGGAGATTACTGGATATGAGAGGAATATTTACCTAAGTTGAAGCCTTCAGATGTCCTAAAATTCCGGGAAATAGGACTAAAGGAGCTACTTATTCCAGAGATTTCCTCAGAAACTAAATAGAAGTAAGGGAGTACAATGGATGTTTCAGGTCTCAGTGAATGTTACCCCAAAAATACATAAATACATACATCAACTACAATAGTAACACATATAGCTAAGAGGACTGTTTTGTAGCTAATGGGTACTATAAACAGAATATTGAATTTACCAACCGACACGGACACTATTTCTTCGGACATACTCAGCTGTGAGAAACTGTGGATAACGTATTGTTACGAACTCAGTGATTCAGAAGCCAGTCCTGTTGTGAACTATACATTTTGGTGAATTTGAAGGTCTATTCTGCAATGTTTTGAAATCATATAGTATATGCAGAGGTGCCGAGCAGTTTCCAGTATACAGTGACTTGATAAACAGTTTCAGTATTTATGAGTGAATAAGTGAATATGAATAATACAATATTTAAGTGATAAAGATAAATTGGAACAATTATTATACAGAGTGTGAATAAATTAAAAGAGATGAAGTAGTGTGTATATAAATTATGATTTTGCAATGAACCAGTAGTAATTAACCATAGTTAGCATAAAATTCCATCTCACAAAAAAACTGTTCAAATAAATGAGGAAAACAAAACAATATTTCCAACATGATTTTTGATAAACGCAATTTGATTAGAATATATTTCTGTATATTGGTGCCATTGAGATCCAAACATCTAGTGTGCTCCCTTACTTTCACTCGGGTCTTGAGGAAAGCCTCAGTGACTGGAAACTCCCTTAGAACTTCTTTCAGGATGATTTTCAGGTGTGGCGCCGTAGGAATTTAAATTACTGAAATACAATTGGCAAGTAATGTTTGGCAATTTTATCTGAACCCACAGGGCATCGGTAAGAGGCGAGGAAACATGGCGCTTGTCTGTCAAAAACGAACAAATGGCGTACTGTACCTTTTCTATAAAGGTATAAAAACTGAAAAAACAAAGGTCACCGACAATGCCAACGCCACTGGATAAATCAATATCAGTCAACTGACGAAGTTAGAGGGAAGAACACACGCATGAGCTTGCCAATAAGAAGTCAGCTGTCGATAAAAATCACCAATTATGTATTTGGAGGGTGTGATAACTCGTGACAAATTTGGAAAAGTGTTCATATTTCAATATTCATAACTTGAAAAAATAATGTTGATAGACAAAATCTAAGTAATCAAGTACATTGAAGAATTAAAGTTTAATCAGATTGTCAATAGTGTTGATAATGGAAAGTCTATTTTCTCATTATTATCAATACATATTTAGTACTTCACCTTTCCATAGTAAAACGTGGCAATATCGAATGTTTCCGACTGCATTCCTTCCAGAGGTTTAATTAAATTTGCCAAACTATAGGTGGTTACTGGTTCCATATTCTAGAATCTACATTCTTTTTTCTTCACCATCTCGTTATTTTTCAGGTGCCAGTTCAGGCGAAAATGTACCGCTAGAATCCCTGTTGCAGTTCCACTTTGACATTCATTCGATCTCAACAGAAGTATATTTGATCCTGATCTTGACGGTCGGATCTTTGCTAGTTTATCTGCAATTTCTTTCCTCCTATTCCAGTGTATCCTAGAATCCTCCATAGTGTGACTATGACGCTTTCGCATTTTTTATTGATGTTGCCAAAGTATCTCCACACCATCTTGGAGCTGATTGCTCAAGAAATAATTTTCCCTCGACATTATAGTAATTCCCCTTCTATCCTAGTTCCTTTCATTGTCCTTGTCTGATGATGATATGAAGATCCTATTTTTTATTTCTGAACAATTATGTATGAAATTGCATACATACATTTCCACCATAACATCTGGCATACCTACCAGGTTTTCTTATTTATAAGGAACTGGAAAGATTTTTTAACGTTATCTTTCCAATTAGTATGCACCTTTTCTTTTTGCAACACTGCAATTGAACATGTTCTCGTCGCTTCTAAAATGAATGATATGTAGTTTTCAAATTTTGTAGAGGTTTTCCCTCTTCGTTAATAATAGGCTCAACATAAGTAATAATTGGTTTTACCATGGCACTGCACATCCAGCTTACAACTTTTCTGTTTTAGTGGGTTTTATGAACTTGTTTACATAAGCTATTTGTATAATTTAAAACCTTTTGTACGATGTAACAAGGCAAGTTTTCAAATTTTGCCTTGGTTTTCATGGAAAAATAATCGGCATAACCCTCGTACATTATTCCGGTGTAAGACAACCCCCAGGCCTCACATCAAAGGCCACACAGTGAAGAAAATGACTTTCCTTTCTGCGGACATCCCCTAGTTGTACAGATAGTTCATTTTATTTGCTATTCTGAAATATATATCTAGCATCATGCGCATCATCGCATCGCATCATCGTGCGTCATCGATTGTTCATGTCTTTCTAGCACATTACGTCGAAAGAAATGGAGAAAACAGCAAATCTGTGATTAATCCTAATCAAAATATCACAAAAATGAACCGTTTAAATGTATTACAAACGTCAACCCTAATAATTGACTTACCAAAATTTGATTGGTTGATGTTTAGATTAAGCGCGAAGTATTTGTCAGGAGAAATGTTTTCGCTTAAAATAGGATGCAGACATACCTTTCGTATTGGCAATGTCTCTTACATATTTTTCTACTTTCCCACTGACAGTTCTTGTCAGGTCTGTACTCTCTTGTTTACGATCAAATATTATTCATGAAAAGTGAATATGAATCTTATTGTTATATTTATTCGGATAATACAAAAATATGCCTAGAAACACGGAAAAACATCAGCATTTTGAAAGTTCTCAAGTATTTTCAGTTAGAAAAAGAAGCTGGTAATTATTAATTTCATAGCCTTTCCGAATTTTGTTGAATGTTATCCTAATGATTTCATTAATTAAATTTAAGGTTGGGTACATGTCAAAATAGCAAATGAAATGACGCACACCAAAAAGGCTATTGAATAAACCATAAATAAAATCATCCGGATAGCATTCAGCAAAATTCGAAAAGGCTATGGAATTGATATTTATCAGCTTCTTTTTATAACTGGAAATACTTAAGAACTTTCAAAATGCTGATGTTTCTCCGTGTATCCAGGCATATCTTTTTAATATTTAAATAAATATAACAATAAGATTTATATTCACTTTTCATAAATAATAATTGACTGGCGTAAACAAAAAAGTACAGACCTGACAAGAACTGTTAGTGTGACAGTGGAAAAAGATGTAAGATATATTGTCAATGCCAAAGGTATGTTTGCATCCTATTTTAAACAAAGAAATTTCTCATGATTGATAGGTAGCACTTGCGCTTAATCTAAACATCAACCAATCAAATTTTTGTAAGTCAATGACGTTTGTACTACATTCAAACGGTTCATTATTGTGATATATTGATAAGGATTAATCACAGACCTGACCTTTCTTCCATTTCTTTTCACTAAATGTTTTAGAAAGGCAATAACAATCGATAACGCACACCAAAAAGGCTATTGAATGAACCATACCTCTGTGTGGGTGTGCTTATGTGTGCAAAAGTGTTGCATATAACTTTTGTTTTTGTGTAATGAATCAGTGATTTCAGTGCATATATTTTGTGTGTTTTCTAGAATATAAAATTAGTATGTGAAACATTCCAATTGACTCAATTTAATTATGTTAACATTGTTTATGCCTTGTGTTCAACAAACTCCTTTGACAAAACTATTAAAACAGCAAACTCTAGTCTGCTTTTAATGAATGAAATTCGGAGGCTGAAATAGAATTCGCATATGGATTATACTACATACTGCTACTGTTTTTTATAAAGCGGAGCATTCAGACGTAGGTTTATGATGTTAGAATTTTTGTTATTTTTTGGGAAATGGAACCACAATATTCTTTGTATATTAATTTCCTTTTATTCAAACAAATAACAAAAAGAATAATTAATACATTACCACGAACATACGTTATAATTACATGATATTATCTCGCACATAGAGTGTGGAACAGACAATTGGAAAAAATTCGATAGGTAACAAATAAAGGAGGGCTTGTTGAGAAAAATGCTTGGTCACTTCGATTTCTATTTTCAAATGCGCATTTTTCTCAAAAAGAAAATATTATATAGAATGTGTCATGTGACAGGGGCCAATACAGGCTTTCTAATTTCAAATGCAGCAATCTGTAGGTATATATTTATTTTCTGGAAAACACCACTTTTAGATGAGAACTGGGAAAAAGCTATATCCGAAACAAGCCTCCAGTTATGATATTTTTATTTATAAGCACAATAATTCAATTGGACTAATAATAAAACAGATCGTAAAGTAAAAAATAATATATTCAGTTTTTGGAATACTGCACAGTTTTTTGAATACTACAGAAAATGAGTTAAGCTAAGTATATGGCTTCATAGCTTGAAGTTTTTGTTTTATTATGCAGATGTTTTAAAATCAATTTACCATACAATTTAAGAAAATTGTAAATTGCGCGAAAAGTATAGTACCTACGTATAGGACACCCTTATATCATTCGAAAGAGGACATTTTTTTGAATATGATGAATTATTGAAATACAGGATGTTCCATTTGAAATAAGCACATTTAATGATCTAATAATTCAACTGATAATTCTGAACACCCTGTAAAGAGATGTTTAGTACTCAATCGTGGAATACATTCAATGAATGTCCGACTATTGAGCTGTGAGAGGAAATTCGCTAGAATTCATTATATCAATGAGTTATCAATTTTTTTCGAAATGTTCACATTTTTAAAAAAGTCAGCATAATTCGGAACCCTCTGTATTTAGGTATAGGGAACCATTATGAAACATTACTTTATTTTTTGGGTGCAATCAGAAAATGCAATCAAATATAGGGTGTTCCATAAGAAAAAATATAACTTTGATACGCCACACTTTATTGGGACATCCTGTATATTTCAAAATAATTTTAAAATGTAGCCTATATGGATGTACAAACTACTAAGGTGACAAACATTTCAAATTTTTTACCGTTTCGCCATAAACCTCCGTCCCGTTAGTCGTGATTCACCCTGTATATGAAGAAGGAAACGGCTGCAAAGCAATAGTTAATAATCATGTTTTTCCTAAACGGTCAAAACACTTGGATATTAAATATCACTATACTAGAGAACAGACGCTCTTACGAAATCTTTTCCGTTTCCTGAATTCAAAAAACTACTTCTCAAAATGAGCTTAGTGATAATACAGGAGACAAATTATATCAACGATAATAATAAGGCGATCAATAAAATTGTACGATATGAATTGATTTTTCTGGGGTGTTCCCAATCCTGTGGCAAATGTTTGATCATGAAGAACTTCTTCCCTTTAATATTATATGATATAAGAATGAAAGTTTTTCCTTAATAATTTTCAATCAATTATTCTATCGTTTTATAAGTTTTTGAGAAATGTTTTCAAAGACATCAACCGTTCAACTAGGAAGAAACAACTACTTCTCGGGCTATGAGCTCCGAAGTATATTGGATTACACTTCAAAGTCAAACGGGGTTGGCATATCTACAAGATATTTCAAATATTCCAGATATTCCAGATATTCCAGATATTTAAGATATCTTGTAGATATGCCAACCCCGTTTGATTTGAGATATTTAAGATATCTTGTAGATATGCCAACCCTGTTTGACTTTGAAGTATAATCCAATATTCGTCGGGGCCTATAGCCCAGGAAGTAGTTGTTTCTTTTTAGTTGAACGGTTAAGGTTTTTGAAAAAAAATTTCAAAAACTTTTAAAGCGAAAGGATAATTAATATTTTTTGATATCTATCGGTAACTCGCTTGATTAAATAGAACAATATCACATTTTATATTAATGAGACTACATAATTATTTTTTATTACAGTAACTTATTTTCTCTGACTGGGAGTTCTACATACAAAATGAGAAAGTGAGAGTGTCCCACTCCCCAAGGAATGTGTATATAACTCGGAACTACACATATAAGTATAAATAATAATCTTAAATATATTGTAATAATTTGAAAGTAATAGGTCCAATTGAAGGTTGGATAACCCGAAAATAGAGAGGTAAATAATTGATCAAAGCGAACGTAGAAAACAATTATCAAACATCAAAGTTTTCCTCCACAAATAATTTTGAATTACAAATCACTATTTTCCACTAATTTCTAACCAACTGAAGGAAAATTTCCCTATTAGTGGTTAATAATCTAATTCTCCCTTATTAAACCTTTTTACCTAGAAAGGTTCCTGTAGGATTGTTGTGAATGAGTTTCTAGGTAAACTTGTTAAATACTTCAGTTAATCCCATATTTAGACAAATTCCTTTTTCTTTTCTATTTTATTTCATTTCCTTGTGAATAGATTATAATTTTATTGTTAAATATCCGTATAATTTAGTATTAAGGCACTGTATGAATTAAAAAGTTCTCATTATACCTCCATTCGTTTGAAAAAGCTACTGTGATAGCGAAACGCGTCACTTTAAGTTTAAATATAATGTAGATTATAAAATTAAAATTGTTTGATTTCATAAGTTAATAATATCTCCTATCATTCACCTAGGTCAATAATGGACAAATTCAAATATATAGTAGCTCAACAAAATAATTGTAGTGCTCGGTCAATAATAAATAGTCTCCACCACCTTGGTGTATAGGCGAGCGGCATACCCCCAAAAAGTCGTTTAGAAAACGAAAAAGTGACCAGATCACTTCTAGTCACTAAAAACCATGTTACTTGATGTTTTCGAGGGTGCTGAATACGAATATGACGTTTGTTTTTCTCTGAAATGGGAGGAACATTGTTAAAATCTGAAATTAAGTGAAAAATGAGAAAAATTTTTTTCGCTAATATCGAACTTCAACTCGCTGTCATTCAGGGAATAATCAATATTTTTCCATAAAGATTTTATCACACATTTTTGAACTTATTTGCAAGGCAGTAAAACATACCCGAAGTTTCTAAAGCAATTTTCCACCGCTCGGGAAAGTTTGTAAAATTTTTTACTACTCTTTCTTACTTTGTACATACTTTTGCAAAAGATGAGTGACGAAGTTTTTAATTTTAAATTTCTACATATGTAGTCTCCAAGTGCAATAAACAAGGAAGTTTTTCAGAAAATTTCAAATTTTTATTTACAAAAATAAAAATTATACAGCGTCTTAAACCTCAGCGTTCTAGTCGCTCGACGCTTGCACTGGGCGCGTTTCTCTTGGATTTCATGCAGTGAGCGAATAATGAATATAAAATTTTCCATCAATTATTTTTTTTTAAACAATGATACAATAAATAAGAATCAAATTCGATATTTTTAAAATCTGAATATTCATAAGATCAATATCATTGGTGTCCAATCGTTTTAATTGTAATTATTGGATTGTTAATTTCATCTAAAATATAAATTAATCGTAATGAAGGGATTGCAATGAAAATTAAAGTGATTGTTGGTAAAACTGTTCAAATAATTTCAATTAATTGGCCTTCAAGTGAATAGCGGTGTAAAAATTTATTGAAAAATAGAGAAAATAACAATTGGCCAACAAGTACTGTAATAATAACTAAAATGATTAGTGTATGGTCATGAAAGTAAGATAATTGTTCTATTAGAGGGGATGCCCTATCTTGTAACATAAAATTTTTTCAAGCTGAAATTTATAAAAAAAGGGTAATCTTTATGTTTGGGGTCTAAGTCAAATACACTAATCTGCCATATTAGAAATTAGCAGATAATATAGGTAATTCAGAATAACTATGTACTGCAGAATACGAAGTTATAGCTTTTTTTATCGGTAAGAAGACTGCATACGTAGCGTTAAAAAAGATGTATGATGAAGAATTGAGTGATCTTGCCAATCTATGCAACGTTCCTGTTGAAAAGGCCATCGAGATTGTTAGTAATTTTCTATCTGTGTTGTACGGTTCACGTAACAAATCTAAAGCTATTCGCACAGATATTAACTCATTAAAGTATAATTTAGCTTGATTGAAAAATTCATGTATTGATAAGTTACCACGTTCTAAGCCTGCATTAAAAAAACACGTATTGAGATGCATTTGGCAAATCAACGGATGGAATCAGGCGACATTTTCCACGATTTTGACAAAAAACTTGGAAGAATATGGATGGTTGATCGACCAGGGGAATGTGTTACCTTATTTTTACAATGGATTATCTGCAATGTAATATTTACAAAATTTCTTCTGTTCTTGTGCTCAAAAATCTTCTTGCTCTACCGACGTGTGCCCTTGTAAAAAATCTAGTTTGGAATGCTGTGATTCATGTACTAATAACGTAAATGTAGGTAGTTTATGATGAATGTACATAGTGAATAAATTTTTATATTTATAGGTACATGGTTTTCTACTATTATTCATTTTATTATTGTTTATGAAAAAAGATTATCAATGGAAAATTTTAGATTCATTATTCGCTCACTGCATGAAATTCAAGAGAAACGCGCCCAGTGCCGTCGAGCGACTAGAACGCTGAGGTTTAAGACGCTGTATAATTTTTATTTTTGGAAATAAAAATTTGAAATTTTCTGAAAAACTTCATTGTCTATTGCACTTGGAGACTACATATGTAGAAATTTAAAATTAAAAACTTCGTCATTCAACTTTTGCAAAAGTATGTACAAAGTAAGAAAGAGTAGTACTTCGGGTATGTTTCACTGCCTTGCAAATGAGTTCAAAAATGTGTGATAAAATTTTTATGGAAAAATATTGATTATGAATAGCAGCGAGTTGAAGTTCGATATTCGCGAAAAAAAATTTTTCTCATTTTTCACTTAATTTTAGATTTTAACAATGTTCCCCAAATTTTAGAGAAAAACAAACGTCATATTCGTATTCAGCACCCTCGAAAACATAAAGTAACATGGTTTTTAGCGACTAGAAGTGATCTGGTCACTACCATATCATTTTAGGGGTGGTTGCCGCTCGCCTAGTATAATATACTATTTGCATACGTACATGTAGTGTAAATAATCAATTGTGCTCTAGGTTCAATGTTTCAGATTAAAAGTAAGTGATCGCAGATACACTTACAGTTATATTCAGTATCATGAAAATATAAATCACAGAGCTTCATGGGATTTGAAATCAAGTATTGAATATTTTTGATTGAGAAACAAAAAAAAGGTGGAAAGCTGTTAGTTTTGGGATGATTTTTGTGAGATTTCACAAAGTAAATTGGAAATTAAAATTAAACACTCCAAAATCCAATGAAAAATATTAGTATTGTGAAAAAAATAGCCTTTGAGAGTCGTTCTATGTTCATATAGTGTTAAGAATCTTCTGATATTGATAAAAGATTGAAGACGACGCTATTGGGAACTAGAAAAAAGTTTTTTTGAATTTAGTCCTAGAAAAAATGTTTGTTATGTCTACAGGTAGTTTATTGTATTTTGGGCTCCTCTATAGATGGGTGTATCATGATTTTTCTTTGTTCTCATGTATTTTTGTTTCAGTCTGACAGCATTTCTTGTATTGTGATTATGTGTATCTCCTACTTTTTCTACAGTGGTATTACATGAAATGTATTTATCCAAGATTCCATGTATACGTTCAACTTGTTCAAGTGTAATGATTTTTTTATTTCCAGGAATTCCGTTACTCCATAAACAATGTTTGTGGAAGTTAGTCGATATAAGTTATACAAGACTTTTATTGATTTGTTTTGTGCTCTTCCTAATTTGTTGATCAATTGTTGTGATGCATTGCCCCAACATGGTATGACATATCTTATAAATATGTAATTCAATGTAGCTGTAATATATCGTTTTTTTGACATTGTGGTTTATATATTTTGCACAGCGTTTTAATGCACCCGTCATTGGAACAATTTTTATTATCACTTTGTTGATGTGTTCTGTCCACTGAAGTTTATTATCGATCAACAGTCCTAAGTATTTGTAAACTTCGACTTCTTTTAGTAAGGTATTGATTATAAACAATTGTATTGTCCCATTTGGTTTGTTTTTGTGCTTTATCACCATATATACAGTTTTCTCAACATTTAATGCTAGCTCATTCATCAGTAGCCATTGGTAATATTTGTTTAGTTCATTGTTCACTGTTTGCTCTGACGTTTCAAAACAGTTATTTGAATATACTAGTGCGGTATCTTCAGCAAAGGTACACTTGAACACTGAAACCAGCCATTTTCAGCGAATGGACATACAAAAGATACAGTATAGGTCCGAGCACTGACCCCTCTGGCACACCAATATTTATATTATACTCCTCACTTTGATTATTTCCTAATTTTGTGTATAATATTCCGTCTGTTAGGTACGTTTTCAACAGTTTATAAGCAACACCTCTGAATCCCATATTAAACGGTTTGTTTATAATGTCTCATTCAAAATAAAATTCAGTTTATTCCAAAAGTACATAATTTAGAAAAATTTATAAACTCGAACAGCATACGATGAGCTTTAGAAGCTTGTGTGAGTGCTGCATCTAGCTACGTATTCAAATTCAAAAAGTTGACTATATCTACGGTGACACCCAAGGTATGTTATAACCAAAGAAATGTATATCAAATGCATGTTTCCCCATTACACTCACCTGCAAATTTATTAAATCTTCCGTTCCATATTTTATCGCAGCCCCGTTTATGTCAGCGTGACATAATACGTATAATTTAGAGGATGGTTCACGAAATAGCTCATTCACCACTATCATAATATCGGATAGATATGTTATTGAACAATGATATAAGAGTATTGATTACCATAAAAACATGTGATTATAATTGGTTACAGGCATAAATTTTGTTATTGGTGGAAATTGATGCTTTATCAAGTCTCCTAACACCTTGCATGCTTATTTTTTCAAAAAAATATTAACTTTACTTTCAAAACGACTGAAAATCATAAAATTTGGTCCACCAAAACGAGTTTTACGTCATAAAGATGGCTGCTTCTTCAATAGTTGGAGGTTATGTACCTATATGTCTAGGAATAAACCATAAAAACATTATTTTCTTACGACCACACATCAAATTTCCACTAAAAATGTGCAGAAATATTATTCAACAGGAGTCAAATTCAGTTGGTACCCGAAAAGCACGATTGTCATTTTTGAGTATATTCACAAAAAAAATAGTGGAAACGGCTCGTGAGACAGTGACTTTCTTATACGGTGTCGAAATGTGGTTGGTATATATCATATAATACATAGTTTAAATCAACTCACGAAAATGCTTTAACTCCTTTTATTTCCACTGCATTGAAGCAGCTGTTTGGCTTAATAAATTCAAGCAGCATAAATGAGTATACTTTGGGCAAGTTATCAGTTTGTGCTTTTGTAAAACCTTCGCTAGCCATATCTTTTATGAAATATTTTCTTTTAAAGGTTTCACCCACTCGAGTCTCACGAATTTTTTGGGACATTGTTTCAAAGAATGGGACGCTATTCTTGACCGTTTGTACTTGTGAAGGTCATGCACATCTAATAATTTTCCGAATGAATTTTTGCATTTGGTATTCTCAACCATTCGAAAGATCAGCGATCTTGCGTATTTTACAACGAGTGGTGTTTGTTGATCGCAAACGACTTTGCGTTTTACGAAATTTATAGGATAGAGTCAGGTGTTAAAATCACAGTTATAAAATTTTTTTACGAAACATTCCATTCCTATCGATCCTCACGATATATCAAGGCAACATACATTTTTTAAAATTCTTGAAAATTCATAAAGAGCAGATCTTAAATTCTTATCAAGGTGATTCATACGAGATGAATTCACCGTATCAAATAATAAAAACTTAACCTAACTTACGATCTAACCATAATCTGATGTTTGATTGCGATGTTGTCAAATTCTTTCTATCAGAGTTCAAGAATACCATTTTAAAAAAATGACCATTCGTAACCATGCGCATTCGTACAATTGCGAAGGATGTCAAAAATACGGCTCTTGTAAGGCGTTATAATACTATTACCTTCGACATCTATTGATAACATGCTTTATTAAAATGATAATTAAATTGCAGAGAACTGCGAATAACTTCCGCGTCCTCTTTAAGACAAAGTATCGGTAGTGCGATTTTGGCAGATTCCTTATAGTCGCCGATTGAACTTAATAAATATCAAATTTTTCTATTGGAAATGGGAAAATTGTGTATAACTGAGATATTATGCCGAAATTCAAGTACAAGTGACAACACATGTGTCATGCAATTTACAATTGGATCTCTATAGCAACAGTTTGATTATAAAATCATTTTTTGTATGAATTCCAATTATTTTTGTTTAAAGTTACGTGGTGGAACGATTAACATTTCTGGCGCAGCGAACAGGATCTTCCTTCTAAAACCACACGTTCTCTGGTGGTCAAGTTTTGAAATAAGATAAAAATTAATTCATATGCGAAATATTTCTATTATCAATTCACCAGTGAAATGCAATACCTAGTTTTCAAGAGAAGTGAAATGAAATTTATAATGAAATGAAAAGAATTCACTACTTCGAATTAAATAGACTTTTTTAATTTGACAAGATCACTTAGATATTACAAAATCTAGAAAAAGAAGAAAATGACTGTTTGTTAATAAAGAACAGATCAGTAGGTTTTAAAAAGAATAAGAACTTAGTTAGTTACAAACTTGGGGGTAGGGGATCTCTGAAGGCGCGTGGGTGCTGCCACATAAAAAGTCCCGTCAGTACTGAAATTTGTAATTTAATGAAAACTGTAATGCCGTTAGTGGTAGTTGCAGATTCTTCCACATATATATTAGCGCTGACAACTGCCTGACAACCACTGACAACTGCTTATTTCATATTTGTGTGTGTGTTGAGTATTCGTATTATCTGGTATTATCTATGATTCGTATTTGGTTTTTATTGTTTATAGTGGGAATTTTACAATGTCAAGAATATTTTTGTGAAAGACTGTAATGTGAGGTGCATGGGTACGGTAAGCTTCATCTTCATTAAAAAAACATGTTCCATTAAATAGAAAGTGACAGAAGTATGACTATTATTCTTCCATACAACTTCCCAGCCTTGTTGTTGAATTCCTAAAAATTTTTTTTTCATTTTTGTCATTGAAATATGTTAAAAAACGTTTCATTAATTGTATACTTTTTTAATCAATAAAATAAATAAACTTGTTGATTATTGCTTATTTTTCCCATTTCAGGCATTATATGATACATTTTTTGACATTTCATTTAATTCCACTTGACTTTTCATAGTTATTATTGTAATATCAATCTAATGTTGAGTAACTTCAAATGAAATATCAAAAAATGGATCGTGAATGTCATTTTGCAATAAAAGTAAAATTACAGTAATTTTGAATAAAGGTACAGCAAAAAATTGTAAAATTGCAGGAATCTTCTTTTTCGGCTGTTAGTGAAGTTCACAACCTGATTTGTGGAGGTACTGACGGGACTCTCAAGGTAGCACCACCCGTATAAATAGAGGGCGCCACGGGTCAGTTTCCCATACCACTGTCATATTCACAAACTTCTTGTTATTGCATGAATGGCTATTCTCTTTTCAAAAGTAACTATCCAAAATAACCGAAAAATTTTGATGAAAGCAAGCTTTCTAATAATTGCATGAGTTTATTTTCATATTTTGTTTCACCAAGTCAACTTTTTTTATTTTCCAGTGGACTCTCAAGGTAGCGCCACCCGTATGAATAGAGGGCGCCACGGGTCAGTTTCCCATCTATAAGTATTTTTTTATCTATGCTTGGAATCACTTCAACTCAAGCTAAGATTTTGATGGGGCGAATAAGCATTATGTGTGTTTTGCACATATTCTTGACTTAGCCGCAAAGGTTAAATTAATTTGTAAAAAAATTAAAAACTCCGAAATGTTAAGATTAAACTTCGCAAAATTTTGTTACTCATTAAATTTACACATGACCATTCCCAAACTGAAGGTGAAAACCAGATGGAACTCTACATTGGAAATGCTATCCTGGGCGTTACAATTTAAACGTCCGATTAATATTCTCTGTGACAATATCGATACTCTTTTACATTTTCGAATACACGATACAGAATGGAATGTTATTGAAAGAACACGTAAGTATTTACAAAGTTTCAAAACACTAACTAAAATTTTAGAAGGAGAGAAATATTTTACCCTTCCTATGATGGTCTAGTTTGTCGAGTAGCATATTGATCCCAATATGCTACTCGATAAACTAGAAAGATGGGCGCATGAACTAGATAATAAAGAAAATAGAGACGATCTTGATGCGAAAATAATTCTTGTCCTCCAGGCAGCTCGCGATAAAAATGTTAAGCATTATAGTAGGACTAACTGGATATATTGTATCGTTTTGATTTTGGATCCTCGTCATAAAATTGAAACATTTTCTTTAATGACATGGGGACAATCCTTAAAAGATGAAGCCATCAATAAATTTGAAGAAATTTATAAAGAAAATTATTATTCACCTCACAATGACAAAGAGTCACTCCAAACCCAAATTGAATGTACAGTCAGTGTGTTCGAAAAAAAGTCAGAAGCTACTGATTTTGATATAGACTTGCTTGGACTTTTCCAATCATCTCCAAAAATAAATAGAAACGAAAATTCATGAAGATACGAAATCGACAAATACGCAGCTGAAACACGAGCAGACAGTACCGAGGACATTGAAGTGGTGGAAACGGCACAAAACTGCATTTCACACTTCATCAAAAATGGCAAGATACTTTCTAGCCACCCCAGCAACATCAGCCTGCATAGAACGCTATTTTTCTAGAGCTTCTTTGACAGTCACAAAAAAACGAAACTGATTAAATGACCAGTCTATTAGAGCATTAATGTGTTTAAATTCGTGGCTTCAACAAGAATCCTTAACAAATAATATCACACAAGGATCGCATGAAGAGGTTACTATGTAATATATTGTTGCTTTCACTAAATTTTTAAGAACTCCACCTTTCACAAAGAATTTTGAGGTGGCAACTTCGAGTTAATCAAAAAAAATTTTGATATAATGTGATTTCTTTTTGTTTGAAATGATGTATTTTCATTTTGTTTGAAATAAATGTATTTTTTGTACCTACTTACTATATTTAACATAAATATTTTACCCATTCAAGGTATATCTACTAAATGAATTATTTTTCAAACTCTCTCAAACTAGTTTGACAAACAGTTTGAATTTCCAAACCTGTAACCATTGTAACTTAATTTCAAGTCAAACTCAAGTCAATCTTAAACATTCAAGTGAAACTTGTGCAACTCTGATATTCAAATCTAGTAAGAGGACAAATTTTGAAAACTGTTTCTGCTGGTGAACATCCTGTGAAAGTATTTGGAGTTTCTACATACAAATAAAAAGTTTTCCATTCTATTGAAGACAGTGACTTCACTTATATTCTCTCCCTCTTCAAATAAAGCTTTCTTGAACGCTTTTTCGATTGTTTGGACTCCCCTTTCCGCTAAACCATTGCTTTCTGGGTGTTTTGGTGGAATTAGGATAAATTTAATCTCGTTTGCATGACAGAAAGAAGTGGATTCATAAGAATCACCAAATGGTGGACCATTATCAGATACCAGTTCTACTAGTAATCCAAATACTGAAAGAATTTGTTTCAACTTCAACATTGTCTCTCACGTTTGTACCATCCTTCAGAAGTTTAACTTCGCACCACCTAGACCTATTATCTATAAGAATTAAAAATGTGAAACTATATGTTTTGAAAAAATCAAAATTTACTTTATAAAAATTATTGGGAGCAGTAGGCCAAGAAACTAAAACACCACTGTTTAAAAAACTTTGAGTTTGTTAACATACATCACAAGAATTGACATACTGCTCAACATCTTTATTGATACCAGGCCACCAAAAATAAGATCTAATAAGCATTTTAGTTTCCACTATTCCTATATGTTGCTCATGGAACCAACTTAGAATATCCTTTTGCAATTGTTTTGGAATCACAACTTTATAACAACAACCATTATCAACAGAAATTTTTAATTCTCTTTTAGAGTGAGATTTCAAATTGTCATCTTTTATCGAATTTGGCCAACCAATTAGTGTAAGGACTTTGTACAAAATTATATATTTTTTTGTTGCTACAGCTATAATTTCGTAATTGATAGGTACTCCATAAGCTATGGCCCAGTGAGTGATTCTAGTTGCGGTAGTAACTGGAGTGTTTCTATTTTCACCGAAAATGAACTGAAGAGGTTGGTGATCTGAGATCAGAGTGAAATTTCACCCAAAAACGTATTTATGGAACTTTTTTGAGGCAAAGAATATTACTAAGCTTTAACGTTTTAAATTTGAATATTTCCTTCCATTTTCGCGTGGTTAAAGATAATAAAACTGATTTTTCAGCACCATTGATTTTATGACTAAGCACTATTCCAACCCCGTATCCACGGGAATCACACGTGACTTTCAAATTCTGTGTTATTTTTTGGTGAAGCGGCCTTCTGAATGCATTCAATTTTTCCATTTATTTTATGACCCAGGAACATTACAGAACTTATATTTTTTCTTATTAATCTTAACATTATATTTCTGTTATCTTCTTTTTAACATTCTGATAGCATTTATCTACGGTACAAGCATGCACCAAAATATCAACTAAATAGCATCAAGTCTTTGGTAATTCTGATAAAATAACCTCCATCACACATTGAAAAGTTCCCGGAGCGCGGAACGCCATAGATTAATCCATAAAATCCAACAAAAACCAATGTCCCCTTTGATCTAAAACACAGTAATACTCGCTACCATATAACGTGGCAAAGATATCAGAAGGCAATGGTAAAACGCAATGGTCACTATCAATTGCTGAATTCAACGTTTTTTTTTTTTTGGAATCTACACATATTCTCACATCTCTAGAGCTTTTCTTGAGAACCACAACAATTGGACTTGCCCAGCTGCTGTAGGATAAATTGGTCAAAAAACCAGACTTGACCATTTTTAAAAGTTCCTCCTAGACTTTTGGTTTCAATGCAAATGGCATATCATATACCCTATGGAAAATAGGTTGAAATCCTTATCTTTATTACAGCTTTGAAATCTCTCATTGAAGTGTGAGGCTCTTATTCGAAAAGTGACTTATACTTGTTTCGAAGAAACAACCAACTTGAAACCTGATTTGACTGAAAATTGACTTGACTACAAACTTTTTTAATTGTAAATTTTCTAGATTGACTGGACTACAGCTTTTCATCTGAGATTTACCTGAACCAGACTTCTCTGTTACTACACTTGCCAATTCCTACCCAAGAGCGGTACAAACTCGAATATAGTGCTGTCTATATCGGTCAAACCATTCGAGATTTGGAAATAAGACAAAATCAACACTAACGAGCATACAGATTGATACAACCAGATAAAACACATTACACAAAACATCTACTTGATACCAAACATCCATCAACACCTGGAACAGAATTGGAAGTGCTGCATATTTGCGATACGAAGCTAGAACCAGATTTCCTCAAAAAATTAGAAATAAAAAGACACTCAAGAATACCACAATATGAAGAAGTCAATGAAAAGATGAACCTAAGGAGCTCTCTACTAATAAATTGTCTTTTCAAATAACAATTTTGGAAGTATATTTTTCCTTGGTTTGCTATATCATTGGTCTAGTCAAAATATTAAACATAAGTAGGTATAGTAGACATCACATGAAATGTACGAGTTGTTCCTGTGATTCTGACGATATTCAAACAATTATTGTGTTTTCAACAATAATTACACGAGATATGGTAATTTTTTTGGTAATTTCAACAAGATGTACGAATCTTTGTAGCTATAGAAATCTTACGAGTGGATGAGATATTTCTTGATAGCAATTAATACGAGTGCTAATCTAGTTAAAATTATTTGAAAAAATTATTACCACGAATATAATTTAGCGTGATGATTTTTTGAAAAATTTCGCAAAATGTTCAACAAATATAGTAGTATCTTTATCGGACAGGTAAACTGATGAGCAAATTTATAACGTCAAATAAAAATGACACTGACAAATGTCCGGTACATCAATGGCTTACGCATCCACGAAGATCCAATTGAACATCGTTAAAAAATTATCAAAGGTTAAGTTAGGTTAGTGATTTAAACTTTATCGATAATTTTCTCTTTTCCACAAAATAGTTATTTGTTTAGCTAGGCAGCATAGTAGTAGATTGACGATAAATCAACTCATTATATTTCCACAACTAACTCAACTACAGAGGTTTGCAAATAAGAGAAATACAAGGTATATACTATGAAAGTTTGAAAACATTGTTACTACATCAGTAAATTGAAGAATAAGCTTATTAAAATGTTTTTTTTTTGTGTACCTACAGATAATATACTAGTATTACAGAATATAGGAATGATCTTGTACAGAGAATGAAATCAAAGGTATTGAATAACTTCGAAGAGGTTTTTATATTATGGAACTTAAATAGTTTTCAATTATATAGAAATTGTGTCATTTTTCCATAACCCATGAATTAAGTCGGTTCCCACAATTTCTCATTATCTTGTGATCATTAACAAGCATTTGTACCGTAGGGATCACTGAATAATAAGCGCAAACTTGTTACTACTAATCATTTCCCTTGCCCAATAATTGGTTTCAAGACATTATAATAGAATCGATATTGTCAGATTATCAGGATAAATTCCTTATACCTTCCTTCCTGTGTATTTCAAGGTTCAGCTCTTAATTTTCCATATTTGATAGGAAAATATCATAACTCCATACCAAATAAGTGAGCGCTAACTGAAACTTGCAGAATATACATTCTACAGACATTTCAAACAGTTTCCTGCGAATACTGATACAAAATACGTTTGGTTGGGAAAGGTTTGGTTATGCTTGGTATTCCAGTTCTGATATTGCTAGATACACACTTTGATTTATGTTAGTTGGTCAGGAAGCGATATGTATTAAATTTGTGAGACTCTAACTCACATTTTTCGAGAAAAGCTTTTACTTTACCTAAATTTTTTTTTTGGATTTTGTTGGATTAGTGGACTATTCAGAAATCTGGTTATACTGATAACATTCTAAGCTAAAATTTCCTTTTGGAAATTATTAGGTAATTATGGACTTTTTGGGAATTATTTTTCCTCACTCTGCACCCCTATTCCTAAAACACGCTTTTCCGTCAAATTTCACTTTATACACAATAATTATAAAAGCCATTTCCGTAGATGATACAAAAATGTTTGCCAAAATCGAGAAAATCCTGTTCTATACAATTACCTAAAAAGCTATTATAAATATCGATACCCTTACTAAATACCTTATTAAATTTAAACGAAACAATTTATAATCCAACACATGAACGCACTGATAACTAAAAAAATTATGTCAAAATACAAACACGTCTGCAATTTTCTGCACAGGACAATCAAGCCAACACACTCAAATTTATGTTCGGTTGAAGTTCGCGCGCGCTGAAACTACACTGAAATTTTAGTCTTTTGGAGTCTTGATGGGAATGGATTTCAAGCGCATGTGCTTGGAAAGCCTTTCGTTTCGTGAATTCCATTTTACTGGCTATGTGGAATTAACACGTAAAGGAGCTGGATAACTTTTCCTTATATTTTGGAGGAAATTTTAAAGATAATGTTTGATTAATGAATAAGTTTTTTTTGGGAATGAAGTCTTATTTTACCAGACAATACCTTTTTACATGACTCTCACTTCTCATATATTATATAAAGATACAACTTGATTTGTGAAATGCTAGTTGTAGTATAAATGTATATTTAAAATGGCTCCATACAGTTTTATACACTTTTACTTCCATACATTTTCCAAACTTGATAACGTATTCTTTAATATTCAACACTTCACTGAATCTTACAAAGTTCTGTTTACTTTGTATGGTGGACATATCCGCTTTATTATCTTTCGAATCTATTTAGTTCATACCTACAATTTCACCCATATAGCTCTAATCTTTTTGTGTTATATCACGCTTCCTTTGTTTTCTATTCAATCTACAGGGTGGTCCTTGAGAATTGTATGAATGTACAAGTACAAAACTTTTCACATTAACGCTACTTTTGTGAAAAATAATTAAAGCCACATCATTACAACAAAAAAAGTTTGTCTGTTCGATAATGGTTTTAAAGATAAACATATATTAGTGATCAACTACATAATTATTATTTAATGAAATCAAGTTAAAAAAATGTAGTTGTATGTATGATAATTATTTTTCTCTGGTATAAATATGAACAATATAAGAGTATAAAGCAGCTTACATCAAAAATATGTATGTTACTTTGAAGGAACGTTATTGAAATTTAAAAAAAAAGTGAACTCCACGAACGTACACCTTCCGAAAATAAGGTTGACAATAAAAAAGATTGACAGCGTGCTCTGTCATGAGTAATAAACGTAGAATGTTAAAAATGTAACACGAGCAGCGATGTGCTCATATATTGAAAAATTTATAAATGTGTAAATGAAGTTACATAAAAAAACTTTGGGTCCGGGAAACACGAATTTTTGGCTCATTTTGCGAAAAACCGATAGTACTCACCTATTTTGAGAATGATCAATAAAAAAAATTTGCGGGTTATAGGTACATATTTTGCTGAGAAAAAAATTTTTTTTCGCCAAATCGCCATCACTTTTGGACTAGTTATTTTATACAAACCACAGTTTAAATATATTGCACTGTACGGAAAACTGAACAACAACATCTGTTCTCGCTAATTTCAACATTTCAATTAGTTTCCTCATATATGGTTCCAATTACCACTCTTATAAATATAAATTTGAAAATTTGTATGAAAACAATTGAATCAAATGACATAGGAGATAGAAGGTCTAACGTGAGCAGTAGTGTGTAACACCTGTTAAAAATCAGTGACATAACCACAAATCTACACCAAATTTGTAGTGAATATATTTATTATATATTCTCTTATTGTTTTATTTTGAACAATAAATGTTTATCACACTGCTCCAGTGATGCACGCTAGGTTATCCAAGAAAAGGGAAAGGTATATGATTATTGGATTAGCCGTTCCCCTTTTTGAACCACTTGATATTCGTGGTACAAAGTATTGGATATTTCCTTAAAATATGAAAAGGGTGAATGCATTCAATACTTTGTAACGCGCATAACAAGTTAATCATAAAGGGAAAGGGTAAATCCAATGATTATGTTCAACGAAGAGATATCTGTCAGCTATGTCATTAAAATTGTTTATATCCAAACTGTTGTTGATCACTTTCCTGTACAGAGCGATACATTTAAACTATTTTTGGTATAAAATATCAGGCCAAAAAGTGATAGCTCACGTGGAGTGTGTATAACCCGCAAAGTCGAACCACGTTGGAGAACAACTAACTGAAATGTGTTGTAGAATCTAGCAGAAGTAGCAGGTAATAACCCCATCTTCTAAAGACACAAGGTAGGAAATTTCAATTTTCTGCAAATCTCACTCATCCAACTTAATGGACTGCAGATAAGGGTAAAAGACACAACCTGTTAGATAGGCAACCAATCAAACACCCTTTTACATTTCAGTTTCAGCAACAGACAAATGCATACACCCTTTTAAATTGATAATTATCGTTATAAAAATCAATACAAGGCATTATACAGTGTGTAAAAGCCAAATGGAATAAATTCATTATTTCGGTTACTGTACATATTTATAAAAAATCCCGAAACACGTCAAATTTAAATTATAACTTGACATTCTTTAACGTGAAAATGCAACCCCTACCTTCAACCCCCTTAGAATGACAGGTACAACCCCCAATTTTTTAAATGGGAAGTATAGGCTTGTGATATATCATTTGAAAGGTCTCTTCATTCTCTATTCAAAAATGTTATTGTTTTTAAATTTAATGCAAAAATTAACATAAAAAAAATTAATATCATGTTGTTACCGAAATTCGCTAAAATATACTCGGAGCTTATTACAATATTACTTAAAACTTATTTCCCGTTTAGGTCTTGATAATGAGAAAGTTAACAAATACCGTAGCAATGTGGTTTTTAGATGGTAACCATTAAAAAACTTTAAAGAATTTCCGTGGCAACGCTATTTTAACAAGCAGTAGTAAATTGTTTTATTTAAGTTGTCATTGTTGTAATTTAAGTATAAAGTTTGTTCAATTCAATTCTGAAAAATGGTTAGATTAACGGAAATGCATAAAATAACAGTTTTACAAATGATTGGTTACGGAGATAACATCCGAACACAAAAGGAAGTAACTCGCCTATTTCATGAGAAATTTCCTAATTTACCGCCTATATCCCAAGGAACAATAAGTAAAATAGAAAAGCAGTTTCGCGAGTTTGGTCATGTAAGGCAGATAATGCACTGAGTGATGAACTCAAATTAGATGTGTTGCTTGAGTTTCAGGAAAACCCACATACATCGAGTAGACAGGCATCCCTACATTCAATGCTAGCCATACATCGATAGCAAACATATTAAAAGAAAATAAATTGGAAGACGATTTTGATAGGAGAACTTTTTTTTGTGAGCAAATGATGGACATGTTGGATAACAATATTATCCAATTAGAAGACGTTATGTTTTCTGATGAGTGTACTTTTTTACTTAACGGTCATGCTAATCGGCAAAATTGCCGCTACTGGTCCACGGAAAATCCTCACTGGATGAGAGAAGAACACACTCAATACCCTCAAAAGGTTAATGTTTGGGCAGGGATTGTAGGGAACAATATAATTGGTCCCTTTTTTATTGAGGGCAATTTGAATGGCAACAATTATTTGGCACTACTTCAAAATGATGTCATTCCAACGTTGGCAAATTTATATCCTGATCCAGGTAATCCTCAAGTTCCAGCGAATACGATATGGTTTCAGCAGGATGGAGCACAACCACATTACCAACTTAATGTCCGGCAGTACCTCGATACAATATTTCCCAATCGGTGGATAGGGAGGCGAGGATCGATTGAATGGCCAGCGCGATCACCTGATCTTACATTATTAGATTTCTTTTTATGGGGATATGTGAAGAGCCATGTGTACAAAACTGAACCTTCTGATTTAAATGACTTAAAAGAACGAATAACGCTTGCGATTAGGTCGATCACGCCTGATATGTTAAATAATGTTAGAAGACAGTTTTATTTGAGATTAGGATGTTGCCAAGACGTTCGCGGAGAACATTTTGAACATCTACTTCATTAACATTCATAGTTCTTTTTCGTGTTCTACATTTTATTACGTTTTGCATTACATTTTAGTTTTTGATTGTATTGTAGCGAATTTCGGTAACAACATGATATTAATTTTTTTTATGTTAATTTTTGCATTAAATTTAAAAACAATAACATTTTTGAATAGAGAATGAAGAGACCTTTCAAATGATATATCACAAGCCTATACTTCCCATTTAAAAAATTGGGGGTTGTACCTGTCATTCTAAGGGGGTTGAAGGTAGGGGTTGCATTTTCACGTTAAAGAATGTCAAGTTATAATTTAAATTTGACGTGTTTCGGGATTTTTTATAAATATGTACAGTAACCGAAATAATGAATTTATTCCATTTGGCTTTTACACACTGTATAATAATAAATATTGTATTCAGTTTATGCTGAACCCGAAAAGGGCAATTATTTCAGTTTCAACTTATTTACGTATTTTACGTTGTTTCTTCATAGGCCCCTTGCAGATAACTTTTCCATTGCATTAATGATCAATTATACGTAAATATCATCCCACAGGAACATTTTCAAATTTTGTGTGCTTTTAAAGTCATAATAAATAATTGAAACTTAAACGGGCTGAAATGCCGCCAAAAACTGGGCTTTCACATTTCATGCAAAGGTGACGTCAAGATGTATTATTGGTTTGACAAGTTTTGACATCTATCAAAGTTAATATTTTCCGACATAGAAGATATCAGTAAAAAAATTGTTTCAACCTTAAATCATTTTTAAGAGATTAGGCTTTAGCACTAGTTGATTTTTCACCGGTAATATCTAGATTCTGACGATAAGGCTCTAACAATTCTCAACTTTTAATACAATAATTATAAAACGGCCCCAATTAATTCTTGTATTAATTCAATTTTGAAATAATCTTCGATAACAAAGTGCAGCACAAATACTTTGAGATAATTTACAAGCAAATTTAAATAATATTCTGGTTTACAAAGAAATTCACTTCATGATAAAATTGATACATGAAAATATGATCATAATTTTGCATCGTTACTAAAAAACTTGACCTTCACACAAATAGAGCATATCAAATAGATGGAGATTTCCCTGAATTACCCACATTACAGTAGTTTTCAACCTTTCTGGAAAACAGAGCTTGTGCACTTGTAGCTGTTCAATCATAAAGTAAACCCGTCAAAGAATGGGCACACTATGTACATGAGTCTCAAATAAATGCTCCAATTGGAAATGGAGGAAAATGCTCATTTTGTAAAATCAATTGGCAACACTGGTGTAACACTGGAGTGGGTACCAGGTCATAAAGGAATCGCAGGCAATGAAAAAGCTGACGAACTCGCAAGAGTAGGATCGTCAACTCTGATGAACGGACCCGAACCTGCTGTGGGCATCCCCAGATGCTTAACGAGGTCATGGTTAAAAGGGTGGTTGAAAGAACAACACAAGAAATACTGGAAGAATACGACTGGGCAAATACATTGGAAGAAATTCATAGAAGAACCATCAGAAAAAGTAGCGAAAGAACTGCTCTCAATGAGCAGGAACAAACTGCGCACCACTACGGGGCTACTTACGGGACACTTTCCCACAAAGGAGCACCTAAACCAAATAGGGCTGTACAACGGAGACCTTACATGCAGAAGATGCAAAAAGGATACCGAAACAGCTCTGCATATACTATGCAACTGTGAGTCGCTGGACCACAGAAGGCAGAAACTTTATGGTAGAACCCAAATGACTCCAGAAGACTTCTACAATCAACCAGCTAAGAACCTGAGTAAATAGGCTATGGGGATTCGGCCGCATGGCGGAGGCGCTAACATGGGAATCTCCATAAGAAAATCGTCAAAAAAGCCAAGGTTCAAATTAGCGAAATTTACGCTAAAAGTGGTGGGGGTATCATATACATGGCAGATAAAAAGTAACATGCCTGCTCGAAAGGTCTTAACGTCTAGTGTATTTGAAAAATAATAGAAAAATTCTACCCCCGTTCATCCCCCATCATCCCTCTTACTAAAAATTAACCAATCATAGCAAACGATGTATCGTTCGAAAGGTCTTAACGTCTATTATATACAGAGTGGATCAAAAGTAACATGCATGCTCGAATGGCTTTAACGTGTATTATATACAGGGTGGATAAAAAGTAACATGCATGCTCGAAAGGCCTAAACGTCTATTATGTACAGGGTGAATCAAAAGTAACAAACCTTAACACCTTGACGACTTTTATAAACAGGGAGGATAAAAAGTAACATGCATTGAAGACATAAACGTCTATTATATACAGAGTGGATCAAAAGTAACATGCTCGAAAGGCCTTATCTATTATATACAGGGTGGATCAAAAGTATCAAACCTTAACGCCTTAACGACTTTTATATACAGGGAGGATAAAAAGTAGCATGTATGGAAGGCATAAACGTCTATTATATACAGAGCGGATAAAAAGTAACATGCTCGAAAGGCCTTATCTATTATATACAGGGTGGATCAAAAGTAACAAACCTTAACGCCTTAACGTATATTATGTACAGGATACACCAAAAGTAACATGCTCGAAAGGCCTTAGCGTCTATTATATACAGGGTAGATCAAAAGTAACATGCTCGAAAGGCCTTAACGACTTCTATATATAGGGTGGATGAAAAGTAACATGCTCGAAAGGCCTAAACGACTTCTATATATAGGGTGGATAAAAAGTAACATGAGGGCCTTATTATATACAGGGCGGATCAAAAGTAGAAGTTCACCCGAAGTTCGAAATGTCTTACGAAAATTATATACAAGGTGCATCAAAAGTATCTTAGGCTTAACGAGTGGTGCGGAGAGAGTGAAGTGTAAATGCCAAAACGAGTCCAGGGAAGTCGACAATGACAAAAGAAGAGTTTTGCATATATACAAGGGGTATTGAAAAGGCGCCCTCTATGAGACAATATGAATACCAAGCGAGGTTATGAATGGCCCAGTATCCAAAACATTCTTTTAACAGGCCAGTTACAAAATTGAAGCAGAGAGCGACCTCTATGAGACATACCAAGTGAGATTATGAATGGCTCAGTATTTGAAACATTCTTAGAGCATAACATAAACGTGATACGTCAAACGTCATATGTGAAGAGAAATTCTATTCTTGTGATAGGAAATATACAGAGTGTTTCAATAAAAACCAATTACCTACTCTAAATTTTTATTGAATCTACAGTATTGATAATGTCAGAACTATTAAGGCTGTAAAATTTCCATAAGTTTTTTTTGCACACTCAAAAGACGCATATATAATCGAAAGCAAATATCAACTGATGATAAATCGTAGTTTAGAGGAATCTTAGATTTTCGACAATTTTCACAACGTGTCCATATACATGGAGTATCTGAAGAAGTCTACAATGGCCTCAAACGTCACGTCAAACGCCACATCATCACGTCAAACGTCATGCTGTCACGTCAAACGTCGCGCTGTCACGTCAAACGTCAAACTGTCACATCAAACGTCACGTCAAACGTCACATCGTTATGTCAAACGTCACGTCGTTAAACGATCATCAAACGGTTCTACGTATGTTCTCTTTCGTAATATGTCTTCAGAAGAGTACAGACGTCGAATTGAAGAGTTTATTAATAGCATTGGTGAATTAAAGAAAGATATTGCTTTCTATAAAGATAAAAGTGAGGTTATGAAACAAATGGAGAATCTTAGTTTATCTGATAAGGTAGGACAGACGTGGAGCAGTCTTCGTATAAACTGGGTACCTCAAGAGATCCATCAGTTAGCTCGTAGAGTGCCGCAAACTACTTATCCGTTAAGACGTATTCAACCTACACCATGTTCAACAGAACAGAAAAGGAAATAAAAAATGAAATTAATAATGTTTTCACAATGTCATGTGTAATATTAGTGGCTATATTTGTTTTAATTTTAAAAATTATTTTGAAAATTGTAAAACGAAAATTCCAATCTTCATGTAATATAAAAGTTGATGAATATACAGAGTGTTTCAATAAAACCCATGTTTTTTAGAAAAAACTTTATTTATAAAGGTAATACAGTATTTGAAAACCAGTGGCGGAGGCGTTGTACATTTCTCTCGGTACACGAATATACTCCAGTGGCGTGGCAGGGGCTTGGATCGTGGACAAAGTTTCCTGTTGCACACGGCGTACCATCAAATTTGCAAACATCAATAATAGGTGGAAAAATACCGAAAATGTGACATTCCTTATCCAGAAATTCGGCTTTTTGTTGACCTCGAACGTAAATGTAGTCTGCGGCATACAATAACTTGCTTTTCAATATTTCATTTAGTTTAGAATATTCTACATCTCCTGAAGAGTATCGAATACCATGCACATTCCTTTCCAAGTATGATGTAGTCGTCTTGTCTGCGTCGCACAATGTGGAAAACGGTTGCGGTGGTAAAAATATGTAATGCGAACCTTTAAAACCAATTTCTATGCTGAGTTCTTTGACAACGAAATGACCTTCTACAACAAAACCATGAATGTCTACAAATGCTACTCTCATGTTGACGTCTGCTCGAACACTAACTCACAACATCTAGTTCAAGCTTTTAACAATTTCAGAGAGGGGGAAGTATTCCATTACACAATCGTGAATTATGATGCAATAGACTTTGGTATTTTCGGGAAAGCCTATGTTTGCTTCAATGTCAAGTTTCACATCGACTGTGGACGCCTTCATGCTTTCTTCCTGTTTCGAACAATCGATAACAAACAATGCCCGTTTCTTGAAAGAAGAATAATCCAGCAGGGGGCGCTTCTGTGTGGAGTTGGCGTAGTTGGGATAGAATTCGGTGTAGTTAAAATATGCCTCATTGTAGTCAGTTTTAGTGAAATCCAATTGCATTCTTTCATTAGGCCAATAGTCACCATTAAGTGACAGTCTTATACTTTGTACGTCAGCATTGTCAAATAAAGTCGGGTCAGCTGTACTCGAGTTACGTTTGTCGGTTTGAAAGAAAACAATAACAAAACGAGGTCTTTCAACTGAAGTGGATGTCTTGACAGCCCAAACTTCACGTCTTGCTCCTTTAGTGATTGAAGGTAATTCGTGTAACTCCCACTTCCTGAATGGAATAACTATAGGTTGATCTTTTTCAATGGATATCATGAGATTTAATTTTATCTCGTCATTAGGAAAGATATGTTTAACTTTTAGCTCAACGCTTGTAATATTAATTTTAGCTGTTGTAGTGGCAGAGACATTCTTTTCAGTAATATATAGAGAATCATTATCATTTCGTGCCCGAACTAGTCGTATTGTTTGACGCCCACATGTAATCATGGAATAATCGTTGAAAATGTTGAAAATATGTTTGAGAGGTATTTGCAGGTTGAAGGACTTGTCGCTTACATTCAAAATAGGATCTTTTGGGTAATTCCAGCCGGCTATAGCCATATGATTGGAATCTTCTTGGTTATAACAGGTCATGGCACGTACGGCGCTTACTATTCCAGGATCTCGAACTGTTTCCATTTCCCTGGCACTTTCACTGTACGTACATGAATCGAATAGAAAGGCTCCAACATTATTTGCTAATTTTACGTCACCATCTCCGTGTATTTCGAGAGAACCCTTAATGCACAACAATGTTTCGCTCATTGCAAAGAACGAATCAACCTGATTTATGCTAAACTCCACAATGTCACTGCAATTGAATGATTTTATGAATGGAGCATAGGTTCTATATTCGGCCTTTCGAATTGACTCATCAAACATCGGTTTACGATAGATATCAAACATTGGAGGCATGTCGTTTTGGCGTAGACGTTTTCCATATATAGTTGTCATTTTTCAATTTGAAACCCAGTGATTGCAGGACCAATTTGTTTGCGAACGTGAGCTGTTTCAGCTTTGGCGACTGCTCAGCCAATGAAGTTGAAAGTGCTGCAGATTGTCTTTTATGATTGATTATTAGCCCCATCGCGCTCTAAGCTCCAACGCCAACGTACTTAGTTCTCCACGAAAGTTTACAGGCTGATCGTCCTGGTCTAAAGCGATGACGGTGATATTGGTTATTTCACTTTGTGGTATAACAGGTAAATAGAGTAAATTATGAGGAATTTCGTCTATGGAATATCCCGGATCCACTTGTATAACGAATTCATATATAGTATGAGCAGGTCTGTTTGCATCGAAGGCTCCAGTGGTAATGTTACAATCGAAGCGAATACTAGATACTTTAATGATTTTGACGGGGAGATCTGACGAGTGCAATTTGTTAGCGTCGAGTATTTTCGATGAAAATCCCAATATTCTCCCAAGACTATTGGTCTCCTTGAAGGAAATTTTGTATTTACTGGAAATTTCACATTTCAACGTATTGTGATTGGGTTTTAGTGAAAATATGTCCTCTGGTCTAGTTGAATTGCCCGCACCCAATTTATCTCGGATAAACGCTCCAAGATCGGCAATTTCGTAACATCCTGTGGGAAAATCAAAACTTTGAAGCTTGCCCTTGGTATCGTAGTAGTAAAACAATAGTTTTGATATCGAGTATTGTTGTAGAAAATTCGCGCACTCTTTCCAAAATATTTAACAACTTCTTTCGGAGGCTTCAAGTGACCAAATGAATCGAAATACTCTACATTGTTGTTTATCTTTCGGTAAGCTACCCAATGACTTCCGCTATTCTCAGAGGTGTCTAAATTAACCACTGCGCATTCTTGTTTCCGGGGGCCGGCTTTGGGGAGAGTGTCTCGCATGAAAACTCCTCGAAAATGCGGTATTTTAAGCGATTTTGCGTATTGTGTTATGTCAAAGTCGGTTAATGCGTGATTGGGTAGCTTTATTGGTTTTTTTTCAAATACAATCCGAAGCCGCCTTTTGGGTACTTTTTCAGATACAGGCCAGATCCTACACGTTCCATAGCCTCATTATGACGTACATCTTCTTCCAATTTCTTTTGTGCATGCTTTGCGTCAATGACAGTTTTAGCAATCCCAGCAGCACCACCTGACAAAGCTCCGATTGCCGAAAGACCGGCAAACAAAGGGATAAGTGGTAGGAAACCTCCGGATTCGCTACAGGTATCACTCGAGGAACCTCGACTTCTTTTTTCCTACCAAATTCTTTAATAAGTGCTTTGGCTGCTCGTAAGGCAAACGTTGCAGTGTATTTCAAAGATGTTCCTCTCTTCAATGACTTTCCCACTTTTAGAATAACATCTCGATGCAAGGAACGACGTTTGCGACGACAACCCATTCCCAGCTTTCTTTTCACCTTCATTCCGCCTGTTACAAGTAATGCAGCAGTTTTCTCTCCCAGTGAAGCGTCTTTTGATTTAACACGAGCCCAAGCTTTATCTTCATGTATCTGATCGGCTTTGTGTCGTTCTTCGAGAGACCTATTCTTCCAGTAAGAAATATCGTGTTGCTTACAAGCAGCGTCCAAGGGGTTGATGCCCGGATCTCCACGATCAAGACGTTTTTCCAATTTTGTACCGGCTGAAAAAAAAAACAATCAATTTTTTACATAAAGGGGTGGAGGGGGTAGTACTTACGTCCACAGTACTGATAGCTAGGTAAGTGAAGCTCAATAGGTAGTTTATTGATGAGAGAATTTAAGAGACCTTCTCCTTCAAACACCAACATTAAGACTGATACGCGTAAGTGATAACACCTATATTTAAAGAGTAGTGCTACGAAAAACGACACACACAATGAAAATAATTCAACAAGAGCAGACTATACCCATTGAAAATCTGGATTTTACCTCAACACCAACTATTAGTAAACATGGTAAATTATTACCAAATTCTTTCCGTGCCATTATATGTGGCCCCAGTGGGTGTGGAAAGACGAATGTCGTGCTGGCGCTCCTATTTAATCCGAATGGCGCGAAATTCAAAAACGTTTATGTTTATTCAAAATCGTTATTCCAACCAAAGTACCAATTGCTGCAGGAAGTTATAGCGCAAGTGAAGGGCGTTGGCTATTTTCCATTCAAAGACAACGAGGAAATAATAAGTCCAGATGAAGCTCAGCCTAATTCTGTCTTTTTATTCGATGACGTTGCATGTGATGGTCAACAGAAAATTCGGGAATACTATTCCATGTGCAGACATAAAGATATCGATGCTGCATATCTTTGTCAAACATATTCAAAAATACCGAAACAGCTTATTCGCGACAATTGTAATGTTATTGTGTTATTCAAGCAGGATGAGGTAAACTTGAAACATATATTTGACGAACACGTATCTCCTGACATGACATTTGACGTATTTAAAAATATGTGTTCAAAGTGTTGGTGTGATCGCTATGGTACATTGGTAATTATGAAAGATTTCGCCCTCAATGATGGAAGGTATCGCAAAGGATTCGATAAATATATTAAATTGTAAGCTGCGCCTTCAGTCCATACCAATATGTCTGACGATAAGGTTGCTACTGCATTGCGCAAGAAAAAAGTGTCTGAACTTGCTAGATCAATTCGAAAAAAATACTTGGCATTGAAATTGGGTAAATCAGAGCAAGATGAGTCTATTAATAAACTATTTAAGCCGATATCCAATCCACTAGAAGAAATTGTACAATCCTCGAAGACATTACAAAAATCGATTACAAATTTACAACCGAAGGAGGAAATAAAGAAAGAAGAACCCGATGGTGATGATGTGTTTACACCTTTCCTCGAAACGGAACCGGTGGCTGAAACCGATGAAGCGGGGAATATTCCAATGCCCGAATCTCCAGAAATAATGCGTCCTGAGGTGACACATGAATCCATCCAAGAGTATTTAGATCAATATCCTGAAATTAGTCAATCGTATATCGAAGACTATTTCCAAGATAATGGAAAAATCGATAAAAATTACGGACCTATCTACAATGATGAACTCGGTTGGAGTTTGGGTACGCGTAGAATTGGATTTGATGGAAGAAACGGCAATATCAACATACTACAAGAACTAAATAAAGAAGCTGGATCCGTGACTGGTACACCTGGCTTATACCAGCTTTTATTCTACCACGATCCAGAAGGTTACACCCAGCAGGATTTGGAGGCATATAAAACCCTTCTAGAGTATACTAAGGTTCACCTAGATACACGCAGCCGTCTTAAGGGTTCAAGCACTTACAAATATCACAATGTTATCAAACCTTTGTTTAGAACAAAATCAGAATCATCGAACCGTCGTCCATCTACTCGAACACAACAGCTACTAATGGAACGTCTATCAAAAATACCGAGAAGTGGCGGAAACGTTCTCGATTCCCGTTTGGTATACAATGAAGACCCTATGGAATACATTTATTGGGATGATCCCAACGAGTTGGTTGAACGTTTACAGCTACTAATTGCTTCGAAAGAGGCAGGTAATACGTCACACGACAACGAAATAGTAGCAATTATCAATGAACTCAAGGAAGCTGATATAATAGAATAATACAAGTTGAAACTTGTTCATTTCAATTATGCCAGTCGATAAATTCGGACATAGACATCAAACGCCCTATGCGCGTTTACCAGCGAAAATTACGTTCCCTCATACACCGGACGGTAATATTGATATTGGAAATGTGAAAATTTGTAATGTTAAAGAACCGACAGCAAATAGTGACGCTGCAACAAAAAAATATGTTGATGACTTGCGTACTATCAACTCACCACAAACACATAATATAAAGAATTTAGAAGTAGGATTGAACGAAATCAAAAACGAGCTTCATAAGATTGAAATTCCCATATTACAGGCGAATATTACCGAATTACAAAATAAAACTAACGAAATTAATACATTCATTTCGCGTAATCCCCCAGTAGCAGGTAGGGATATGGCTACGAAGAAATACGTTGACGACTCAATTGCCACTGCAAAAGTCTTCATTCGAAGAGAATTTAGTGCGAATGCAAGTATACGTGAATTGAAAAAAGAATCTGCAGAAAATATCACAGCCGTTTCGGATTTGAAAAGTAACATTTCAGACATAGTGAACAATATTAAGACATTGGATATAAATTTCCATAACCGCATTCATAGTCTGGAACTGAAGCTGGCCGGTAATACATCATAATATGCACACCAAGGAAAACATTCAACTCGTAAACGAGCTTCACAAACCTATTCGGAAAAAATTCCCTCGCAGACGCACCATTATCAAGGGCCTTGACGATCTTTGGCAAATGGATCTTGCGGAGATGAGGAATTTTGCATCACAAAATAGGAATCATAAAATGATACTGGTCGTCATTGATTGTTTTTCAAAGTTTATGTGGACACGCCCACTAAAGACGAAGACCAGAGAGGAGATTACTCGGGCATTCTCGGACATTCTCGCTCATACACGACGAACACCGAAAAATCTACAATCCGATCAGGGGAAGGAATTTTACAACAGCAAATTTCAAAATTTAATGAAAAAACATGATATAAATCATTATAGCGTACTTAGCACGATGAAAGCTTCTATGGCTGAGCGTGTTATAAGAACATTAAAATCGAAACTCTACAAATATTTCAGTTTAAATGGCACCTACAAATGGATTGATATTCTGCCTGAAATTACTCAAAACTATAACAATACAACACATTCCACAACACAATATAAGCCTTCTCAAGTCAACAAATCCAACGAAAAATCTATTTTGAATAACACCTATAGTCATTTAAAGATAGCAAGCCCGCGAAAATTTAAAGTTGGTGACATTGTGCGCATATCCAAGGTAAAACATGTCTTTGAAAAAGGATATACACCCAATTGGACTACAGAACTATTCAAAATCATCAAAGTTAAAATTACCAATCCTGCTACCCACTGAACAAGAAACATAACAAGTCTATTTTGTGATGTTCTTTTTAGAGACTTCTAGAGACTTTTCGAGATGTTTATTTAAAACGTAAAAAAGATATCTCCTAAATGTTTAAATTTTATAAACAACTTTATTAACATCCATGTTATGTAAATAAAACTTATTTCAGATGTACACAATACTACTTGAATTCGCAGTGATATACACATCCTATGAACTTCTTTTCGGCAACTTCTTTTTGGAAACATCCATACGATGTTAATTTGTATAAGGTTTCACTAATGTTACATACAAAACATGACTGCAATATTACAAATTAACATGTTTCTGAGATGATCACATTTTGTAGTTACTTTTACATCTTTCGAACTAATCTTCAGTAACTTCCTGCGACTATGTTTATACGATGTTAGTTTATAAAACTCTCGGTAATATTTCATATCTTCGTTTACATTAAACATCACAATAACATAATTGGGTGAGCTGTTTGAATGATGTATTCATAACATTATAAAAAAGAAGAAAACAGAAGCCGAAAAAACAATGACAAGCATGATATTTGTATGGCAGATCGTGGCATGCAAGTAGGTTATGAGTGGTGGCAGCGTGGTTTCCAGTTCCGCAGTTTTATTTCAGTGAAAGCATTTTCTTGTTATAATGGACGAACATCAGTTTTTGGTAAGTACTTATGCCAAAATCATAAACACTGAAATTGCGGGTGGAGGGACTGTACCTTGAAATTATACAATAGTTTACAAAATAAGAGGTTTTTTCAACTTATAGAATAATTATTTAGTTAGGTAGGTACTTGGTATATTTTTATAACGATTCAAAATATTCCAAATCCAAGATAATGCTCCTATTTTTGCAGATATTATGATCGAGAAGAAAATTTGTTCATTGTTCAAGATATTCCAGAAGTTACATCAATATATTTATTTTAAGGCTGGATTTGTTTTTTTTTATTATGTTTTCTTTTTTCATTAGTTAATATACTTTTTAAATCTTTTATTGCTTTTTCATTTTAAATGTACAGGATGAACAACTAAAAACGGCTGTAGGCCACATCTCAGAAAAGAATATTGGTACAACATCTAAAAGAATATACTGTATCGATTCTGAAATGTTGCATTCAGTTCATCGGTAAGATGTTGTTTTATAGACATTGCATAAACATGCAATAGATGTTAAAAAGCATTTCTGAATGTAACAGAAATATTGCTTTCGGTTCATTATAAAGACTTCCTCTTGAGGAAGTTCTAGTAACATCACAGTAATGTAAAAAGGCAGCGCTTTAACATCGTTGAGAAGTTCAGTTGTAACATCACAAAAGTGAACAGCCCTAAGCTGGGCGTAAGCGGTTGTGGAGATGTGCATGTGATGAAAACAAGAGGAAAAATGGGAAGAACATTAGCACAATGTGATGTTAAATTGATGTGAATGTAACAATTATTTGCATAGTGGGTACGTATTTACTTGAAGACATGCAAGGTACACCAATCAGCGGCTGCTTCTATGACGAAGAACTACAGCAAACATCGAATCCGGACGTTTACTTGGTGGAAAAAGTTCTTAGACGTAAAGGCAAGAAACTGTTCGTGAAATGGTTAGGCTTAGACAAAAAACATAACAGCTGGATTAATGGAGTTGATGTTTTATGACGTAAAATGCCATATAAATTGGAGACGTTTCAGATCTTAAACTTAGTTAGCAACATGAGTTATCAAGGTGTTAGTAGTGGTTACGACAGTAGTAGTAGTGATAATAACTATTCTGCAGAGCTGGATAAAATTTTGAAAAACTATGAGTTTGCTGCAAAGTCTGAAAATGTGTACCTGCTTTCAACACAATATACAATTTCCGGTTATGAAGTAAAATGTGGAATTAGTCCGGCAAGATCATTTACGCCTGCTGTTATTCTATCTCAACAGCTAAAGTGCAGCAAAATATCTTTCAGCACTTATGAATGGTATACCTTTATTTCAATGATGACGCAACAGATGAATGCTTTCTTTCATGCCACAGACGACGCTGACAAGTTACAACCTGATTCGTTTCCATGTGGAGAGTACTGCACCATTACTCATGGGTGTAAGTTGATTTTCGTCAAAAAACATGGAGTTGAATATTATATGGATGAAGAAGAAGTGTCCCAAATTTTAGAACTAAATAATTTGATTTTACAACGTATAGCTATATTGGAAAATTTAAATTTTTGTCAGTATTATTATAATGTTTTGGATTTCTGTAAAAATGTCGCCTCTGAAAGTCCTTTACAAATTTTATATGCATTTTGTTCCATAACTCCAAACGATATGTTAAACAATGCTCTTAGAGAATTTGTATACTTTTGTAAACATACAGTTATCAATGATTTGAATAAATAGTTATATATATAAGTGTTGTGTTACTTCGTCCTAGCCCCACCCAAAAAAAAAACATGTTGAAAAATAATTGTTTTTATTTAAAAAAATACATTTACAACCACAATTTCAAAGGAGACATAAGGCTTATAAGTAAATAAACAAAATTTACAACAGAAATTTTTTCCTTTAATTAACTTAAAGCAATGTACCAAATACATTTGAAGCAGCAAGGGAAGTCATATTTCAATCAATATTACCACTCCGAAGTTTGTTAATAAAATCTAGGTGATGGTTACTAGTTAACTAATATATTAATACTTTGCTTTTATAATCGCTCTAATGTTTGAGGTTGTGTCCAGCAATATAATTTCTCCCCAATTTTTTTCATCGAACCCAGTCGGATTAATTTCAGTTTTGACTTCAGAGCGGTATATTGATTAAAATTTCAATTCTCTTGTATTTCAAAGGACGTTAAAGGATTCGACTTCCCAACGTCTATTTGTTTTCTGTACGTGATATTATATTTCAAACTTCTGAAAGCCATCACGTGCGGCCGGTATGCTTCTGTCACCCTCTGGGGTAGGAATACAGCCTTATCTTCTAGCTCCAGTAGAATTGCCTCCCCAAATTTTGTCTTGACAATCTGACCCGCTGTAATTCTGAATGGTATATCTTTAGGTAGGTCGGTTAGTTTAACAAGTGGTTTCTTTTCTATAAGGGATACAGCATTCAGTTTAGTAAGGTCCATCTATAAAGAAATTAAGATTTGATAATTGAAGTCAACTTCTTTGGGTAAATAATCATCAAGTATATCTGGTTGTGTGAGAATAAATTTTGATTTCAAATCAATTTTCCATAATCAATAATATATAAATGATAATTTTTAGATTGACCTCCCATCGCAATAATTAACTAGCGCAAAAATATTTAAAAATTTCTATTGAAAAATAAAATTGAGATATTTTTGAGATATAAGAAATAATGCATCAATGTGGAAAAAAAAATATGAAATACAAAAATAAACTTACTTTTTAATATTTTAAGGTACCATACACAAACTATTAACTGACGTCTATTAACTGCAACTGAGCTCTCTCTGGACTTCGCTAATTAATATATAACGCGCCTAAATGAACAAAAAATATGATTGGTTCCCCTCCTACAGATCCTCAAAGTGATAATGCAAGAAAATATGCTTTTCCAAACTAACCGCACGATAAGAGATTTCCTGCATTGACAGGTTTTATGTTTTTAAATGTCGAGAATTAGCAAAAACGTATTTCCTGTTTGCTAATCGGCACATGCTACACAGCATTATCCATTTTTCGATATTCAGCATAGACGTGTTGACAAATACATATTACAAAATAATATTTTATAGCAATTTCCTAAAATGAGCCACATGACCTGGTACTTGAGTCGTTCAACTTATAAATATAGTTAGCATTACACTAAAAAACCTTTTTTATTTTAAATAAAATATAAATTCTTAATATCTATATCATATCAATTCCGTAGGCCTATAGGGGATGTATTTGTCACTTTAAATATTAAATACAAAGCTCCATGGTTCTATCTCCTTATATCAATTATTGTGATATATAAGATGGTGTGGAGATGAACCGTATTATAACAATTTACTAAATTTTGAAAACTATACGTGACAGCGTGACGTTTGATGTGACGTTTGACGTAACGATGTGACGACGTGACAGCGTGACGTTTGACATGACGTTTGACGTGATAGCGTGACTTTGACGTGAAAACGTGACGTTTGACGTTTGACATGACGTTTGACGTGACGTTTGACGTGAAAACGTGACGTTTGACGTGACAGCATGACGTTTGACGTGACAACGTGACGTTTGACGTGACAACGTGACGTTTGACGTGACAACGTGACGTGACGACGTGAAAGCGTGACGTGACAACGTGACGTGACGAGGTGACGTTTGACGTGACGTGACGACATGACGTTTGACGTGACAGCGTGACGTTTGACGTGACAGCGTGACGTTTGACGTGACAACGTGACGTTTGACGTGACAGCGTGACGCTTGACGTGACGTTTGACTTGACAGCGTGACGTTTGACGTGAAAACGTGACGTTTGACGTGACAACGTGACGTTTGACGTGAAACTGTGACGTTTGACGTGACAGCATGACGTTTGACGTGACAACGTGACGTTTGACGTGACAGCGTGACCTTTGACGTTTGACGTGACGTTTGATGTGACGTGACGACATGACGTTTGACGTGACAGCGTGACGTTTGGCGTGAAAACGTGACGTTTGACGTGAAAACGTGACGTTTGACGTGACAACGTGACGTTTGACGTGAAAACGTGACGTTTGACGTGATAGCGTGACGTTTGACGTGACGACGTGACGTTTGACGTGAAAACGTGACGTTTGACGTGACAGCATGACGTTTGATGTGACGTTTGACGTGAAAACGTGACGTTTGACGTGACAGCGTGACGTTTGACGTGGCAACGTGACGTTTGACGTGAAAACGTTACGTTTGACGTGATAGCGTGACGTTTAACGTGACAGCGTGACGTTTGACAGCGTGACGTTTAACGTGACAGCGTGACGTTTGACGTGACGTTTTACGTGACGTTTGACGTGACAGAGTGACGTTTGATGTGACGTTTGACGTGACAACGTGACGTGACGATGTGACGTTTGACGTGGCAACGTGACGTGACGATGTGACGTTTGACGTGACAGAGTGACGTTTGACGTGACAGAGTGACGTTTGACGTGGCGACGTGACGTTTGACGTGACAACGTGACGTTTGACGTGACAACGTGACGTGACGACGTGACGTTTGACGTGAAAACGTGACGTGACGACGTGACGTTTGACGTGACAGCGTGACGTTTGACATGACGTTTGATGTGACAGCGTGACGTTTGACGTGACAGCGTGACGTTTGACGTGAAAACGTGACGTGCGTGACGTTTGACAGCGTGATGTTTGAGGTGACGACGTGGCAGTTTGACGTGACAGCGTGACGTATGACGTAGATAATAAGGTCTCTTGAGCCTGCATGTTACCTGTATATAATAGTTATGGCTTTTCGAGCGCTCTGTATATAATAGACGTTTATGCCTTGCATGCATGTTACCCACCCTGTATATAATGTTACTTTTGATTCACCCTGTACATAATATACGTTAAGGCCTTTCCAACGAGACGTCGTTTGATTGGCTTTTAGTAAGAGGGATGATGGGGGATGAACGGGGGTAGAATTTTTCTATTATTTTTCATAAACACTAGACGTTAAGACCTTTCGAACGATACATCGTTTGCTATGATTAGTTAATTTTTAGTAAGAGGGATGATGGGGGGATGAACGGGGGTAGAATTTTTCTATTATTTTTCAAATACACTAGACGTTAAGGCCTTTCGAGCAGGCATGTTACTTTTTATCTGCCATGTATATGATAGTTTACCCCCACCACTTTTAGCGTAAATTTCGCTAATTTGAACCTTGGCTTTTTTGACGATTTTCTTATGGAGATTCCCATGTTAGCGCCTCCGCCATGCGGCCGAATCCCCATAGCCTATTTACTAACCTGTATGAGCTAATACAGGGAACGGATTGGCTGAATAGGTTGTAGTCAGAACACTAGGAGTATCCACAATAAGCCCAGGAGGCTGAGGTGGTACCGGCGAAAGGACGGCTCCGAAGGAAAAAAAATATCAATTGGCATCGAATTTATGTTTGTAGGAAACTTCAGTCAACCCCTTCGGAGGTTGTAAATAATGAACATGGTAAATCAGCTTGGAAAATAGTGTAACGTGTACTCTTTTTACAATTTTGCCGCTTCCCCAATATTCCTGTCCTTGTACATTATTATTTGGCAAATATCTACTATAACTAACTGCCCCACCCATATATATATATTGGTGCCTGTTAAGTTGTGACCTCCGATATACATATGAGGCGTCCTGACATCCGGGTGTTCCCGCGGGCTAAGAGCAGATATGTAAAGAGATTTTTATTGGGGGAGAGCCACAGAATCCGAATATCAAGAGAGGGGTAGCAGTTTCCTCGAAAATTTTATATTCATATTTTATACAGCCTATGCGGTATAACCTCCGTGAAAACGGAGGCCACAACGTCGCACAAAGTGGAAATTGGCAACACCGCCTGTAACTGCGTACCATTTACTTAACTGTATTCGTGCCTATTCCAGAAATGGAAATTTCAAGGCAAGAAATTATTTCCTATTTTTTTGTATTTAGTTCAATATGTTTACAATAATTGTCCATAGTAATTTAATGGAAAAAATTAATTCAGTAGAAACATATACAGTGTGGAAACCACTTATGGAATAAAGTATAATTCGTAATTGACCATACATTATTCAGTTTGTTGAAATCGGTTTTTCCGGGAAATTTCAAAAATATGCAAATATACAGGGTGTTTCGTTAAAAAAAACACCGACTATGGCGTACTCGCGTGAATCACCCTGTACATTTAAATTTATGTTAACATAACGCACAACTCAATAAAAAGTTGACGTGTCTCGGCATTTTTCATAATTTCCTAAAATAATGCGAAGGATTTTATTCCATAAGTGGTTTCCACACTGTATAATCAAATCAAGATTCCCTGTTACCATTTACTGTACACCATAAATAAGTATTAATTTCTGTCTTGTTAACAATATATTTTATTCCCTGTATACGAATTTTGTCCATGCTTTTTTGATTTTTGCTAGTGCCTTGGCAGCTAACCAGCTTCTGTTTCTTCAATATTCCTTCTAATATTCCATCACATGTTTGCTTCGGCCGTGCTTTTTCCATAGCTCTTTGAACCAAAGATTGCCACACTTTTTTGTTCATTCATTCATTCTTTGGAGATGCATCCTCCAGATAAGTTGCCATTTCTCAATAAATTCCAGCATTGGATGTATTTACAGGTCTTCTCTTATCTTTGTATTTGGCATTTTTTCTTTATTTGTAACACCTCTGACTCTTCTAAGATACTCCCTTTCTACGGCCTGAATTTGACTCTTTTGTCGCTGTGTGAGCACTCATGATCCATATTAACCTGTTCATTGCATGGTATAATATCAAAGCGTTTTGTATCCTATTATCAATTCCAATATCCCGTTTTCCATTCACGTGAATTTCCATTGTAAGCTTTTTATCTGTACAATATATGATCTATCTATTAAAATATTTATTCCATATATTACAATATTTATTTCCCTACTGTTTCTACATATGTGAATCACTTTTAATTTGTTCTTATTTATTTTCATCCCATTTTCTTTTAAAGTTTTATTCCATGTGTCTGAATTCTATAGGTCCTTTTCTATCCCCGTCATAATAATAGAATCATCTCCAAAAGCTCCTTTAGCGAAGTTTATTCTTTGTAAATTTCTGTAGCCATTGTGTAGCTTTTTCATCTTGGGGGATCATTGTTTCATAATTTCATCCATAAAGGTAATAAATAATAGTGGTGTGAATTCGTGTTCATGCAAACAGTTGTTTTCCACAACAAATTTAGAGATTTGTCCCATTTCATTCGGATTTTTGATTTTTATCGAAAAAGTAGAGCGTAGAGAAAAAATAATGCATGACAAAGTTAATTACATGTAACACGATAATGTTTCTTGGAGCATTCTAATTTTTCCAACGCAGAGGTGAAACGCGGTATCTTTCGGGAAATTGTTTTGTTCTTGAATGTGGTCATTATGTGGTAATTGAAATATCTATCAGTTGTTTTTGACACACGATTCCGGCACCTTGATCATCTGCCTAGAGTCGATCGTCTGTATGGGTACATATTCCATAGTTTTCCCCATCTGGTGAAGTTCTGTGGAACAAATCAATAGAACTCAATATTGCATCAGTGGGTTACCCATCAAGTAATCCACTTTTTACTCATGGATAAGCTCTCGATAGTCAGCACTCTGACTTGAGCATTATTTATTTTCAGTTAGTCTGTACACTGCTGCATACACATGTTTGCATCTACCATCAGGGATGATCACTTCTTGTGTGGTTGGACTGAATGTTCCATGGAAGCCTTCAATCAAAATTTATTTCATTTGCTTCAGGCCAGGCAGTGTCATGTTTTTCGTTGAGTTAATAATTTGTTTTTTCTTAGTATTGACTGCCAGTCTCTCTTGTATACATACACGCTCGCTCGTGCATCCAATAGTCCTGGGCTGCTGAAACCCATTTTGTTCCCTTGTGACACAATATACTGTTTAGAGTTCATCGTTATTTTTATTTGGTACACTTTATACAATGTATTATCTGACAAAAAATTTTAATCATTCACAATCAACACATACATATTCAATTTTTCAATCAATTCAATCTATTACTTTTCGAAAATAATGACCCAATGCGATTTTTGTTTAAAAATTATTGATTGAAAGAATCGATTCTACCCCATAATACTAAAGATGTAGTTCAATTTATACATTTTAGATTATGTTCTAGAAATACTTGAAATTTATAACATTTGTTCAAATTAATACTTTATTATATACTACAGCCAATTAAAATGTATGATTAATTTCTCAAATCACCCTGTAAATTGATGAAGAAAATAAGTTGACAGTTTTTAATAGCCACGTCCCTCTTTGAGAGACTTTACATGTGTAGGTACATATGGTAGAAGTGTGTCAAGTTCCTCATGACTCATCCTGTATTCAGTATATTTCTCGTTAATTTCTCAGGCCATGAAAATACAATATTTTTTAAAATTCCCATTTCAACGTTCCGGTAGCGCTCCGTTATCAAGAACAATTGCGGTTTTCAAAATTTTTTCTCCTATCTGACATCTCCAATAATCAATTTTCCCAGGATAGTATTATACTAAGTTTTCATATACGTCCTCTTATGACTTATTATTGGATTTATTGTTAATCAATTCAAACTTTGATACACTACAGCACAAAACAAAGCAGCACATTTTTTCGAACAAACGTAATTATTTCCACAGAAAAGGAACAACAAACGCGTTTCATTAGCTGAAAATTTAAGTAAACAAAAAAGTGTTATCCGTTAAAAACCGTTCCTGGAGCATGCAAGTCACTAAATCCCATGGTGGATTTTATTTCCATGAAAATAGCATTATTAAAAAAATATATATTCCATTCAAAATCCTCTTTCACAAAATTACTACTGTGAATGAACCATGAAAATTTCAAATTGAAAAAATTAGGTAAAGATGTAATATAATATTGTGGTCTTATTTCCAAAGAATAACGAAAAACATATATCATTGCGAGAATCAATGAGTTCGTGATAAAATTGTAAAATAGTCCCTCGCTATGTAAAAAGGTGGAAAAAGAATATTAATTATAACACTAAAAACTGCAGATAAGAATTCGATAGATACGTCTTTGTAGCATCTGTGCATAAGAATACGTTTAATTCTATTTTATTCAAAGCAATTTGCTATGATGCCAGATCGCAAAAGACGCTGTGACATCTGTATATAGTGATATAGTTCGACAGGAACAGATGTATACTCGTTCATTGAAGTGGAAGGAGGATGGTAACAGGCTGGAAGTCACAGCAAGCCAGTGGTATCTCCAATAGAGCGACACCAGCGCCAGTGCCTTGTAGCGGAACTACACCACCTCCTTTGCAGATACTGGAAGAGCGTTTTGACCTCCAAACGAATTTTCGGATTTCGACCGATCTGCGCACCAGCATTATGAAAAACATAATTTACATGGGTAAACGTTGTGACCTCCGAAATCGGAAGTCACAACGTAATATATGAGGTCAGAACGTATATTGAGTATCTGTTTCGGAAGTCACAACGTATGGTGTACCAATATATATATATATATATATATATATATATATATATATATATATATATATATATATATATATTTCAAATTTTGTGGGCAACGAACTACTTTCTTATATATATATATATATATATGGGTGGGGCAATCTTCTGACATCGACAATTAATAATCTTTCAAACGATATAGCACATTTAGGATATTAGTTAATGGAAAACCGTAAATATTTTATGATAATGGTCAAAAACAAGTATTTTACGTACACAAATTAAATGGTATTACATTTTTACATGCAACGTCTAAGGCATGAATTTTAATCGTAATTTTAGATGCATCTACAATATTTAATCACTGGGCTACTGTCAAAATAGTATCTACTAATAAATGTCAAAGAAATATTGCTGTATTCTTCGTTTGTGTTCTCAGGTTTAAATAATAAATGACTATAATAAATTTTCCGCAGGAAGACATGATCAATATAATTTAGGTGTTAGGGGAATGTTCAAAAATTTGTCATTACTAAAAAGTTGTTGTCTCCATTGAAAACACGTTTTGGAAGAGCATAAGGTTGATAGGAAAAATTACCTGATGTGTCGATTCTTTCCTTAAGCCTCAAGAAAGCTCTTTCATTTGGATGTCTTCGATTGGGATATCTTTCACGAAATACTCTTGGAGCAAGTGAACAATTTTTTGAACATCCTCCTAACACGTAAATCTTATTGATCATGTCTTCCTGCGGAAAATTCATTATAGTTATTTATCATTCATACCTAAGAATACAAACGAAGAATACAGCAATTTTTCTTTGACATTTATTAGTAGATACTATTTTGACAGTAGCCCAGTGATTAAATATTGTAGATGCATCTAAAATTACGATTAAAATTTATGCCTTAGACGTTGCATGTAAAAATGTAATACCATTTAATTTGTGTACGTGAAATACTTGTTTTTGACCATTATCATAAAATATTTACGGTTTTCCATTAACTTATACCCCTAATGTGCTATATCGTTTGAAAAATTATTAATTGTACTAACAAATTGTGAAAAGATTTATAGGGTGATTCATTTAAAAATTTTGAGATATTGCTTGATTTGCGTTACGTTTCACCCTGTATTAAAGAAGCCACAAATAAAAAAAGTAATTGATACTGAGCGTGACAATTGAATAAAAAGACCTGTTGATTTATTTTGATTTACTGTTTAACAGAGTGTTAAAGAGGAGATCTTTTTTACCAATAATTGGCCATATCTTTTTAAAACACCCTTATAATATATTAAAATGCTATATTTTTGTAACGCTCTCGGTGAGATCTTTTCGATTCTTGAACAAAATATAGCGCGTTTCATTTAAAAAAATGTAAGTTTGTGCTGCTACGTGGTTTTGGAACACACTGTAGAAACGAAAGTATTTTCAAAATGTGCCCTCAGTAACTGTATCAGCTCACACAAAACCTTAAAGTTTTATCTCGTACCACAACGATGTACATTTTGAAAATACTTTCGTTTCTACAGTGTGTTCCAAAACCACGTAGCAGCACAAACTTACACTTTTTTAAATGAAACGCGCTATATTTTGTTCAAGAATCGAAAAGATCTCACCGAGAGCGTTACAAAAATATAGCATTTTAATATATTATAAGGGTGTTTTAAAAAGATATGGCCAATTATTGGTAAAAAAGATCTCCTCTTTAACACTCTGTTAAACAGTAAATCAAAATAAATCAACAGGTCTTTTTATTCAATTGTCACGCTCAGTATCAATTACTTTTTTTATTTGTGGCTTCTTTAATACAGGGTGAAACGAAACGCAAATCAAGCAATATCTCAAAATTTTTAAATGAATCACCCTATAAACCTTTTCACAATTTGTTAGTACAATTAATAATTTTTCAAACGATATAGCACATTAAGGGTATAAGTTAATGGAAAACCGTAAATATTTTATGATAATGGTCAAAAACAAGTATTTCACGTACACAAATTAAATGGTATTACATTTTTACATGCAACGTCTAAGGCATAAATTTTAATCGTAATTTTAGATGCATCTACAATATTTAATCACTGGGCTACTGTCAAAATAGTATCTACTAATAAATGTCAAAGAAAAATTGTTGTATTCTTCGTTTGTATTCTTAGGTATGAATGATAAATAACTATAATGAATTTTCCGCAGGAAGACATGATCAATAAGATTTACGTGTTAGGAGAATGTTCAAAAAATTGTTCACTTGCTCCAAGAGTATTTCGTGAAAGATATCCCAATCGAAGACATCCAAATGAAAGAGCTTTCTTGAGGCTTAAGGAAAGAATCGACACATCAGATAATTTTTCCTGTCAACCTTATGCTCTTCCAAAACGTGTTTTCAATGGAGACAACAACTTTTTAGTAATGACAAATTTTTGAACATTCCCCTAACACCTAAATTATATTGATCATGTCTTCCTGCGGAAAATTTATTATAGTCATTTATTATTCAAACCTAAGAACACAAACGAAGAATACAGCAATATTCCTTTGACATTTATTAGTAGATACTATTTTGACAGTAGCCCAGTGATTAAATATTGTAGATGCATCTAAAATTACGATTAAAATTTATGCCTTAGACGTTGCATGTAAAAATGTAATACCATTTAATTTGTGTACGTGAAATACTTGTTTTTGACCATTATCATAAAATATTTACGGTTTTCCATTAACTTATACCCCTAATGTGCTATATCGTTTGAAAAATTATTAATTGTACTAACAAATTGTGAAAAGATTTATAGGGTGATTCATTTAAAAATTTTGAGATATTGCTTGATTTGCGTTACGTTTCACCCTGTATTAAAGAAGCCACAAATAAAAAAAGTAATTGATACTGAGCGTGACAATTGAATAAAAAGACCTGTTGATTTATTTTGATTTACTGTTTAACAGAGTGTTAAAGAGGAGATCTTTTTTACCAATAATTGGCCATATCTTTTTAAAACACCCTTATAATATATTAAAATGCTATATTTTTGTAACGCTCTCGGTGAGATCTTTTCGATTCTTGAACAAAATATAGCGCGTTTCATTTAAAAAAATGTAAGTTTGTGCTGCTACGTGGTTTTGGAACACACTGTAGAAACGAAAGTATTTTCAAAATGTGCCCTCAGTAACTGTATCAGCTCACACAAAACCTTAAAGTTTTATCTCGTACCACAACGATGTACATTTTGAAAATACTTTCGTTTCTACAGTGTGTTCCAAAACCACGTAGCAGCACAAACTTACACTTTTTTAAATGAAACGCGCTATATTTTGTTCAAGAATCGAAAAGATCTCACCGAGAGCGTTACAAAAATATAGCATTTTAATATATTATGAGGGTGTTTTAAAAAGATATGGCCAATTATTGGTAAAAAAGATCTCCTCTTTAACACTCTGTTAAACAGTAAATCAAAATAAATCAACAGGTCTTTTTATTCAATTGTCACGCTCAGTATCAATTACTTTTTTTATTTGTGGCTTCTTTAATACAGGGTGAAACGAAACGCAAATCAAGCAATATCTCAAAATTTTTAAATGAATCACCCTATAAACCTTTTCACAATTTGTTAGTACAATTAATAATTTTTCAAACGATATAGCACATTAAGGGTATAAGTTAATGGAAAACCGTAAATATTTTATGATAATGGTCAAAAACAAGTATTTCACGTACACAAATTAAATGGTATTACATTTTTACATGCAACGTCTAAGGCATAAATTTTAATCGTAATTTTAGATGCATCTACAATATTTAATCACTGGGCTACTGTCAAAATAGTATCTACTAATAAATGTCAAAGAAAAATTGTTGTATTCTTCGTTTGTATTCTTAGGTATGAATGATAAATAACTATAATGAATTTTCCGCAGGAAGACATGATCAATAAGATTTACGTGTTAGGAGAATGTTCAAAAAATTGTTCACTTGCTCCAAGAGTATTTCGTGAAAGATATCCCAATCGAAGACATCCAAATGAAAGAGCTTTCTTGAGGCTTAAGGAAAGAATCGACACATCAGATAATTTTTCCTGTCAACCTTATGCTCTTCCAAAACGTGTTTTCAATGGAGACAACAACTTTTTAGTAATGACAAATTTTTGAAGATTGCCCCACCCTGTATATATATGTATATACATTCGTAGAAAAAATAATGTTCCTAACTTATGCGTGAAGTGTCTTTCCCGAACTTGACCGCTTGCCCGAACTCCGCTCCGCGTCGTTCGGGTCAACTGCAGTCGCGTGCGGTAAAGTATCACTTTCCGCACTTGTTAGGAAAATATCTATTTTCTACGACCGTGCGTTTTAACCCACTTTCTCGCACGCATTTTAGTTTTGAAATTGTCACTTTCCCGCACTAGTAGTAGGGTTATGCAAATTTTGACCTTATTATATGTCATATGATATTTAAGAGGTTTCTATTGTCTTTTGATATTTTTCCTTTTAATATGTATTATATTTGTTGAAAGATATAAAATTAATACTTATTCATAAGCTCGTGCACGACCACATCTGGTTTTAGCGAGCATGTACGACAAATGTTTGATTGTTCTTTTAAAATAGTGTTATGAATAATGATTATTATTATTATAGATAGTTTTTCACTTCGGAAATTATAGTAACTATTGTTACTACAGGTGAATAAATATTCACGAAATAGTCCATCAAATAAAATCTACATCTTTCTGTGATGCCTTTTGGTCAATATAATAATATTTAAATAACAAAATTAAATTCCATTGAACCAATTTCATTAAATCATAAAACAGCACACGAAGCAAGGTCTCACGTTTATGATTCAAGATCAAAGCGTGAAATAAACATAAACAATATTACTTATATCTACTTACGGTGAACTAGAAGAGTAGATATAAAATATACAATCGAAAGTATTTTGGAAACATTAATTAATTAACTCATTCATTCATTCAGTTCGTTATAAGATCATTTTTAGATTATTAGTAGATTAAATGAGTTAGTAACATTATAAGTATTAGTATTAAATCATCAGTAATTAGTCTAAGTATTAGGATAATGTTCCATAGTGAGTTTAAGTAATAAATATCCCAGTCCTACAAGTAGTTGTTTGATTACTATAAGATGACCCTTCGAGTGACCAGAAATACCATCAGTTGAGAGGCCAATTACCACCACACTACCTGGCTACTCTACCCATAAGCAACATATATTACATGGCGATCCTGCAAACAATTGGAATTCTGTGAAACATAGGTGGTAAAGCGACAAAACAAGCAGTTCAAGAAAATGGTGTGGTCAACAGTAATTTCATAGTCCAAGAAGAGGAAATGAAAGCAGATCTGGAGGTAAAGACCCTTATCTACATCATTGTGGTTGTTTTGGTACTACAATTCGTATGGTCCGTATACAAAACGTACAGAAGACGGATGAAGAGGGAGATAAGAAGAAATCTACAGCAAAGCACGCTGACTATTTAGGATTGGTGAGAAATTTTTTTTGTAAACTTTAAAGGTATATTCTGTTCTGTGTTACTATATGATATTTTATTTAAATTTCCTTTCATTGATAATGAATCAATTAATTTTAAATGTCCTCGAGTGATGGAAATGCAGTAACGTGGGATCAATTTGAGATTGGATTGAATTCAATTTTAGAAGATGTGCGTAAGAATAGTAAGCGAGTGTTAAAAAAAGAAGTTCCTAAAAGTTCAGAAAGTCATATAGATATAATAAATAAGTTGTGTGATTCATTTAATAGTTTCTATAGTTTGATAAATAAGAATTGGCATAAGTTAGATAAAAATCAGCAGAGTACATGTATTTTATATTTTGACAAAATCAGAGATAAGGTAGAGAAAGCATTTCAAGTGTTAGATTGTCGGTATAAAGTTCCGTCTCAATTGATTACACGTAATAATTTAATTAATAAAGAAGTATTAGAATCAATGAGCAAAGATAAAATGGCATTAAGCATGAATGATTTTTTCAATTTAGCTAGTAAAATATTACCAAATGAATTTAATGGCGATACAAGCAAACTACAGTCTTTTGTAGATGCGATTAGCCTATTACAAGTATAAGCAGCGGAGCATGAGAGTAATGCTGTGTTATTTGTGAAAACAAGACTAACTGGAAAAGCCAGGGTTTTGATTACTACAGAGAATTCTTTAAGAGGAATACTCGATACACTTAAGAAAGGACTAAGAGGAGACAGTGCTAGTTTGGTAAGCGCTAAACTAAGTAAACTAAAGCAAAACAATAAAGATCTCGTCGAATATGCTTCCGAGATGGAGAAACTGACCGAAAATTTACAAGCCGCGTATTTGGCAGAAGGAATGCCATTACACTTAGCTACGAAGTATACTACTGAAGCAGTAGTAAAATCATTGATAGACAACTCAGCATCAGAACGGATAAAAACCGTTATAGCAGCTGGAAATTTTACGACACCGCAAGAGGTGATGACTAAACTGGTTTCCATCAATGTGGGAAACAATCAGTCAACAGGAAATGTTCTGCACTATAAGGCAGACAGGAATAAGTTTTCGTCGGGAAATAGGTATTTCCCTCAGCGAAGACCCTATTATGTTAATCATAATGGAGGAAATAACTTTCATAGGAAAGGTAACTACGACAATAATAGGAAATTTCAGGAGAATCAAGGAGAAAGGAGATTTAAGGGTTATAAAAGTAGTTCGAATGAGTATAGGGAAAGACCTAACAATAGGTTTAATAATAATTATAGAAACGTAAGAATGTGTGAAAGTGAAGAGAAGAGAGAGGAAGATGAACAAAAAGAATTGGGGTTTTGAAAAAGAAAGATGAAAAATCCAAAATTTTAAATAACTTGCATAATAATAATCGTTATACAGGGTGTCCAGGAACTTGATGCCAAAAATTCGGGAGCAAATAGAAGAGGTCAAAATAATGTTAGAAGTTCAAATAAATTTTTGTCATACGAGCCTTCGTTTCCGAGCTATAAACCTCTAAAGTTTCGAAATAAAAACCTTTGTTTTGTCATAATTTCTAAACTTTACATTGGAATACTATAAAATTCCAGTGACGGATTGCATACATCCATGTCCTGTGTTTGACGGTATAAATGAATCTACATTACGTACAGATAAGCAGAGACGGCTTGTGCCCATTGGTTAATAATCCGTAATTTTAATAGGGACCATCTGAATAATATTTAAATTTCAAAAATAAATTTTCCAATCCATTTACTAATGAAGATGTACTCTTGTTTGAACTCGATAAAATTAAGGGTTTAGGAGAAATTTGAACTTTTAGATCTGATCGCCATATTTTGTAAAGACAGACATTCTGAAGAGAACTATCAATAATTGTCACAACTTATAATTAAAAATTCCTTAAGATTGTATTTAAACGCAATAAAAAAATTGCTTTGCAGTTTTAGTTTTAGTTCAAGCGTTTAAAGTCTGACCATGGGACTGGCTTAAGAAAAAGTAAAATTGAGCTGTTTTCATCAAGAAGGCTGCTGTCAAATAATGACTAGCCGGCAAAACGTATTGTATTCTTAATTTACATCGAGTTAGTAGGCGGCTTCATTTATGTCAGCTTGTTGTCAAATTTTTAGAGACTTTATCAAAAATTATCTTTATTATTGTGTTTGATTGTTGATATGGCACAATTTACCTTAAATGAATATGCAGATATGCATTTAATGTACGGTTTGGCTTCTGGTAACTCGTCAGAAGCAAGAAGATTGTATACTTTACGCTTTCCTGGGAGAATTATACCCCATAGAAGAACCTTTGAACGAACCGATCGTAGCTTACGAGAGACAGGTATTTACATAAGCAAAATAAATTATTTTCTACTAGTTTGCATTAAATAATAATTTTAGGAAGTATCATACCAAGAAAAGGTGGCGAAGGTCAACCAAGAACTGCACGTACACCAGCTGTAGAACAAAATGTATTGGATGCAGTCGATGGTGATCCCACAACCAGTGTACGTAAGCTCTCAGCACAATTTAATTTGTCAAAAACAAATGTTCACAATATTCTCCAGGAGCAGCTTCTTCACCCCTTTCATATCCAGAAAGTACATGCCATGGATGTAGAAGATTATCCAGCAAGACTTGCCTACGCTCGCTGGTTTTTAGATAAACAACGGAATGATAATGCATTTGTTGGAAAAGTTTTGTTTACGGATGAAGCCGGTTTTACACGGGACGGCGTAATTAATTCACATAATTTACATTTATGGACTGATGAAAATCCGCACGGTATTGTTGAAACCAAAAATCAACGACGATTTTGTGTAAATGTGTGGGCGGGAATAGTGGGCAATAATTTAGTGGGTCCATATTTTTTCGATAATATTTTGAATGGTCAGATATACTTAGAATTTTTACAAAACGATTTTCCACCGCTTTTAGACGATGTTCCTTTACAAATTCGAAAAGACATGTGGTTCATGCACGATGGAGCCCCTCCCCACTATCTCATTGATGTACGAAATCATCTTAATAACATTTATTCCAATAAATGGATTGGACGAGGAGGTCCAGTTCCATGGCCAGCTCGTTCCCCAGAACTCAATAGCATGGATTCATTTTTTTGGGGATATCTTAAAAGCTTGGTTTATTCAACTCCGGTGCAAACAAGGAACGAAATGGTGGATAGAATAAGGTTTCATTGTAACGTTATAAAACAGAACCAGGGAATGCTCTACAAAGTATAAAGAAATATCCTTCGCAGACTCAGAAAGTGCGTCGAAGTGCAAGGTGGTCAAATCGAACATTTATTGTAGCAGTTTTAGGTTTCGGTTCTTATTTTCTTACCATTGCATTGTGAAGTATTAAAATTTATAGGCAACTACAATGGCCTAACATGTACGTAATTGTTTTATTGCGTTTAAATACAATCTTAAGGAATTTTTAATTATAAGTTGTGACAATTATTGATAGTTCTCTTCAGAATGTCTGTCTTTACAAAATATGGCGATCAGATCTAAAAGTTCAAATTTCTCCTAAACCCTTAATTTTATCGAGTTCAAACAAGAGTACATTTTCATTAGTAAATGGATTGGAAAATTTATTTTTGAAATTTAAATATTATTCAGATGGTCCCTATTAAAATTACGGATTACTAACCAATGGGCACAAGCCGTCTCTGCTTATCTGTACGTAATGTAGATTCATTTATACCGTCAAACACAGGACATGGATGTATGCAATCCGTCACTGGAATTTTATAGTATTCCAATGTATAGTTTAGAAATTATGACAAAACAAAGGTTTTTATTTCGAAACTTTAGAGGTCTATAACTCGGAAACGAAGGCTCGTATGACAAAAATTTATTTGAACTTCTAACATTATTTTGACCTCTTCTATTTGCTCCCGAATTTTTGGCATCAAGTTCCTGGACACCCTGTATTTATAACTTTGATTTAACTCTTTCAAACTTTGTGCAAATTAAAACTGACATATCGGATACTATGAATACTTTTATATTAGACACAGGTGCATATATTTCATTATTAAAAATTTCAGATAATTTTCCATATCACTTATTGAAAACAACACAAATCTTAAATATTAAAGGAATAACTCAGGGAGAAACGAAAACTTTGGGTAAAATAGAAACTTTTCTTTTTATTAAGGGTGTAGCATTTAAACATTGTTTTCATGTAGTAGAAGAGGAATTTCCTATACCTACGAATGGAATTCTAGGTAGGGATTTCATAAGAAATTATAATTGCATTTTAGATTATTCAGAATTAAAATTATACATAGATTGCAAATCTAGGAATACAGTAACATTAGAAATTTTTGATAATCCTGAATATGATACTATAGCAATACCGCCTAGGTGTGAAGTCTATCGGTTGGTAGAAAGTTTCAAAAATTTAAGACAAGAGAAAGTCGTTGAGCAACAAGAATTATTACCAGGAATATTCATAGCAAGATCTATTATATCGAAAACTAATCCTTATGTCAGAATTTTAAACACAAATTATGAAAGCAAATTGATAAATACAAACAATATTAAAATATTGGATTTAAATTTATTTCATGTATACGCAGTGATGAATGAACGTAAGAATAGGATGAAATAATTAAGAAAAACATTGAATTTAGAGGTACCAGAATATGTCAGGGATAAGCTAACAAATCTTTGTGAAAATTTTTCAGATATTTTTGCTTTAAAAAATGACATTTTAACGCATAATAATTTTTATGAGCAAAAGCTATTGGTAAAAGATGATACTCCAGTATACAGGGTGGTGCACCGAAAACGAAACAGATGCATTTACTGGCAGATGATTCCTTTTTAAAAAAATCCCTCGGACCCGTCGATTTTGTTTTCGAGGGGGACACAAAATTGGCATAAAATCACAGTAACATTTGCAGCCCCCTAAGCGGGGGTGGCACCATCCCTAAAATCTTAAATGGAAAGGGGGGTCGAATGATCCATCATTTAAAAGGTCTTTCAACTCCCTTTACAATGATGTAAAATTCATGTACTTCAATTCAGTAGTTTTGGAGATTTATTTCGACCCCCCTTTCCATTTAAGATTTTAGGGATGATGCCACCCCCGCTTAAGGGGCTGCAAATGTTAAAGTGATTTTATGCCAATTTTGTGTCCCCCTCGAAAACAAAATCGACGGGTCCGAGGGATTTTTTTAAAAAGGAATCATCTGCCAGTAAATGCATCTGTTTCGTTTTCGGTGCGCCACCCTGTATATTAAAAATTATCGTACTCCACATTCTCAATCTTCAGAACTTAACGATCAGGTCCAGAAATTATTAGATCATGGTATAATTGAATCTTCAATCTCAGATTATAACAGTCCAGTTTTACTTGTACCCAAAAAGGCAATCAATGGAGAAAAGTCTTGGAGACTTTGTATAGATTACAGGCAATTAAACAAGAAAATAGTCACAGACAAATTTCTATTACCAAGAATAGATTCGATCTTAGATCAGTTAGGGAGGTCGAAATGGTTTTCAGTCATAGACCTTATGTCAGGTTTTCATCAAATTCCCTTAGAACAGTCTTCAAGGAAATATACATCTTTCAGCACAGAAAAAGGTTCTTTTCAGTATACAAGATTACCATTTGGTTTAAATATAAGTCCAAATAGTTTTTCAATGATGATGTCCATAGCATTTTCAGGATTAACTCCAGAAAAAGCATTTCTTTATATGGATGATATAGTTGTGATAGGGATGTCAGAAAATCATCATCTAAGTAATCTCGAAAGGGTGTTTAACACATGTCGGAAATTCCACCTTAAATTAAATCCACAAAAATGTCAATTCTTCAGGCGAGAAGTAACGTATTTAGGACACAATTTGTCTAGTGAAGGGGTTCTACCCGACAAGGCAAAATATTCAGTCATTGAGCAGTATCCAGTGCCCAAAAATTCAGAAGAATCTAAAAGGTTCGTGGCATTCTGTAACTATTACAGACGTTTCATTCCAAATTTCGCTGAAATATGCATACCTCTCAATAAATTATCCAGGAAAAAAGTAAAATTCGAGTGGTCAAAGGACTGCGAAAAATCATTCCAAATGTTAAAATCGGCATTAATCCAGCCGCCTATTCTAAAATATCCAGATTTCAATAAAAAATTTATATTGACAACAGATGCTTCAAATATTGCGTGTTCTGCAATTCTTAGTCAGGAATACGAAGGTATAGATCTACCTATAGCTTATGCCTCGCGAAGTTTTAAGAAAAGTGAATTAAATAAACCTATAATCATGAAAGAACTGTTAGCTATCCATTGGGGAATTAATCATTTTAAGTGTTATTTATATGGTTCTCCACATTTTATTGTGAAAACGGATCACAAGCCGTTAACACATCAACAACAAGTGTTATTTATATGGTTCTCCACATTTTATTGTGAAAACGGATCACAAGCCGTTAACACATCTTTTTTCGATGTCAGAACCAACTTCGAAACTTACAAGAATTAGATTAGATTTAGAAGAATACAACTTCGAGATACAATATTTGAAAGGAAATTCAAATTATGCAGACAGTATTTCAAGGATATCCATAAAGGAATTAAAAGATTTGTACATTGACAATGCTCACGTCTTAGCAATAACGAGGTCCAAAACTCGTCAGAATAAAGCTCAGCCTACAGGAGAAGATAAAATAGTTTCCACAGAAATAAAAAAAGATATTCGCAAACCAGCAGTATATAAAGTACTGAATAATTTAGAGGCGCATAAATTACCAATTCTGAAATTTGAAACTAACCGTGTTTCGCTAAGGATGAACATACGGATCAAAAACAGAATGAGATTTAGCCAAGCCTTATTACATACCGATATAGTTAACTTTGATTTAGGTCAAACGTTAGTTCAGCTTGATAAGCTAGCGGTAAAAAATGGAATAAAAAGGATGAAAATTTATACGAATGATATTATTTTCAAACAGTGCACTATAAAAGAGTTTATAGAAAAAGGAAACAATACGTTAAAAAACGTACAAATATGTATTTGCGGTATACCAAAGATAGTGGAAGAAGAAAAAGAAAAACAACAGATTTTAGAAACTTACCATAATGATCCTTTATTTGGAGGTCACGTAGGAAATAACAGGCTATTGAAAAAATTAAGAGCGAATTTTAAATGGAAAAACATGGAAAAAGACGTAAGAAAATACATTAAGCAATGTCACAAGTGTCAAATCAATAAAGCAAAGAATAATCACAAAAAAGAATTTGTATTAACGGATACAGCAGCAAAACCATGGGATATAACGTACATAGATACGGTCGGTCCTTTTTCACAGAGTGAAAATGGTAACCGTTATTGCATAACAATGTTATGTGAATTAACGAAATATGCAGTTGTAATTCCAGTTAAAAACAAAGAAGCAAACACGATAGCACGTGGAATTTTTGAAAATTTCATACCAAATTACGGTTTGATGAAACAGATTAGGACAGATTTAGGGACAGAATATAAAAATGAAATATTCAATGCTTTAACTAAAATGTTAAATATTAGTCATAATTATTCAACAGCATATCATCATCAATCTATAGGAGGTTGTGAGAAATTACATAGAACGCTTAACGAGTATGTTAGACATTTTATAAATGAAAGTAAGGATGATTGGGATGAATGGTGCAAATTATTTGCTTATTGTTATAATACGACTCCTAATTCTTATCATGGTTACACGCCATTTGAATTATTGTTTGGAAGACGTGCTAACCTACCCGATAACCTCACAAATGACATTGATCCATGCTATAATATTGATGAATATCATAATGAGTTGAAATATAAACTACAGGTAGCTCATCAGAGAGCAGAGAAATATTTAATCAAATATAAGCTGAATAGACAAAGTCAAAATAGTAAAGTAGCTAATCCAGTTGATTTTAAAATAGGAGATTCAGTTTTAGCAAAAAGGGAAAATAGAACCAAATTCGAATCTCAATATATAGGTCCATTTACAGTCACAGAGGTGAGTGAAGTTAACTGTAAAATCAAATTAGAATCAGGTGTGATTAAAGAAATACACAAAAACAGACTGTACCCTTATTGTAAAATGAGGTAAAAATTGTAAAAGTGCTAGAAACAAAAGTGCGAGTGTGCTTACAAACAATCGCGAATAATAAACAAAGTGTAATAACAAACACCATAAACAATATTAGTGATAGTAAATAAATTCGGATAACAAGTGATAGAAACATTAAGTGAAAATAAATAAACATTACAAGCACTAAGTTATCGTAAACAATTTCTAAAGACAACAGACATTCATTAATTTATGTTTTAAAATCATTTTATCCATACAATTTAAGAAAATTGTAAATTGCGCGAAAAGTATAGTACCTAGGTATACGGGGTGTCCCACGACGATTAAGACAAGTAATATTTCAGAATTGGGCAGTAGTAGATTATTATAATTTTGGGGGTGTAAATTAGATCAGATTTTACATCTTTTCTTGTCATTGTATTACCCAATGAGGTATTTGTTTTTGGTCACGTGACGTCGCGTTCAAAATTATCAATGGGACAACCTGTATATTTGTGCCTCTCTGTGTTCCTTCCGATAAAACAATCACAACTAACTAGCACACTTGGGGTCTAAAGTGATTAATTCAAGAGATACAGGTGCTTAAAGGATTGTGAGTTGAAATAGTATATTATTCAACGAGCGTGTAATGATGGCTATTACTCATGAGAATGAAGTTTGCGACGTGAGCCGCAGGCGAACGTCGTAATCATTCGAGTGAGTAATAGCCATTACACGAAAGTAGAATACTATACTTTTTCTATGACTGAGTGTTCACCTATCAATTCAAACGAACGAGATATTTAGAGAATATTCTATTGAATAAATTTAATGCTTTATGTCAAACAATTCCATTTTGAAAGCTACAATGAAAATTCATTTATTGCTTACAATATTGATGGTGAAATTTGAGCAGTTGAATTCGTTTTCACGTTCTGTATCCATTCTAACAAAAAGTCAGCTCTAAATCACCTTCGGTAGGTAGGTATAGGTACTGTCAAAGTAAAATTATGACATTTCATGGCGAGTCTGATTCAAACATTACACCGAACATAGTCGTGTGTAATGGCATTCTTTGACGGTGATTGGCCAGATAGTCGTGTGTAATGGATTATTACACACGGGGCGTGGCTTGTTTTGTGTAATGCATCCAGTTACTCAACAAAAATGTTACATAAAAAGGGTCCATTTCTCAACAGTCATAGAAAAAATTTATTATTAAATCCCCTTCAAATTTTCGGCAATTATACATTCGTACGTATTGATTAAGACAAACCAATATTATTATTTTTAATAATAATTTAAATTAACTGTCACAAAAAAAACTTACAATCTTGAAGGAGATGTTCGAATTGATGCCCATCTTCGTAAATGCATTTCTCAAATCTTGATAATAGATTTCGGCTACATGCTGCCCCAATCATTTCCGGTGTCACAGTTTTACAAGCATCGCGTATTTTTCTTTTCAAATCGTCTTAATCTGTAAACGGAGTTACATTATCGATACCTTTAAGATAAGAAAGAAATCTAGCGGTGTCAGGTCTGGCGATCTTGGAGGCCAGTATAAAGATCGTCGAACCGTACATGCATATCTGCAATCGTAGATCAAAATCTTGAGGATTCAGACCTTACACAAAATGTATCTTAAAGGGATGATGTTTTTACCTTGGCTTTCCAACTGGGAAAATAACAAAAGAACCATTGCGTAATTCTTGCTCGACACAAATTTCTCAATTCACAATCCTTTAAGTACCTGTATCTCTTGAATTAATCACTTCAGACCCCAAGTGTGCTAGTTAGTTGTAATTGTTTTATCGGAAGGAACACAGAAATGCACAAATATACAGGTTGTCCCATTAATAATTTTGAACGCGACGTCACGTGACCAAAAACAAATACCTCATTGGGTAATACAATGACAAGAAAAGATGTAAAATCTGATCTAATTTACACCCCCAAAATTATAATAATCTACTACTGCCCAATTCTGAAATATTACTTGTCTTAATCGTCGTGGGACACCCTGTATGTAACTTTAGGTTAATGACATTATTTAATAATCATCTACCATTTACTTTTAGGAGATTTGTAAATTCATTTCATTAGGGGGGAAGGAAGTTCAACGGAATTTATTCTTTTTGTAAAAGGGGAAGGTGTGATGCCTTTTGGTCAATATAATAATATTTAAATAACAAAATTAAATTCCAATGAACCAATTTCATTAAATCATAAAACAGCACACGAAGCAAGGTCTCACGTTTATGATTCAAGATCAAAGCGTGAAATAAACATAAACAATATTACTTATATCTACTTACGGTGAACTTGAAGAGTAGATATAAAATATACAATCGAAAGTATTTTGGAAACATTAATTAATTAACTCATTCATTCATTCAGTTCGTTATAAGATCATTATTAGATTATTAGTAGATTAAATGAGTTAGTAACATTATAAGTATTAGTATTAAATCATCAGTAATTAGTCTAAGTATTAGGATAATGTTCCATAGTGAGTTTAAGTAATAAATATCCCAGTCCTACAAGTAGTTGTTTGATTACTATAAGATGACCCTTCGAGTGACCAGAAACACCATCAGTTGAGAGGCCAATTACCACCACACTACCTGGCTACTCTACCCATAAGCAACATATATTACATTTCTTCTTGTTGCATTTTTTATTTTTTGAAAATATAAAATAATGAAGATATTTTTATATAACCCTAACACCAAATAACTCTACTGGACCGGCAAGTAATTTACAGAATGCAACAAATTGTGTTTCAATATCAATATTTATAATAATTAGTGGTTTTCAGTTAAATTTTTGTATATGTTTGTTGAAATGGAATAATTTTTGAAAAATGGGTTAGTATACTTTTTGTATATATGGTCGTAGAAAAATAATGTTTCTAACACATGCGTAAAGTGTCTCTCCCGCACTTGAACGCTTTCCCGAACTCCGCTCCGCGTCGTTCGTGTCAACTGCAATCACGTGCGAGAAAGTATCACTATAATATATAATAATATAATAACTATATATTACTACCGTGTGTAAAGTAGGTTCTTTAGACACACTATTTTCAATTAA